>OZ038484.1:119750948-119828448 GCA_964036315.1 Acanthosepion esculentum
TTTGGCCGTTGTACGCTCCGGCCTTCATCAGGTGGTTGGAATGTCGAACTGAACCCTTTATTTCATTAATTAATTAGCTTAATATCGGAAGCTCATGAAGTACAGGTTAGTAGTTCTAGGAATGCGGGTTAGTAGGAATATATATATATATATAAAGTCTTTGGTATCGACGTATCGCTGTATGACTTCTTACTGAGTCTACGTGCTTGTTACTATGACTCTTCTGCTACCCTTCTGTGTTTGACCGACTCAACGTTACACTACTACTCTTCGGGTATTCACTGGCGGTAGTATATGTATACCTTGGGTGAGTCCATTTGTGTAAAAAGGGGGAGATCCCTCAACAATATATATATAACACAAAAAAGAGAATGTCTAATATCGAGAAAATCTTAATTCCTTTTAATTACATGTGGAAATTTTCCAGTATTTCCTGATGAAGGCGGCGAAATCGGAAACGCGTGTAACAAAATGATGGAAAATAATAAATAATATACTGGGTTGCTAACACACTAAAAAGAGAATGTCTCATATCGAAAATATTTAACATCGAAAACATAAGAAAAAATTAATTATTTTTAATAATATGTGGTAATGTTCACGCTTTGCCTGATCAAGGTCGCGTGATCGGAAACACGTGTAGCAAAAATTATGGAAAATAAAGCTTAATATTTCTTTTAAAAATCCTCATTACAACCAAAAACGTTTGCGGTTTCTCTCTTCTTTTTAATATACACACTTTTCTCTCGTTGGAACTACTATAACCTCTTCCCCCATATAAATATATATATATACATATATGTTTGTGTGTGTGTGTGTGTGTGTGTGTGTGTGTCTGTGTGTGTGTGTGTGTGTGTGTGTGTGTGTGTGTGTGTAAAGAGAGTAAAATTCTCATGACGAAAAATTAAAAATCTTATCATTTTGTCATCTATTTTCCATTAAATATAAAATCTGTTTAAAGTCACTTTGAAAAATAATTAAGGGGGAAAAAAGTATTGTCTTCGGAGAGAGAAAAACCATCTACGTCGCATGAATAAAGTATCGCGTCTAATTAAATGGTTACTGCGTAAAATTAATGGAGATATATTTACATTATGGCAGAAGGTTTGCGCTAATATTTTTGGCGCTGAAATCTTTCAATAAATCAACTAAATTACTAATAAAAAAAATTCAAATCGTTGTATTGAAATCTCATAATTACTTGAAATTCCATTGATATTCAAAATGCGCAGTCATCGAACGTTAAAGTCGTTTCTTTATTAATTTTCAATGAAGGATTTTGAAACCACTGTGAGCCTGTATGTCTTCAACGTTTAACGTGTGTAGCAGTGAGTGAACTGAAAATTGTTCCGTTTAATAATGACAGGATTATTCATATCGTGCGCTAATACAAATACAAACATGTCCGCAAATCTTTTTCGTTTTTTAGTTATTAAGTTTGAAGAAAGTTTACGATAGATGGCCGCATGTTGCCATAGGGGACTAGGTTACATTTGTTATTCGTGTACATTTGTTGGCTTTCATAGCAACACGGGGCCATCTATCGTAAACTCTCTTCAAACTTAATAACTAAAAACGAAGGATTTGCGGACATATGTTGATATGGACATTTCTGCTTGTTTTGGCGCGAGGAACACACACCCGCAGTTTGTAAAATTAGTTTTTATACACCCTGTATAAGGTTTTGCTAAAAACGTTCGGAGAATTTGTATAGAAAACGTGAATTATATATAGATCTCTCTGGTTCAACATTTCGTTTGCAAATCATTTTGGTATCATTTTGTATCCAATTATTAAACTTTCTCAGACTTTGCAAAAATAGAATTAACTTTTGCATAAGATATAGCGACTTTTTTTATCTTATGGCATATCTTTTCTGTATGTATGCGATTATAACCCGACTCTTTTTCTTTATTAACTTAACGTAAAAAAGATGATGGAGTTATTTTCCATTGCTGCTTTGGAATCCATAGTAAACCATCTCTTACACTAGACACAAGGTTAGAATGTCAAGTCTACCTTACTATTTAACCCCGGCTAGGGGGAAAACGGTTTCAGGCCTTTTCTAAGAGCATTTGTACGAAAATCACTACGACTGATTAGGTCGAAATCTGAACCCGCTCGCCGCTTCCACCATTAGTGTGGTTAACAATTTTACCAACTTCGTATTCTTTCTTATAAAACTACGTTAATAAATCAAAATTATATTTTATATAAAATACAGCGTTTCTATTCTTTTCCTCTCAGGTCGTTGCCATCAGTTGCTATTATTGTAAGCTGTATTAGTTTAGTCTCAATTACAACACTAAGAGATTTTTCAATTTTCCATAAAATATGAATGAGCACTTAGGTAGAAAATGGCTGAAACGAAGATATTTCTAAGAGAAAACAATCCTGTCATTTTCTTCAAACAAAATCTAAAGAATGTAAACATATTCTCCATAAAAATTCTTTCAATGTCAAAAGAAAATTATTATTAAATTCCATTATTTAATATGTGATATTACACAGTTAGCTTTCATACAAAACAGGAAGACAATGACATCCAGGAAAAGGGGGATGTTATTAGCAGAAATTCTGAATGAACCTCTGTTTTTATTAAGTTAGGGGCCTTTTTTCATCATGCTATGCTGTTTTTTCAGCGACAAGTGCAGGTGCTTACAAAGAAAGTTCCAATTCCCTACAGAATTGCCTGCGTATCTTTCGTTAGGACATTTCAAAATCTATATCTACTAACATTAGTTTCGTATCCGAGACGCCAACAACATACTTTTGAAGCAATTAATGTATTTTTAATCCATCATTTACATTATTCGGACTATTGTCCTCATCTTTGTCGCCATATTTATTACTACGTTTCGGCCGTTGTACGTTCCAGCCTTCTTCAGGTGGTTGGAATATCGAACTGAACCCTTCATTTCGCTCACTGGGGTAGACTGTTCTAGTTCCGTGTCCCATGTTTAATGGATGTTTAATGGTTATCAGTTATCTCCTGTTAATTTACCTCTGAATTTTCAATACCTTAGCCGGATATTGAACTCACACTCTTTGGGGGCCTGTCACTGGATCTAACTAACGCCTTTATCCACTGTGCCACTGTGCCTTGAGGACATCTGTGCATGAATTTCTGGGTATTATAAACCTGTCTTCTGCAACCGTTTTTTTTACCAGTGCTCATATTCTAATTTTGCTGTTATCATACATGATTTACCAGAGCTCATATTGCAATTTTGTTTTTATTATCGCTTTTCTCTGGCATTCCTTATTACTGGTTCCCATATTGTATTCATTTCTATGCTTGGTCGGCTCAGGAGATTTTTGTGGCCTAGCATATGTGCTGTGTCCTTAAGTTTACGAATTTTCCAATGGTATTCTCTGTCTATGATCTCAACCTGATCCCACAGAGGGCGGTGATCTCCATTCTCTCTACATATGTGGTCAGCTACGCCTGATTTTTCTACTTCGCCTCGCGTTACAGCTTTCTGGTGTTCTTGAAGTCTTAACTTAAGGTGGCGGCCTGTCTCCCTTTTATATATCTTTTTGCAGCTGCACGGGATACTGTACGCACAGTCTTTAGTTATGCTTTCCTCTATGGGGGGTCTTACTCGGGAGAGATATCTGCGAAGTGTCGTCAAGCTTTTGAAGGTTGTCCTGGTGTTATATGGACCGCAGATCCTTTGTATTTTCTCTGATAACCTCTTCACATAAGGCAAGCAGGGTGTTTTCTGAGTGTTGCTGTCCTTCTCTTGTACGCGCCTATGCCAGTTTTTTGGGTCCGCTGCCATGTACCCAGGGTAGTTGTTAAACATGGCACGTGGAACTAAAACAGTCTACCCTAGTGAGCAAAATAAAGGGTTCAGTTCGACATTCCAAACACTTGAAGAAGGCCGGAGCGTACAACGGTGAAAACGTTGTAATAAATATGGCGACAAAGATGAGGACAATAGTCCGAATAATGTAAATAATGTACATAATACCTCATCTCAGAAATATAGACAGATACTGAAGGGACGAAACGTTGTAATAAATATAGCAACAAAGATGAGGAAAATAGTCCGAATAATGTAAATAATGTACATAATACCTCATCTCAGAAATATAGACAGATACTGAAGGGACGAAACGTTGTAATAAATATGTCGACAAAGATGAGGACAATAGTCCGAATAATGTAAATAATGTACATAATACCTCATCTTAGAAATGTAGACAGATACTGAAGGGCCGAAACGTTGTAATAAATATAGCAACAAAGATGAGGAAAATAGTCCGAATAATGTAAATAATGTACATAATACCTCATCTCAGAAATATAGACAGATAATGAAGGGCCAGAACGTTGTAACAAATATGGCGACAAAGATTAGCACAATTGTCCGAATAATGTAAATAATGTACCTAATAACTCATCTCAAAAATATAGACAGATTTTTTAATCCGTCATTACTTTTATTAACATTTTTATTATTATAAATTATTAATGATAATTATTTCTTTCTTATATTTTTATTAATATAAACGATATTTTAGAGAGACTTAACAAAGGAATTTGCTTTTGAAACGTCACAATATTGACAAAAAAAAGATTGATCCTGCTCATTGCAAGTTTAATGTTTCTTGTGTAATCCTTTTAAAAAGCTCGTATTAACCATATTAGTGATCAAAAACCTCTTCACGTTGACGTGCTATTTTCAATCAATTATTCTTGTCTTTCGGCAGTCGAAGGGCTCAATACGAATATTTTAAATACAACGTCGATCGCTCCCTGTCACTGACAACAGCGTTTAGCACAAAGATAAAATCTGTAACCATTTCTTTGTGTTGTTTATTTTCGTTAACACGACTTCGGCTAGCGGGAAGCTATATTTATCGAGCGTTCGTTTTGAAGACGTCAAAATCTGTAAAGAACTTCAAAGATAGGAAATGCGTGAACGATAGAGGTCATGTGATGAGAACTGACGATCTCTTTGATCATCACGTCACGGGCCCTCATCCCACACCTGGGGGGGTTGGGGCTCTACTTATCATTCAGTTCCCTACCTGACACATTCACTTCCTTTTCAGAGATATTTTTGCTTCGTCGCCTTTGAATGCGATGGAAAGTTTTAGGATTAGCGCAGATTTTATCTTTGTTTGATTTCTTATATTATTTTTTTTTTTTGGACTTGAACCGAATTTTCTCTTCTACAAGGGTATTTCGTGACTCGGCTTGCTTCATTTCAATAAGGTCTTGGAGATTTTTTTCCCCCTACGCTGAAAAGGATTTTGTCCATCCTGGATTCTTCTGCATGTATACCAATCGCTGAATTAAGAGTCAAGGGGATAAAGAAAAGTGCAAGCCTATTCATTAATCAATAAAACCACCAATCGATCAGCAGAGAGAAAGGACTTTTTTGTTTTGGCAACAATAAAAGACAGTGTTATTTCCATCATTAACGGACATTGCCTTGCATGGTTTCTAATTTTCAGTGCAGAATCACATCATCGATATTCTATCAGCAAAACGTCACATTTACAATTCTAATTACAGCTACAGTCGCAATAATCCCACAAATTCTTTACCAATTGCCAACCAGTCCCATAGCTATTTATTTTCGTAATGAACACATAAAATTAGTCACTGGGCCTAAAATGGAACGTGGAGTCCTATCTTTTGACATATCTTTCAGCCCAATCTCTGAACCTAGCTCGTTAGAGTCCTATCTTTTGACATATCTTTCAGCCCAATCTCTGAAACTAGCTCGTTAGAGTCCTATCTTTTGACATATCTTTCAGCCCAATCTCTGAAACTAGCTCGTTAGAATCTCTGAAACTAGCTCGTTTGAGTCCTATATTTGTCATAACTTTCAGCCCAATCTCTGAAACTAGCTCGTTAGAGTCCTATCTTTTGACATATCTTTCAGCCCAATCTCTGAAACTAGCTCGTTAGAGTCCTATCTTTTGACATTTCTTTCAGCCCAATCTCTGAACTTAGCTCGTTTGAGTCCTATATTTGTCATAACTTTCAGCCCAATCTCTGAAACTAGCTCGTTAGAGTCCTATATTTGTCATAACTTTCAGCCCAATCTCTGAAACTAGCTCGTTAGAGTCCTATCTTTTGACATATCTTTCAGCCCAATCTCTGAACTTAGCTCGTTTGAGTCCTATCTTTTGACATATCTTTCAGCCCAACCTCTGAACCTAGCTTGTTAGAGTCCTATCTTTTGACATATCTTTCAGCCCAATCTCTGAACCTAGCTCGTTAGAGTCCTATCTTTTGACATATCTTTCAGCTCAATCTCTGAAACTAGCTCGTTAGAGTCCTATCTTTTGACATATCTTTCAGCCCAATCTCTGAACCTAGCTCGTTAGAGTCCTATCTTTTGACATATCTTTCAGCTCAATCTCTGAAACTAGCTCGTTAGAGTCCTATCTTTTGACATATCTTTCAGCCCAATCTCTGAAACTAGCTCGTTAGAGTCCTATCTTTTGACATATCTTTCAGCCCAATCTCTGAAACTAGCTCGTTAGAGTCCTATCTTTTGACATATCTTTCAGCCCAATCTCTGAAACTAGCTCGTTAGAGTCCTATCTTTTGACATATCTTTCAGCCCAATCTCTGAACTTAGCTCGTTTGAGTCCTATATTTGTCATAACTTTCAGCCCAATCTCTGAAACTAGCTCGTTAGAGTCCTATCTTTTGACATATCTTTCAGCCCAATCTCTGAACTTAGCTCGTTTGAGTCCTATATTTGTCATAACTTTCAGCCCAATCTCTGAAACTAGCTCGTTAGAGTCCTATCTTTTGACATATCTTTCAGCCCAATCTCTGAACTTAGCTCGTTTGAGTCCTATATTTGTCATAACTTTCAGCCCAATCTCTGAAACTAGCTCGTTAGAGTCCTATCTTTTGACATATCTTTCAGCCCAATCTCTCAACCTAGCTAGTTAGAGTCCTATCTTTTGACATATCTTTCAGCCCAACCTCTGAACCTAGCTCGTTAGAGTCCTATCTTTTGACATATCTTTCAGCTCAATCTCTGAAACTAGCTCGTTAGAGTCCTATCTTTTGACATATCTTTCAGCCCAATCTCTGAACCTAGCTCGTTAGAGTCCTATCTTTTGACATATCTTTCAGCTCAATCTCTGAAACTAGCTCGTTAGAGTCCTATCTTTTGACATATCTTTCAGCCCAATCCCTGAAACTAGCTCGTTAGAGTCCTATCTTTTGACATATCTTTCAGCCCAATCTCTGAAACTAGCTCGTTAGAGTCCTATCTTTTGACATATCTTTCAGCCCAATCTCTGAAACTAGCTCGTTAGAGTCCTATCTTTTGACATATCTTTCAGCCCAATCTCTGAACTTAGCTCGTTTGAGTCCTATATTTGTCATAACTTTCAGCCCAATCTCTGAAACTAGCTCGTTAGAGTCCTATCTTTTGACATATCTTTCAGCCCAATCTCTGAACTTAGCTCGTTTGAGTTCCTATATTTGTCATAACTTTCAGCCCAATCTCCGAAACTAGCTCGTTAGAGTCCTATCTTTTGACATATCTTTCAGCCCAATCTCTGAACTTAGCTCGTTTGAGTCCTATATTTGTCATAACTTTCAGCCCAATCTCTGAAACTAGCTCGTTAGAGTCCTATCTTGTGACATATCTTTCAGCCCAATCTCTGAACCTAGCTCGTTAGAGTCCTATCTTTTGACATATCTTTCAGCCCAATCCCTGAAACTAGCTCGTTAGAGTCCTATCTTTTGACATATCTTTCAGCCCAATCTCTGAAACTAGCTCGTTAGAGTCCTATCTTTTGACATATCTTTCAGCCCAATCTCTGAAACTAGCTCGTTAGAGTCCTATCTTTTGACATATCTTTCAGCCCAATCTCTGAACCTAGCTTGTTACAGTCCTATCTTTTGACATATCTTTCAGCCCAATCTCTGAACCTAGCTCGTTAGAGTCCTATCTTTTGACATATCTTTCAGCCCAATCTCTGAAACTAGCTCGTTATAGTCCTATCTTTTGACATATCTTTCAGCCCAATCTCTGAAACTAGCTCGTTAGAGTCCTATCTTTTGACATATCTTTCAGCCCAATCTCTGAAACTAGCTCGTTAGAGTCCTATCTTTTGACATATCTTTCAGCCCAATCTCTGAACTTAGCTCGTTTGAGTCCTATATTTGTCATAACTTTCAGCCCAATCTCTGAAACTAGCTCGTTAGAGTCCTATCTTTTGACATATCTTTCAGCCCAATCTCTGAACTTAGCTCGTTTGAGTTCCTATATTTGTCATAACTTTCAGCCCAATCTCCGAAACTAGCTCGTTAGAGTCCTATCTTTTGACATATCTTTCAGCCCAATCTCTGAACTTAGCTCGTTTGAGTCCTATATTTGTCATAACTTTCAGCCCAATCTCTGAAACTAGCTCGTTAGAGTCCTATCTTTTGACATATCTTTCAGCCCAATCTCTGAACCTAGCTAGTTAGAGTCCTATCTTTTGACATATCTTTCAGCCCAACCTCTGAACCTAGCTCGTTAGAGTCCTATCTTTTGACATATCTTTCAGCCCAACCTCTGAACCTAGTTCGTTAGAGTCCTATCTTTTGACATATCTTTCAGCCCAATCTCTGAACCTAGCTCGTTAGAGTCCTATCTTTTGACATATCTTTCAGCCCAATCTCTGAACCTAGCTCGTTAGAGTCCTATCTTTTGACATATCTTTCAGGCCAATCTCTGAACCTAGCTCGTTAGAGTCCTATCTTTTGACATATCTTTCAGCCCAATCTCTGAACCTAGCTCGTTAGAGTCCTATCTTTTGACATATCTTTCAGGCCAATCTCTGAACCTAGCTCGTTAGAGTCCTATCTTTTGACATATCTTTCAGCCCAATCTCTGAACCTAGCTTGTTACAGTCCTATCTTTTGACATATCTTTCAGCCCAATCTCTGAACCTAGCTCGTTAGAGTCCTATCTTTTGACATATCTTTTAGCCCAACCTCTGAACCTAGTTCGTTAGAGTCCTATCTTTTGACATATCTTTCAGCCCAATCTCTGAACCTAGCTCGTTAGAGTCCTATCTTTTGACATATCTTTCAGCCCAATCTCTGAACCTAGCTCGTTAGAGTCCTATCTTTTGACATATCTTTCAGGCCAATCTCTGAACCTAGCTCGTTAGAGTCCTATCTTTTGACATATCTTTCAGCCCAATCTCTGAACCTAGCTCGTTAGAGTCCTATCTTTTGACATATCTTTCAGGCCAATCTCTGAACCTAGCTCGTTAGAGTCCTATCTTTTGACATATCTTTCAGCCCAATCTCTGAACCTAGCTTGTTACAGTCCTATCTTTTGACATATCTTTCAGCCCAATCTCTGAACCTAGCTCGTTAGAGTCCTATCTTTTGACATATCTTTCAGCCCAATCTCTGAACCTAGCTCGTTAGAATCACTGACCCATTTGCATAAATGAAGTTCTCGTCACAAAGGTGTCCCATTTACACATCTCAGTCATACTATACACCAGTGTTGCTCAACCGGTGTTCCCTGAAACCCCAGGTTTCCGCAAAAGATCGCTGAGGATTCCGCAAGAACCAATGATAAATAGGCTTATGCCTTTTTGAGTAATTTCATATTCGTAATTTTACTAGACACGTACGGCAAATCCTTGGTTATTATGAGGAAGGTTTCAGATTCTTATATTATTTAAAATTTTAATAATCACAGGGAATGTATTTGGCAATGTCTATATGACGTCAGTGTGAATAAATACCGCCTTCACCGGTTAATGGACATAACCTGTATATGGCGGTTTTGTGTATCATTGAGTGGCTCAATCGAGTACAGCACGCATGGACGGTCTCCATATATTATGCTTATCACGTGAACTACGATGAAAATATAAAATAAAGATAATAATAATAATGATAATAACAATAATAACAATAATAATAATAATAATAATAATAACAATAATAATAACAATAATAATATTAATAATAACAATAATAATAATAATAATAATAATAATAATAATAATAATAATAATATTAAAGACCACAAACAAAAGATTGCCTACTTACTGATATGGCATTCCTTGCAGACTGCAATGTATCTTTGAAGATATTCAAAAAGCTGTCAAAATACAAGGACCTTGAAATTGAAATCTCAAAAATGTGGCACATGGGAACATCAACAATCCCTGTTGTAGCTGGCGCCCTCTGATTGGTTGGAAAAGTCTCCAGTAGACTAATTAAAGGGATTCCTGCAAGCCCATGACTTAAAGAAATACAAAAAATTGTTCTCGCAAGTACAGCCCACACTTTACGAAGGGCTTTATCTATGTATTTTTTTTTTGTCAGTGGAAAGTGTCATGATGCCATTTCTAACATTAGGTCTCTGGGCAGGACCCAGAACGAAATGTGTACACGCCAGAAATCAAAGGCAATAAAAACAATAATAATAATGGTTTATTTTTATGCAGGCATTCTCTGAGACAAGAAAACCATTTCAAGTGTAGCAGAAGAATAAAAAAAAACTTGAGAAAAGCCGAGATAGACATTGCCATAGCGACAATTCTCCATGAATTAAAAGCCCATAAAAATCGATTTCAATAAGATAAGGTGATTTTTTATTGCTATTTCGATGATTGTTCTATCGCTTAAATCAACCTTATGAAAAATATATTTTTTATTAATCTGGGCCTTTCCACCAGCAAATGCCATATTTGAATTCTCAAAAATAAGCAACCGGCGAAGAAGCCTCTCTTTCCTATTGACATTCTTATCATTGTTCAAGCCCATGTAAAAAGGGAGTTTTCCAAATGCCGATTTTCAAGGTAGGTTAGCAAGAATGGTTGAGCCTAATCATAAAAACCATCATACTGGTAACCCCCACCCAATTATTTAAAGTCCCTGGAAATTAGCGAATAAGTTCCTTTTAAAGTAGCCCTTCCTTCGCGACACAATCATCGTATCGCGCATTCCACTTCATGCAGTCGTTTAAAAACTCCTCTTTCGGAATCGTCATTAGCAGACTAGTCGCACTCTCTTTAATCTCAACCACAAGCTAAAATCTCTTCCTCAACAGCGATTTTAGTTTCAGGAATAGTCAGAAGTTGCAAGTATCCAAAGCTTGACTAAATTGGCTGAGGTATAGTGATATGTCAACCCTGGGTACTGCGATGTTTTTTCCCCACAATGCAAGTACCTTAAAGAATAAGCGATAATGCGCATTTTGGCGAGGGAATCTGTTAATGTTCTATCTTGCCGAAAGCCTGCCTGTTCTTCCTGAAGTGTCTTGTCCAATGCTGTCTTTAGTCTCTCTAGGATGATTTTTGTCAGTACTTTCCCTGGGATGGACAGCAGCTTAATGACTCTCCAGTTTTTGCAGGATGACAGGTCCCCTTTCTTCGGCAGCTTCACAAGGTGGCCTTTCTTCCATTATTCAGGCACTATTTCTTACTCCCAAATCTTGTACAGTACTACTTTATGGCTCAGAAACCTGTCAGGTAACCAAGATCAACACCTACAAACTTCAGACATTTAACAACCGTTGTCTCAGGAACATCCTCAATATCAGGTGTCCGGAAGTCATACTCCAACGACCAACTGTGGCACAGGACCAGACAAGCCCCAATCGAGATTGACATCAAGAAACGGAAATGGAGATGAATCGGTCACAATCTCCGTAAGCATGCTTCTAGTGTCACCAGGCAGACTGTTGACTGGAATCCACAAGGGAAGCGAAAAAGGGATCGACCAAACAGGCTTGGAGCAAAAGTGTTGACGCAGAGGTGAAGGCAGCCGGCATGACATAGGCCGAGCTGAAGAGGATAGCTCGGAACTATGTCCGTTGGAGAGGTGCTGTTGCGGCCCCTATGTTACTCAAAGATTGAAGAGGCAGAAATAAAAAATAAATAAATTGAAGAATAAGCAGTCAATATATTAAAAATACTTCTCCAACCAACCGAGTATTTTCTATGTCTCACGATTAAAACAAACTTAGTAAATATCCATAAAAGATTAAAATCATTAGTTTCAATTCAGAGGCCATATTTTTTTGGCAATTAGCGAAAGCTATTGCTGAACGCAATCTTTTTACGTATAAAAAATATGAAGTCTCGTATACTTAATGGATGTTACTAACATAACATTACTCATAAAATAAGACAAAACATTGGCCACGCTTTTCCAAG
This sequence comes from Acanthosepion esculentum, assembly GCA_964036315.1. NCBI lineage: Eukaryota > Metazoa > Mollusca > Cephalopoda > Sepiida > Sepiidae > Acanthosepion > Acanthosepion esculentum. The sequence goes on from OZ038484.1 coordinate 119,763,117, forward strand.
TCGTTCGATTGAATATAAGCATTCACTGTATCTTTTTTTTATCTTCGAATGCATCTCCTCTTCCAGTCATTCTCGCCAACCAACGCTAGAATCTTGTCGTGCGTAAAACGCTTTAGTTCCTAACAGCAATCAAGCAAACTAAGCCTTCTCCAGAAGAGTAAACACTCGTAAATTTAAGATACTGACAATAGCCTATGATTTCGTCTCCGCTAAAATTACTAGCGACCGATTATTTTTCTACTTTCTCCATTGACGCTGTCTACTTCTCGTTCTGGGAGTCGACACGTCTTAATGAATCTTCTCTGAAATTTGACATAAAATCAAACAATTTCTCTAATCAATAAGTCATAACACTTGAAATAAATCCAGTGTGAATATTGATCAAATAATCTTATCATTATTTGGCTTTGTTTTAGATTTCTATTTTCTTTTCTTTTTTTCCTGATATAATAAACAGATCATTTTTACAGCCTTACCTCTGTCGTTTTTATGTGTTCACCCAACAGGAAACTGTTTCTCGGTAGGATATAATTGATTAGTCCCCAACAGCCACCTTATTTCACAGTTACAGGCCGGAAGGAAAGGTTCTCTAATCAAAATGCCATCTTCACCACTGTGTGCATTTTATTATAGATTATACAACCCATGAAGATTAGAAACGCCATTTTCTTGCTTGTTCAGAGTGAGAATCGACTTCCCGTGTACGAAAACAACACATGTCGCTAATAACATTTTTACATACGGTCGATTGATAATGATTGACTTCCATTAGAATAATCAATAAGAATGATCGGCTCCGGCACATCAGCGCCTCTTGCAACCGAACTACAGATAGAAATTAGGTCAGTAATTGGAGTTGTTGTTTTTTTTCATGGTGCAAAATGATGTCGACAAAGATAGAGTAAAAAATAAAGCTAAAATTGTGTGCCAAATTTTCTAAGACGGAAAATTCAAGCTAAAACAGGCGGTCACGTTGAATCCGCCCGAAAAGAATTGATTTTCTGTCATGACAGAATCCTTTTTTCAGTGTATCGATATCTTGTTCGTTGTCCAATCCCATTTGTGTCGATTGAGCGTGAATTAAGGTTTTTCATGAATTTTATGAGGAATCATGTGCATCATCGCCATCACTTATCTGGCTGCCATCTTAATTAAGTCAATGAAAATAATAAGCTAAAATTTAGTCTAAAGTGACATTTGCCTTTGCAAGTAGAATTTGGCTGATTTCAAATACGGAATCTATTAATAATGTCTTCTACATCTAATACATCAAACTCAAATATGTGAGTGTGTGTGTGCAAATACATGTATCCCAAGTCTCTCAGATATTTAAAAATCTCACAACATGTTTGATCGATTATACTTTTTCTTCCTTGTTTTTTTAGAGCTCAGACTAACATTAGCCATTAAAAAATACACAACTGAACAAAGAACCTAAATCATGGAACCTTATTTTGGGATAAGCCGATCCATCAATTTTTGCCACCATTCTTTTTCTGTTTAATTCTTACCGATAATTTTCTTTGCATTTCCCTTAAAGAGCATGGGTGCCTCGGTAAACCGCAGACAGCAGTTCAAGAGTAACATCAGTGCAGAAATTTGAGGACTGCAGCCAAAGATATTAACCACTTATTATGTAGAATTCTACCGAAAGAGTTGGCCAGTTTGAAGTCGAAAATGGGGAACATTCAAAATGGAGGACATTCAAAATGGAGGACATTCACGTATAAAATCTTTTCGTGATTGAATGTTAATCTATTTCCAGAGTTTGAATTGTCATTCCCTAAAAAAGAACATTTTTGAATGATAAAACAAATGTTGAAATTACTAAATTCTTAAATCCATACATAATTCTGTAAAACCCGATATTACAGTATATAGGTAAGTAAGTGATACCAACTGAATTAGGTATTATAACTCATTTCTAACAGCATGTCTTATATATTGTCCAAATTAACTATTCTTACTTAACTAATTTGCATATAAATCTTTAAAAATATATTTTTTTTAAAATAACTGTTTCGTTCCTCATTTCCAATCTGAGATTTTATGAGTAAGGGACTTTATTTACATAATTGGAACTATTGTCCTCATCTTTGTCGACATATTTATTACAACGTTTCGGCCGTTGTACGCTCCGGCCTTCTTAAGGTGGGTGAAATGTCGAAGTGAACCCTTTATTTCGCTCACAGGGATAAACTGTTCTAGTTCCACGTGCCATGTTTAATGGATGTCAGTTATCAGTTATCTCCTGTTAGTTCCACTCTCCACTGCCTTAACCAGATATTGAACTCACACTCCTTGGGTCCTGTCACTGGATCTAACCAACGCCTTTATCTACTGTGCCATCCTTAAGGACACATAGCACAATGGATAAAGGCGTTAGTTTGATCCAGTGACAGGACCCAAAAAGTGTGAGTTTAATACCTGTTTAAGGTGTTGGAGAAATTTGAGAGGGGAATTAACAGGAGATAAGTGACATCGATTAGACATGGTACGTGGAACTAAAAGAGTCAACCCCTTTTCGACTCTCATAAAGGTCGCTCCATAGGAAATGTCTACTGAATTCTTTTTTCTGTGCCAAGTCCCCTCAGGACGTTGGCGATTATGGCTCTTCAAAATTTTTCTGCACTTTGTCGATCTTAATAAGTTATTTTTTCTTTTTGTTACTTCTTCTAGGCCTTGCTATGTCATCCACATACTCAAGATCACTAAGTATGTTCTGCGTTGTTTTCCTCTGTCTCTGATGCCTTTAATCTGTCCTGCGAGTTTCAGATTTTCCAAGCCCTCTTTCTTTATTATGTCCCCTAGATATTTTACCTGTCTATTCCTGATGTCAAGTATATTTCTTTTTTGTTTCCATTTTCTCTAAAACTTTGCCGTTGCTCACATATTCGGTCCATGGTATTTTGGTATCTTTCTGTAGAAGCACATTTGTTACTTCGTGTCTCTTTTACATCTCTGAGACGATTGTCTAGCACTTAATGCTATATAGGCGGATAGATATCACGTAACATTTCAGTACTCTTGTCTTTGTTTCTAAGGAAACTTTTCTGTTTCTTAATACTCTGATTACATTTCGGAATGCTTTCGTTGGCTATCACTACATCCGCGTCCAGTGTATGACAATAAACTAGATCCGCGTCCTGCATATGACGATAAACTACATCCACGTCCTGGGTAAGACGATAAACTACATCCGTGTCCTTGGAACGATGATAAACTACATCCGCGTCCTGGGTAAGACGATAATCTACGTCCGCTTTCTAGGTAAGTCGATAAACTACATCCGTGTCCTTGGAACGGCGATAAACTACACCCGCGTCCTGGGTAAGACGATAAACTACATCCGTCTCCTGCGTAGGACCTTAAGCTACATCCGCCTCCTTGGTACGACGATAAACTACATCCGCGTCCTGGGTAAGATGATAAATTACACCCGTGTCCTAGGTAGGACGATAAACTACATCCGCGTCCTGGGTATGACAATAAACTACATCCGCGTCCTGGGTATGACGATAAACTACATCCGCGTCCTGGGTATGACAATAAACTACATACGCGTCCTGAGTATGACGATAAACTACATCCACGTGCTGGGTAAGACAATGAACGACACCCTACAGCAAGGCTTCTGATTAGGAGTCTTTGAGGAGCGTGGACCCACCTCTTAATTGCTGTTTTTTCCAGGTCCACCCTGACCCGAGGTGGTAGAACCTGTTAAGTTCCTAGCTATGGACAAATAGTTAACCACCAAACACTATAAAATTGTAAAAATAAGTTTTAATACCAGCAATACGTTTTTGTAAAAAAAATTACCAGCGATAAATTTTTGAAGAAAAAATTATTACCAGCAATGCATTTTTTAAAAAAATATTAACAGCAATAATTTTTATAAAAAAATATCACCATCAATACATTTTTGAAAAAAAATTTTTACTAGCAATAAAAATCTTGTCTGCATATTTAATGCTGACAAGATTTTTAGGTTTAGATGCTACAAAACAAACCAAAATAATAAACAACACCCATTCGTATTTCAGTGTCGCAGATTCCGACATCTGTTAAAGCACTTCCCTGATATTTAAATATTTGTTGATTAATTTTAACTCAACTCTTCAAGGTTTTGTACACCACTGACGTAGCCAGGTATTGAACTCACAAGTCTTTGGGTCAAGTCACTGGATCTAACCAACACTTTTATCGACTGGGTCATATGTTTTTTAAAGGGAGATAACTGAAACATCCAGAAGCACTTGGAAGTAAAAGACACTACTAGAAATAAAGGGCTCAGTTGGAAATTCAATTCATTTGAAGAATGCAGGAGCGTATAACGGCCGAAATGTCGTGAATATGACAAGAAAGATGAGGACAATAGTCCGAATAATGTAAATGATGTGAAAAAAATTACTAAAACATTCTGCCTTGATTTCTTGTAAAATCCACAAAACTGTACTTGAATATTTTTTAATAAAAAATAATGGCTTGAGGAATTTTCTGTAGGCACATAGGAGAGTTCCATTAAGAAATAGATTATATTTTTTCTAGTTTTTTTTCTAGGTTTTCTCCAGGTTCATGATTACCTTCGTTTCACGCAGAAAAGAAGTAGCATTACGACTAAGCTATTACTCCCTGTTCCTGGAGTTGATTATCTAATACAATTTTATTTAATGGACAAGATATCTATTTATAAAGTACATTTGTATCGCTCAAATAATCGCCTAACCACTCAATGCATTTATCTGTGGCACTCAAAAGCTGCGTGATTACGAATGTCCGTAGAAGACAGAAAAATACAAGAGCATATTTTACCGTTTAAATAATACTCTTTTATTGGCATCAAACGTCGAGAAAATGTCACATTGGAACGGTGGCAAGAAATGATAGCGTTAATTGGAATGTGTAAATATGCCTTTTAATCGCAAATATGTCAGTTTGCAGTCACGAAGGAATATGGTGAAAAAATGTGACCGTCTTAGATTATTTACAATAAAATCGTCGACGTCTGTCGGGGATTCATAAAAATAGTAATTAGAGTTGACGCGAGTTGATTTCAGTGCCTGTTTCAATGTCAAGATTGTAATATTGATGCCCACGTGACTTTAATGATCAAGACATTAACCCGACCGTCAGACTGTTTTCTTCAGCCACATACCGATTCGGGATTCAGGCTAATTTTCAGAATTAAAAAAAAATCAATTCTCACCAAACAAGGCAACAATGACACTGATATGCAAGGGGTTACCAGGATTTTAGAAGGAATTGGAACCCGATCCTAAACAAGGAACAGACACTAGGCACAATAAAAAATTATATATATATATATATATATATATATATATATATATATATATATATATATATATATATATTAAGCTTTTCACCCCATGCAAGTCTGGAAGCCACTAGCATGCAAGGGGTTACAGAGGATTTGGAGCGAGAGCAAGGAGGAGTGTTAGAGGAAAGGATGTTGAGAAGGATAGATGATAGATCAAGGCAACTGGAGATGTCGATTGACCTTACACTTACACCATAGGCGTGAGGTGCGACTTATGAAGCTATTGGAGTAGAAGAGACGTCTACATTTAACAGTTTCAACAGTGAAAGGGTGGGAACGGGGTGCCAGCCTCGTAAGACGCTTGAATTCATGGAGCCTGGGAACCAGCGATAGCAGCTCATCGGAGCAATTACCATGGAAGTATTTATAAAAGAGACAGAGAGAGGCGATGGTGCGTCTATGAGAGAGAGACTGCAGACGAGAAGCCAGATCAGGGCCAATTACATTGCATACCCGTCTCTGGATCTTATCAAGAAACTTGAGGAAAACAGAAGGGGCTCCACGCCATATGTGGCAGCAATACTCCATGCAAGGGCGGGTGGTTGCTTTGTAAATTTGGAGGATCGATTCAGGGGAGAAGAATTTCCTGGACCGGCACCGGGAGCCAACTTTCCTTGCGGTGGATGAAGCAATTGACTCAATGTATTTGTTCCATCTCAGGTCAGTAGACAGCGTGAGACCGAGCAGCCGCAGATAGGAGCTCTCGAGAAGTTGAGCTTCAGACATTCTAATGGGATGCAGGGAAGGATCCCTGTGGTGATTAATGAAGAGCAGTTTTGTCTTGGAGGCGTTAAAGTTAACCAGCCAATTCCTGCCTCAGTTGACAACCGATTGAAGGTCCTTTTTTAGACGAAAAGCCAGGTTAATTTTGTCAGTGGCACTAGATATACATATATATATATATATATATATATATATATATATATATATATATATATATATATATATATATATATATTATAAAATCAATAAAAATGATATTTTTAAGTTCGCGAAGTATATTAGAATAAGGAAAGGACCGCCTGCATACGGATAGAAAATGGGTTCAGCAGATATACAAAAACAGAAATGGGCGTAAGGCAAGGATGTGTCTTCTCAGCGGACTTTATCCAACCTATACAGTTAAGCAGTTCTGAGGGAATTAGATGTCCTACCAGGATTCAATATTTGTGGCCACAATCTTAACAACATAATATATGCCGATGACACATTGTCGAGAGCAGACATGAAAGGGAATTACAAAAGGATCCTACAGAAGGTAACTAGAGATGTAAAGGTAAAAGAACGAAGTATAAACTCAAAGAATACGAGAACGCATCAGGATGCGCCCAAAATGCAAATTGCAGATTGCAGATACTAAAATAAAACAAGCACAGAAATTTAAATATCTGGGAAGTGTTCTAACACATTTGTACACAAATAACAAAGAGCGTCAACCTGCTTTCATGATTCGAAACTTAATGACTAGTCGGCAGCTCTAGGATACTGGAGGTTAGTATTGACTACGATGCATTGATTTCTTGGAGTGATTGTCTGCAAATTCAGATGAAACAAGCCAAAGACTTTCTCACAGAGAAAATAGGTTCAAAATGTTGACAGTGTTTGAAAGAATAAACACCCTAATTTGCATGGGATTCTTCAACGAGTATCATACTGTTTGTGGTGAAGACAATTATAGGTGTCTCCCTCGCCCCACTCGATGGGCGCTACTATAGCTTACGGCCATATCACGTTGAATCACCGGTTCCTGTGCAATCACCGAAGTTAAGAAAAGTCGAGCTTGGTCAGAGCCTTGGGAATAACAGGTACTGTAAGCTTCGATAGGCATGTTGATGAATAGATTCAGGTTTCGGAATTCTTAATTGGAGAGTTCAAGTTGGGTTCGTTATATTCACTTATATGCAAATACCCTTAGGAAAGGTATGCATCCACCTCTACTCCGTCCATCTATGGGTTAATTACTGAGGCTTGTATCACTAAATCATTATCTCCTACCCAAAATCTTTTTAAAATCTAAAAATATGTTCTGGCTTTAAACAACCTGGAAACGGTTGATATGCCGTAAAAAATCGATCCAATCAAATCACTCTACTATAATGGGCAGTGGTCAAATGGTATTGAAAGATTCAAATTTTGTTTGTTTTCCTTTACACTGTTAAAAGGCTTTTATACAGCGTGTACCAGAATTAACTATTTCAATGAAATCTGGCCAATTAAGGACACACAGGGGTCATTAAAAGATAAGCATGCCGATAACTACTCCATCATTTCTCGAACCAATCTTAATTGTTTTATAAGCCTTCACGCAGAACTTTTCACTGCCCGTTCAAGAAAGACGCTTGGATCACTAACACACAAAAGAGAATGTCTCATGTCGCGAATTTTTAATATCGAAAAACATAAAGAAAAGAATTAATTATTTTTAATAATATATGTAAATCTATAATTTTTGCCTGATGACGGTCACGAGACCGGAAACACGTGTAGCAAAATTATGGAAAATAAAGCATAATATTTTTTTTAGAATACACATTACAATCAAAAACGTTTGTGGTTTCTCTCTTCTTATATATATATATATATATATATATATATATATATATATATATATATATATATATATATATATATATATATACCAGGAGTAACAGCAAAATTGTTCAATTCTTAGATTAAGCTTTGAACTGTTCAATCTTAGAAATGATTAAAGATATCATACTGGAATTCTCCGAGGATTTTATAACTGTATTGGACTCTAATTTGAACCATAAGAATATGTTCAGCTCGAAGTTGAAATGATGATCTTTCTTCCCGTTTTAACCTCCTGATCCAATTTTCACTCTACTCCTCCATCTTTGTTAAGCGTATTCACCGTTCTCTTAATGTTTTTTGAATGGACTTTGAAGATGCAAGCCAGATTATGAAAGATGATACCACTACTGAAGGGCTGAATGCTCTTTTTCCTCTCACCATTGCTCACTTGGCAATTCATAGTCTGGCTGACACAAAAGAGTTTTAAACTGCTCTCTTTTTAGCTGAATAAATCAAAGTTTTTTTCAGTGACTCTTACGATCAACGGAATCAAGATGGCTAGACGTCTTATCTGAAAACCAGAAAAAAAGAAACTCAATTAATTTAGTGTTTTTTTGTTTGTTTGTTTTTTTTTTTGCTTGATTGTTTGTTTTTTATATTTAACATTTTTTAGGATGGACAGCAATCTCATGCTGTTACACGATTTGGACAATTTTGCTGTTATACGCGGTGTACATATATATATATATATATATATATATATATATATAGATATAGATATAGATAGATAGATAGATAGATTTTTATATATATATATATATATATATATATATATATATATATATATATATATATATATATATATATTTATTTATTTTTTTTTGACTGAGTGTCATATATAAAAACAGAAACAGTTCCTATTTTTCTTAATTTTTCATTTATTCGCCAAATCGATTTTATACCTTATTTCATATCTATATCTGAACGCGATTAAGCTGCATTGTTTTGGTCTCAGCTGGAGGTTCAGCAGACCTCACTGAATAAACAAAGGTGGGCGAGTGTTTGATGAATTGTCTATGATAATATGAAAATATCGTTTGTTTTTGTAGACCCTTAAAGTAGTGGTCAGCGACAAAAATAGACTCATTCTCCTTGCGCAGTCGTCCATCAGAGGAGCGCAATTTGCGAAGTATTGAGTTAACTTTAAGGTGTACTTCTTTATTCAGTGACTATATTTTCCTCGCCTTGTAATAAGTAAGGCGATAATGCCATTAAGACGCAACTGATGAGAGGGAAAGGGAATTAGAAGGAGCCGGAAACACAAACCTAAAACAGGAAACAAGGGAGAAACCTCTACCCCTATTCAAAAGACAGGGGAGGAGTATAAACAGGACGATAGACGAACCTATCTACTTCTATTGAGGAAAAGTAGTAAATAAAATTACGCAGAGACATCATATGTATAGAGTTGTATTAGACTTTAGAAGGGACCGGAAACTAATTCCTAAACAGGAAACAAGGGAAAAACCTCTACTCCTATTCAAAAGACAGGGGAGGAGTATAAACAGGACGATAGGCGAACCTATCTACTTCTATTGAGGAAAAGTAGTAAATAAAATTACGCAGAGACATCATATGTATAGAGTTTCATGCTAGACGGAATCGTCAGGCGGCCTGACGATTGCGTCTATCATAAAACAGACTGTCGCCTCTGAATGTTGACTTCAATATTCACTTTTATATTTTCATACGCTCTATTTCTGATATTGAGCACGTTGTCCCATAAATATAGCACTTCTTAAAACTATATCTCTTTATATACACACACACCCACCCACACACCCACCCACAAACACACACACATATATATATATATATATATATATATTTCTTCACACACACACATATATATATATATTTCTTCACACACACGCACAAATACATATATATATATATATATATATATATATATATATATATATATATATATATATATATATATATATATATAGTTAAATTCCCAGATCAATTCTGTGGACAAGACAAATTGGTATATATTAACCAGAAAAAAGCTTAGACAGATGCGTCTATCTTTTTTAAATTTGTATTTTTTTAATGTGACTATAGCAACAAAGACATTTCGATTTCATTTTTGCCTTGAAAAAGTCGGAAGACGAAACACATCGGCAAAAAACTAAGAATTTTTTCCAATTGTCATTTTATACCATATAAAAATAAATAAATAAAAATAATTAATTAAATAAAGAAATAAAATATTAAGTAATTCATCGAGTCTAGAAGAAAACTCAACAGAATGCAGTTCGCATCCACTACCAAGAATTGAAACCCTGACAGTTAGGTTATCAATCAAGCGTCATACCAAATGTTCCACCGGGCCTCGTTGACAAAGATGCAGCAAATCAGACTCAATATAGCGTCGCTTGCTCACATATTCCGCGGAGCAACTCAACTGAAATTCTCGGTAGTCAATGCGCACTGCTGATGAGTCCCAAATATAGGACGAAACGGCCGTCCAGTGCTTTCTGCATTCTGTTGAGGTTTCTTCTAGACTCGATGAATTACTTAATTATAATTATCAAATACTCCTAACAATTTCTATGATATATATATATATATATTTATATATATATATATATATGTGTGTGTGTGTGTGTGTGTGTGTGTGTGTGTGTGTGTATATATATATATATATATATATATATGAAGAAATATATGTGTGAAGAAATATAGTTTTTAAGATCTACTATATATATATATATATAATTATATATATATATATTCATACATGTTTCATTAAATAATGTAGACAAGTGTTGTCTATTTATTTTATGTGAATTCTTTTCATATCGTCTGATAAGCTTAATAACATTATCATTAAACGAAGAAAGAAAATCACAATATTGATACATATTTTTAATCAAAATATATATATATATATATATATATATGTGTGTGTGTGTGTGTGTATATATATATATATATGAAGAAATATATGTGTGAAGAAATATAGTTTTTAAGATCTACTATATATATATATATATATAATTATATATATATATATTCATACATGTTTCACTAAATAATATAGACAGGTGTTGTCTATTTTATGTGAATTCTTTTCATATCGTCTGATAAGCTTAATAACATTATCATTAAACGAAGAAAGAAAATCACAATATTGATACATATTTTTAATCCTATGCCAATTACAGTACAATATATTAAGCAATACACGAACAAGAAAGTGTTGATTGTCTGTTTACATGGAATATTTCCAAGTAACGTAAAACTCATGCATATAAGCAGCTCATGACGTCACACATGACCACGTATTAAGTATGGGAATCCGTTGGTATAAACCAATGGTTTCTGTTACCAATTATCGGCATTTAAGAATATTTTTGGAGATTTCATAGTTTATTTTGTTCAGGTTAGGTTTCAACCGTTTTATCTATATAGCTTCAAGAATTTTTAGTTTTTGTTTATTGTTTTCATATTTAAGTATAATTGTGTTTTCAAGAAGGATTTCCTTTTTCGTGATGTTGAAGGAAACAAATGGATGAATGAAAAAATGCTGCCTAAATACACACAATATATATATATATATATATATATATATATATATATATATATATATATATTAAGAATGGAACGGGGGAGAAAGATATAGTTTCTTAGTAATAATAGTCTGGAAATTTAGGGAGTTGATGCTGGCACTAATTGAGTAGATTTATTTTGAGAAATATGTATCAGATTATAAATATGAGCATAGGTTACTTAATTGAGTAGATAGCATAATTATTTAGTTATTTATTTATTGTTAGTAGGCCATCGAATTTTTTTTTGAGTTGGATATGAGTGTAGGTTTATTTAAAGATTTGGTATATTTAAAAGGTAAAACACGGACGTAAACAATGCAATAAAGAAGCCAGCTTACCTCGGTATGGATTCCGGAAATAAAAAACCGGATGTAGTAATAAGACACCATTATATAGAAGAGGAGTGTGAAAAGCCCTGTTTTCATTGGCTGGCGCTGACTGACATGTGTCAATAAGAACGGTCGAAGTACAGCCTTACTAGTTTATTGTAATTACTGTTTTTTGCAATGTCGCAGTGCGTAGCATGACGCTTTCAATGAGGCGGCCTGACTCGTCTAGAATCAGGTCGGGGTTGCTGTTGGAGCCGATATGATGGGAAACCCGAAATCGGCGATGAGAACAGTGCATCACTGAAGACCACCCTTGATGCATCTAAAATGTATGACTTAACTATATATGGAAAAATATGTATCACAAAGTGGAAAAAAAAGGTTTCGCGTGAGGCGGTTCGTCCTTTAGGACTTCATTTATCTTTTCTTTTTTTATACGTTGATTTGATTTCTGATGCGTACGAACGAGAGTGTTGAGTCCAGGTTCTTACAACTTTTCATCATCCTTGGCAGATCATTTTTTATTGCAATGTCGGATGTTTAATAACAAAGATGATGGAAACAAAAACTAATAGAATCTAGATGAAATTGCCGAGATACCCCAAATACATTATTTATTTATTTTTAATTAATTTAAAATTCCGAAACGTCTATTGTTCGTGCGCATGCGTAGTCGCATCAACGTAAAGAAACCTCGTCCGGTGAAGTCCAAAGGGACGAAACTCTTCATACGAAAACTTTGTCCACTTCATACATCTTTCCTCCAAAACTGTTCCTGATATAAAAACTATATTATATATCACTATTAAGCTTACCGTAGCTTTTTTTTTTTTATTTTTTACCGCCATTGTTTTTCAGTTGAACTTTTTTTTAAATATGCATGACATACCTCCCATAGATAGATTGTTGATAGATATAAACAAACGGGGACAGGTAGATCTGCATTCATCTTCATACTGAAGCAGGCATACATTTGTTTCCTTCAACATCACGAATAAGGAAATTAAAATTATATATATATATATATATATATATATATATATATATATATATATATATATATATAACGTTTATACGTAACTTAAATATATATATATGTAAATATATATATATATATATATGTATATATGTATGTATGTGTACTTGTGCGTGATCATGTTATCATCAGTAAATATTCCTTCGTTCAACACTAAAATTGCAAAAACAATATGGCTAAAAAGTAAATCCTAAATGCAGCTGTCGGCTCCTCAGCTGACATTAGTTCGCCCAGCAACGGACCTAGCCATTTTTTTTTAAGTGCTAATACCTCAAGAACCTTAAATCAATCTTTGCTAGCTCCTTAGAAGGTACTTGGATGAAGAGAGGGATTTATCTTCTCCGCCCGTCCCTTTTCTCCCGTCTATTGGATCTTAAAACTTCTTTAAACAAACAGTGTCTCACATGTGCGTACTTCTCCATCGCTGTCCACTAGCATCCGTGCACGCCGAATCGATCATATACTGCAAATATTGCGTCGGAAAATTCAACAAATGTCCGTGATTGAATTCGCTTGGTGAGCACTAAATCATTTTCAACGGCCATTATGCGACCTAAGTCGTAACCCTTGGACTAACACTGTTCTCTCTGGATGTTGTCGAAGCGACATCGGCAATAGAACCAATGTCATTTCTGGCAGGAAATAAACAGAAACATAAAATAGAATCACAAAAAATCTAACGTTCCAAGAAAGTTTAAAAAATTCTAGCGTTTGCATTCCCAATTATCAAGGTGAATCTCGAAGAGATTTTCATGGGAAATATTTGCTTTGCTATTAGATATCTAAAGACGAAGAACCCTAATCGTTCCCTTTTATTGGGAATGAAAAACCTGCAAGTCGAATCTAAAAACAAAGCATAGAAAATTACTTTGCAAAAAAAAAATTATATGAAACAACTTGCTATAATAATTGAAACCTGTGAGCAAAGACCTTTCATATAACCAGTCGACGGGGCCTACAATACGCCGACTGCAGACCGCGCAAAGGAGAAAGACTCCCGCTAAAGGAGTCACTTACTAAGTCAGCGTTTCTCAACCTTTTTACCCTTGCGTAACCCTTAAAATAAATTACATGTCCCAAGGAACCCATGCGCAAAACAAAATTATATACCATATCTTTCTCATATTATTTCACAAGTGTATTTGTGCGTAAGTGAACGTAACGACTGCCGCTGAAATTCGAAACCGGCTCTCAAATTTCTCATTACACCGTCCATACATCCAGTGAAAGGAAGATATTCTCTACTAAATCTGAAGAAGTACAGAAAGAGGTCATTAGGCCTTCAGTGCGATGCTGAAAAAAGTGATTATTTTTTAACAATATTTATTTTCAAGTATAATCTCCGTCGTTATCGATGTTTTTAGCGCAGCATTTTGCCTCAGATCACATGAACATGTCACATTAAATATCAGCTCATATTAATATTAATATACTCTCAGACCGGAAAGGTTTCAATAATTTACATAAAATGAAACAATTTAAAATTGAAGCCGGCATGGACACTATTTAGATCAGCGTTTCTCAACCTTTTTGCCCTTGACTCACCCTTAAAATAAATTACATGTCTCAAGGAACCCCTGCGCAAAAACAAAATTATATACCATATCTTTCTCATTTTATTTTCATCGTTGTTCACGTGGTAAATATCATAGTATATATTTTTGAATAACTGGTTTAAGGAAAAATTAATACTTCTTTGTCAAATTTGTAGGTAATGCTAAATAAAATTCATACTGTTCGTTTATAATACTTCATCAGGGAGTTTTTATTCACACAAAAAAATTCTAAACTCAGATGTAAAAAATAAACATAAGTAACCAATATCATATACCTATTGTAATGACAAAGGCTTTAAGAATACAAGGTTCGCGTATAGTGTCCTTTTTATAGTCCCAGTGAACAGAAATAGTTCTCTCAAAGAGGAGAGTAACAAAACAAGGGCAGACAACTCTTGGTTATTCATAACACGTATAATATAAATGTAAACAGAACGAAAACAGATAATTGCTGCATCTCTTTTTTTTTTAGTGTTTTATTCTTTACTGGCAATGTTGAACAGACATAAGGTAAATCAAGGCAAAATGTCCTGTGAGGCAATAAGTTGGAATCTTTCCTTTTCAAAACTCGCCACATTGGGTGATTGTTATTTCTGTAAAAATAAAGGAAAAACAAAGAAATAAGTAACTTTAAGTAGAGGTCCCGTTCGCTGAGTGGACACTGACTTGTGAAGGTGGTTTTACACTGGCGCCATACAGACATTACTAAATATATTCCCAATGATTGCTATATTTTTTGATAACATAACACTTTAGATAGGATGATGTCTATATTACAATAACCAAGAATATATTCTGTGTGGTTAGTAATATTACGTATATGAAATTAAATAAAAAGTCAAAAATGCATTAGATTATCTCACCTGAATTCGGGGAACACTTAGCGGCCATTTACGGAACCTTAGGATTCCGGGAAACCCCGGTTGAGAAACGCTGTACTAAGTGGATGCTTGGAGATTTGGATATCTGTGACCTGTATCTACCTATCGACTCGGTACTATAAACTATGACACATACCTACCTATCGCTTCAGTTATAAACATGACCTATGTCTACATAGGTCATGTTTAAACATGACCTATGTCTACATATCGAAAGTATAAACATGACCTACGTCCTCATATATCTACCTATCGATTCAAGTACCTATCGACTTAAATACCTATTGACTCAAGTAGAAAAACAACCTGTCTCGGTTTACGTCCATATAAGGTGGAAACACTGGTTATCGTACGATCACCAAAGTTAAGCAACGTCGAGACTTGTATGTGCCTAGATGGTTGACCGCTTGTGAAAACCATGTTCTGTAAGCTTGGATGTGTGTGTGGTATAATGGATAACAGTTTGGAACTGGATAGCGGAGAGCAGAGTTTCAATTCCAGTCGGTTTCGTTATATTCACTTACGCGCAAATACGCTTGGGACATGTATCAATCCCCCTCTTCTCCCCCAGATATGTGTTAATTAGTGGGACTTTTAGTAGTTAATCATTATTATCTCAAAAACAAGTTTTGCGATTTAGAAATATTTTCTGGATTTAAAATGATTGAAAATTTGTAAAGGGTTGATAAGCTGTAAAATAAAACTAATAAATCAATCGATGAGCTGTATCTACTTATCAACAAAATTATAAACATGACGTTTATTTACCTATCGAGTCAAATATAAACAACACTTATATCTACGTATAGATTCAAATGAAGCACGAATTGATTGTTTCTATTCACTGAAGTGCAAGAAAAAAAACTGATTTCGAAATTAAACAACTGCAATTGTATTGATATTCCGTTAAATTCATTAAGCAACAAACAGCTTCCGTAAATATAGTCCTGCTTCATTGACATTAAAAGAGCTTCGTTTACAAAACCCCCTGACACTTGCATATTGACCTTGTTTCTTGTTTTATAGAAATAAAGTGTCTCTGCCGACACCTGAGTTTGAACATAGATCGCCATTGTCCAAACACGGGCGGTTTCATTATTGAATTAAGTGGATCACGTGAAACGCATACATAAGAAGTCGCGAGACGTCTAGATTGATCGTGATTCCTAGTCTATCCTCCATACTATACGGATCTACATTTGTAGTCTGTCCTCAATTGCTATTCGGATCGTTATTTCTATTCTATCTTCCCTAACTATACAGATCGTCATTTCTATCCTATCATCTATTATTATTATTCGGATCGTTATTTCTATTCTATCCTCTATTACTATCAGGATCGCCATTTCTGTTATATCCTCTATAGATATTCGGATCATTATTTATATTCTATCATCGATTACTACTCGGATCGTTATTTCTATTCTATTCTCTATTACTATACAGATCGTCATTTCTATTCGATCCTCTATTTCAATTCGGATCGTTATTTCTATTCTATCCTCTATTACTATTCGGATCTTTATTTTTATTCTATCATCTATTACTACTCGGATCGTTATTTCTACTCTATCCTCTATCACTATACAGATCGTTTTTTCTATTCTATCCTCTATTTCAATTCGGATCGTTATGTCTATTCTATCCTCTATTACTATTCGGATCTGCATTTCTATTCTATCTTCTATTACTATTCGGCTCGTTATTTCAATTCCATCCTCTATTACTATACAGATCGTCATTTCTATTATATCCTCTATTACTATTCGGATCGTTATTTCTATTCTATCCTCTCTGACTATACGGATCGTTATTTCTATTACTATACAGATCATCATTACTATTCTATCCTCTATTACTATTCGGATCACTATTTCTATTCTATCCTCTAATATTATACGGATCGTCATTTCACTTCTATCCTCGATTTCTATTCGGATCGTTATTTCTATTATATCCTGTATTACTATACAGATCTTTATTTCTATTCTATCCTCTATTATTATTCGGATCGTTATTTCTATTCTATCCCCTATTACTATACAGAATTTTATTTTTATTCTATCCTCTATTACTATACGGACCACCATTTCTATTATATCCTCTATTACTTTACAGATCGTCATTTCTATTCTATCCGCTCTTACTCTTCGGATCGTTAATTCTATTCTATTCTCTATTACTATATAAATCGTCATTTCTATTCTATCCTCTATTACAATTCCTATCGTTATTTCTATTCTATCCTCTACTACTATTCGGATCGTTATTTCTATTCTATCCTATATTACTATTCAGATCGTTATTTACATTCTATCCTCTATTACTATACAGATCTTCATTTCTATTCTATCTCTACTACTATGCGGGTCGTTATTTCTATTCTATCCTATATTACTATACAGATCTCCATTTCTATTCTATCCTCTATTAGAATTCGGATAATAATTTCCATTCTATCCTCTATTACTATTCGAATCACCATTTCTATTCTATCCTCTATTTCTATTCGGATCGCTATTTCTATTCTATCCTCTATTACTATACGGATCGCTATTCTCTACTCTATTCACTATACTATTTCTCTACACTGATCACTATTCGGTGGTTCCTATTCGAGCGAGTATTCTCGAGCAAGTACTATTAGCGCGAATGTTATTCTAAGGCGTCTGACATCTGTATTGTTCAACTGCCTTACTATAGTTGTATCTGCGATTACAAAGCCTCTACTACAACAAGCATTACGAAAGTGAAAACGAGTTTTCGTTGGCATTAAAAAATTTTCAAACGTGTTTTCATTGACATCACGAAATTTCTAGGGTTGTTTTTTTATATATGACTAACGTTAAATGAACGACGTTCTGGTGAATTCCTTATAAAACGTAATTATGGATTCGTCATAATATTGTCTCAAGTTAAAAGTCTCTTCTGTTCATTAAATAAAAGAAAAAGCCCTTTGTCATTTTCATATTAATATTAGTGAATACTTACGGATCCTATTCACTTCTACACCACATGTAACTTCATAAGTACATCATCCCTGAACTTTTCATCGATCCGAACAAAGAATATTTTAGGTGCATTTGAATGTCTTCCACGATTAATGATTCTGTTGAATACGGCGAAAGAGTGACAAATTATATTACGGACACAACCTGTGAAAGGCGAGTGCGGCTCGTTGGCCATTGTCAAAGTAAACAAGAAGGTATTCACCGGCATATACTATGGGATCCGAACTATAGGCAAACATCAAAAAGTAAACCAGCCAAAACGTTACTCATTGGTCAACTCATAGATGATACAAAAATAAAAAAAGAGCGGAGGTAGGAATAGTTGGCAAGAAGTAGTCATAAGTTTTGTTGCAGGCTGATCGGATAGATAGATAGATAGATAGATAGATAGATAGATAGATAGATAGATAGATAATTAACAGAATTAGATAGATAGATAGATAGATAGATAGATAGATAGATAGATAGATAGATAGGATGTTAGATAAATAGAATTATATATATAAACAGAATGACATAGATCGATTTGATAGATAATTAACAGAATTAGATAGATAGATAGATAGATAGATAATTAACAGAATTAGATAGATAGATAGATAGATAGATAGATAGATAGATAGATAGATAGATAGATAGATAGATAAAGAGGATGTTAGATAAATAGAATTATATATATATAAACAGAATGACATAGATCGATTTGATAGATAATTTACAGAATTAGATAGATAGATAGATAGATAGATAGATAGATAGATAGATAGATAGATAGATAGATAGATAGATAGATAGATAGATTTAATTATTATCAAGCACGGCATGCCGGTCCGATTATAAGGTTCCATGAAACTTCGTACACTACACTGCACAAGTTATATCTCTTCACATCATCTCGCAAACAGTTTGGATGATCCAATAAATCATTAAAATTAATATTAATTATTTTGATATAACCGCTTTTTTATACTAAAGATCACCCAATACAAGTCTCGAGAGCCACTCAAGGCAGATGCCTACTGATTAAGTTGTTTGATACGACTGAAAGAGGTAGTGGTACGAAATGAAAATTATGCGGATAAAGAGGGAAAACTGTAGCTTGCCTTGAAGTGGTCAAGCTTTTAGTGTCCAAGTATAGTGTGATTTTATTATAGTTTCCTAGCCGTAAACGTCTGGACTATTGGAAACAGCAATTGGGATGAGAACCGTTACATTGGAAATAGCCTCAGACCCGCGTTAGTTGTTGGAATGAATAAAAATAGATCTCTTCTCCTCCCGACAAAAAGGATAAGATTTTGAACAGGGAGGATGACGCGGTTCCCTGTTAGATATGACAGCAATACTCAATTTTTGATCTAACCCGAGTCTTGCAATTGTTACAGCATGCCATACTGAGTCAGATATTTTTTAAAGCTATAGATTAAGTCAAGTATTTTTTCCAACATCTTTAACATATATTACTTCCAATGGTGATTTTCGAAGCGTAGTTTAGATGAGACACAAAGTCAGGATTGAACTCACTTTTCATTCTTAAATGATCTAACGAGACAAACTTGCTAACCATTACACCACGACGAAGTGCCCACATACGATTTTTAATTTCTTAAACTTTAGACGCAACTGTTAAAAGTAAGGAGTTTCTTTGCGAGTCCAACCGTGACTCAAGAAAACTTATTTTCGGGAAATACATCGAACCGTAAACTTTAAATTGTTTTTAGCTTTTATTGATACAATCGGCAATAAATTTCAATTTCGTTTGTAAGATGCAAGAGAAAGAAGACGAAATATTAGTTTGGCCTGGTTAGCAAAGAAGAATATTCTACGTTTAAAATATTTTCGATCTTTTTTCTCTGTTTTCGCCATTAATTTCAGAATTCTTTCTGAGATCGTAATCCAACGATGTCTAACATTTATCAAACGAATCAAAATTGAATGTTCGCAAAATAATAACCGACTTTAATTAAGAGTATCCAGAATAATAAATCTTATTCTGGTAAACAGGTTCTTTCTTCTTGAGGGAAGAACAAAATACGAGAAACATGAAGTAATTGTCTAAACTAAATTAAATTTATTTGTCATTTTACGAAGTTGCGAGACAGACATTTGAAGAAACTAGCAGACGATAATGAGAGATCCAATGATAGATATCTAATTTAACTCTTGTAAAATATCAAAAGTGCTTATATGTCGTCATTTGGTCTACAGATTAATAGAAATCAATAGGTAATGGATAGTTTTGAAATGTTCTCGAAGTTAAAAGTTTGCATATAAAAGTTAGCCATCAATCAATGTTAATGTATACTTTGTAAGTCCGAGACAGTGAAAAGCTTTTTTTAATGCATTTGTATAGAAAATGAAAATAATATTATTTCTAAGTCTGTACAATTATAAAATGAAATTATTCATACTAATCGATTCTCATATTTTTGTAGTCGGCATCTTAGCGCCGACGTTTTAACAAAATCCCTTGTTTTTTTTATCATGGCTGAATTGAACAGCGCAGACGTTAATTTTAATGTATCAAAGCATATATCAACATATGGCTGAATTATGAATAACTAGTTGGTCTTTATCATGATAGATATATAGATAGATAGATAGATAGATAGATAGATAGATAGGAATATACTAATACAGGAATATATATATATATATATATATATATATATATATATATATATATATATATATATATATATATATATGATTATTTATTTGAATATTACAACATAAATATGTTATAAAATCACGACAAAAGTAGCCATTTTGTTTCAACACTTCTAGTGTCTTATCAAGTGACCATTTATTCTATATTCTACATCGTCACTTGATAAGACACTAGAAGTGTTCAAACAAAATGGCTACTTTTGTCGTGATTTTATAACATATTTATGTTGTAATATTCAAATAAATAATTATATCTGCTCTACTCTGTATTGAGCACTCTTTAAAGAATAGTAATTGTTGGTTATTGGATCTCACTCCATATATACCAATCCTAAACTTGGGTATATATATATATATGTATGTATGTATGTGTGTGTGTGTGTGTGTGTGTGTGTGTGTGTGTGTGTGTGTGTGTGTGTGTGTGTGTGTGCAGGTATGCAAAAAAATAGGAAAGAACACGTTAGGTAAATAATTCGGAGTTCCTTAGTATTTTTGCTTGTATTTTTAAAAAGACAGTGCTCCATACAGAAGTAGAGCTTATATTATAATATTTTTTCAAAAATATGATTCCTTCCCTACATAAGAGTTCCCATGTTTCAAAAGCAAGAGCCAGAAAGCCTCAATTTTCGCTTGAGGATGAAGCGGGACTCGATACCTTAATTCAACTAAATTTTAATAATTATATTGAAGGTTTCTGGCTTTCGCTTTTGAAACACGAGAACTCTTATGTAGCGAAGGAAACATATTTTTTTTTTAATATTATAATATGTATATAAGTATAATTGACGCCTTTCACATGCGCTGTTTCATACCTTTGCCAAGGGTATTAGTACGTAAGTGAATGCAATGGATTCGACTGGAATACGAACTGGTGTCTCCGATTCGTCAATCCGAGCCGCTAAACATTACTCTATCGTGCACTACAATTGTTACTTACGCTCGTTATCCTCATAATTTTCACTTGCTACCACCTCTTTCTTTCATATCACCATATTTTCATTTTAACTATTTTCACAGTAAGACTCTACCTTGAATGTCTCTTGTGCCTGGTCTTTGGTTAACTTTTTTTATTTAACAAATTCTAAATAAAAAAAAAATACTCCTCTTTCGTGATCTTCCCCTAAAATTAATTCATTGGCATCCTCGCTGTCACTCGCCTGGAGCTTCAAGTCGTGCACGCAAATGGAAATTACTTAACAGAGTAAACTATTCTACAAATAATTACAGGAACGAAATATTTACATACTTGTCAATATTTTCAATATTGTTCTAAAGAAATAATTTTCATAATGCCCCTCTCCCCCTTTTAATTAAATTTCATAATTGTGTTTGACAGAAACACAATCAGATACATTTTTTTTTAAATGGCTTCATGAAAACATTCAAAGCGTATTTGTTTATTTGCCTATTTATTTGAGTTGAATATTTTAATTGTAATTAATATTTTATATGCTTTGGGGGTGATTTTCTTTTTCGTTTCTTTTTCAACTTGAAATGCCCCACATTGTTGAAATATTGGCAATTTCTGTGGCTTGAATTATTTTGCCGAAGGAAAGAATGAAGTGATGACTCATCAAAAAAAAAAAAAAGACCCAAAAAACCGAAAATGAATAAATCAATAAAAAATACTGGAAACTTCCAAAAGACAATTAAAACGTCATAAACAGTTATCTCCCCTGTTTTCTTGTTTCTTTCTTTATCTGTTTCTGTTTTCTCTCTTTGATGTTTCGTAATAAGGTTAGTCTTCAGTTTTATTGAGTCGACGGCAAAATTTCATATTTGAATTTATTTTGATAAACGTTTGCGCGTAGGATGCGTTACATCTCTATCTCTATCTCTATCTTTCTCTCCCCTTTCTTCCTTGATTTCTTTCTTTCTCTTCCCTCTCTCTCTCTCTCTCTCTCTCTCTCTCTCTCTATTTGTCTATCTATCTATCTATCTGTTTCTCTGTATGGATCGGATTCATTAAATCCATTTACTGACATGCATATACCCTTAGGAAAGGTATGAATCCATCTCCTCCTTCACAGCTATGGGTGAAACGGTAGGGCTTGTATCTGGGAAAATAATTGTTATTCTGATCATTCGTTAATGCAATACACACTCAAAAAAAACAAAAAACAAAAAAAACAAGAAATATTCATTAGATCCTAAAAATGTGTTTCAGCTCTAAATAACCCAGTGCTAAGTTGACGTAAAAATAAAATAAACCAAAATCAATCTCTCTCCCTCTCTCTCTCGCTTTATACATATATATATATATATATATATATATATATATATATATATATATATATATATATATATATATATATAACCTGACTTGCTTTTGGCGATTTCGCCACAGTTCGGTTAGCAAGGTCGATTTTACTGTCTTTAAACTTCAATCTTCCATGAATCTGTCATGTACATTCATATCTGCTCAAAGCGTAACCAAATGTAAACACATAACGTCACACATTATGGAATGGACAAAGTCCGACAATTATTTTAAGACATTTTTATGTTTATACATATGTTTATATATGTTTAAGACATTTTTATGTTTATACATACCTATCTATATCCATATATATATATATATATATATATATATATATATATATATATATATATATATATATATATATATATATGTATATATATATATATATATATATATATATATCCGAATATAATGAGAATGAAAATAATATAAATTCTAACGTTCACAGCATTAATTCAAAAGAGGACTCAATACCAAGAGTAGACCAATAACTATTTATTATAATTTTTACATACGAACAAAAACAATTTGCTCACTACAAAGATGCATTCTTGCTTGGATGGGACTGCATCTTGACTGTTTTTGTCCGTATTAAAAATTATACATATATATATATATATATATATATATATATATATATATATATATATATATATATATATATATATATATATATATCGGAATTCCCACACGCAAGGAAGTAATCCCACTAAAGCACAAGGGTTTACAGTGTGTGGAAGAATCAGGAACAGTGACATTAATGATGAGGAGAAAGAGCAGTAATCGGATGGACAGTATATAGCGATTGACATTGCATTTAAACTGTTA
This sequence comes from Acanthosepion esculentum, assembly GCA_964036315.1. Classification (NCBI taxonomy): domain Eukaryota; kingdom Metazoa; phylum Mollusca; class Cephalopoda; order Sepiida; family Sepiidae; genus Acanthosepion; species Acanthosepion esculentum. Next base: position 119,787,181 of record OZ038484.1, read on the forward strand.
GCATAGAATTTACGGTTACATATAGACAGCTCATTCTAGTGCTGCGCTTAAATTCAAAAAGTCTAGTTACCATAGCGAAGGGCGATATTCACTTCTGCTATGTACAGGAAATGTGGCACAAGGTCAAAACTGGGAAAGGGGGGAAAGGCCGGTCTTCTTCTGTCTTTACATTAAACTTAGCTAGCCACAAACACTGACCCAAACATACAAACAATATCCCTAACACCAAAAGAACGCATTCTTACCTACCTTTCTTACTACATCCACCGTAATACCTGTTTGTCTCTATGAAAGTCCTAAATAGTCCCCATATGTAAAATTCATTGTCTGTGGGGGGAAGGATGATAAAACAACAATTACAATGAAAGTATTTATAGAAGAGACATAGAGAGGCAACCGGCTGTAGGAAAGAGACTGGAGTTGAGCCGCCAGATCAGGAACAATAATATTGCAGATTTTTCTTCGGATCTTATCAAGGCGCTGAAGGTAAATACAGTGTAACCCGGATATAAGAGACCCGAATATAAGAGAAACCCGGATATAAGAGCGATTTTCTCTGGTCCCAAATTAGAGCCATACTTACCTAAACAAAATAGACCAAACCCGGATATAAGAAAAACCCGGATATAAGATACTTCTTCTCCGGTCCCGACAACTCTCTTATATCCGGGTTACACTGTATCTATAATAATATAAATTGTCACATAGCGACAAGAATTTTCACTTATTAACACATTTTTCCATTCTCAAAATGAACAGAGAAATGATGAAGTTTTATTACGTCTTCATATTGAAGACATTTTTTATTAAAAGCAAAAAAAAATCTGCAAAAGGAAAACCTGACAAATAAAAAAAAAATATTTCAGATTTACGCAATTATAATGGTCCAATAAAGTTGTAAGAAAAAGTGAAAAAAAAAAAAAGAAGTGATGTAAATTTGTCCAATCTTTGCCGAATTCGTTGTTTCAGTTACAAGGAAAATAAAATGTACATGCGAATAAAAGAAGCAAGACTTGTTCTAATTGATTCTGTTTCGAAATGAAATGGTCCAGTGTCAATAAACTTTTTCCCCCATCGTCTCTTTTACAACCTATTCTGGGAAAGCTACTTCCGTTCTCTGTCCGCAATATTATTCTATGAAAGACTCGGATAAAACTCGAATGCTAGATGAACGCTAATATGATGAACCTTATGTCGAAACGGATATGACCTCAGTAAACCCGACCAGACAGGGTACATAACTCTGGTACATCGTATTAATCCAGGAGTTGGCTTGTTGCCAAGCCGAGAAGAAAACATTGCCAACTCTATTACTTTCAAATACTTTAATCACTAATTCGGTACACATCTATTTGTAATAAATCTTATTTTATTGCCTGTAAATATTGGAGAGGAAATATAACCGATTCGATCTGCCTCCTAAAAACATTTTCAATAAATGCTGAAACAGTGAAGGGACAAATGCATTTGAAAGAGAGAAACGTTTGTCCTTCTTTTCGCTTTTTTTTTTGCTTTTTCCTACTCGGTGATTTCAAATTTGCCACATTAAGAAATTTATTGTTTACCGTTGAAAAATTGCTTAATTGAGTTTATGAAGCATGATTCTTGGAAAAAAAATACTTTAAGATACTTTCTCCCCAGCGAAAAGGAATCGTTACATTTCTGTTCGATTGAGACCAGGCTATAAAATTAAACTAACCAAACATAAAAAAAGAAAAACTATTTTAATTGTATTGGCGATCATTCTCGTCGAAATACATAGCGCTTAATTGATTAAAAATCAGACGATAATTGTAAAAAAAAAAATAATAATTTAGAAGAAAAATATATTATAAAGTAACAAAATAAGATATAAAATAACATGTAATATATATGTAGCGGACCGTGGGGGTGAAGAATGTGAAGAGATATCAGAAGGTTAAAATTTCCTGCTGGCCGGTCCAGCTACATGGGAATGTCAGACTTTAATTAAGTCCAAAAAAGACAAAGAAAACAAACAAGACCGATATATATGGGTAAACAAATATATATTAATAACAAAACAAGTTAAACAAAGACATGGACTCTTACATAGATTTTGTATGGAGAAATTATGTGTGTGTTGTGAGTGTTCGTACGTACGTGTATTGTTCTTAGTGTGTTCCCAGAATTTGTGAAACGCTGTGTCTGTGAGAGGTCACATATTGGTATAAGTGGAAAAAGAAAGATTTTACCTCGACTCCGCGCGAGGTAGCGGCTCAAGGCCTAAGTTGAAAAAGAGAGAGAGAGAAGGGTCAGCCAGTATTTATAGCCAGGGGAGAGAGACCCCTGTTTTGAAAGAATAAAGAACTGAGGAGGAGCTAACTGCGACATATATAATAATATAATATAAATAAAAATAAAATGCATTATGGGATTTGTTTGCATGACTGACAGATTTGTTATTTACGGCTTATCAACCCTTTGCAGGTTATTTAAAGCCAGAATACGTTTCTTTATATTGTAATAATTTTTTGAAAGAATAATGACTTATTGGTATCTACTAGTTAACCCATGGTCAGTGGGGAGTAGAAGGGGACTCATAACTTTCCCAAAGGGTATTTTGCGCGGAATTGAATATAGCGAACGCTACTGGAATTGGAAACTCCGAGACGTAATCCATTACACCAGCCGCACTTCCAAGCTTAACGTCGCTGATTTTGTGAGAACCGGTATTTCAACGTGATATGACCGTAAGCCATGAGATTTGCCACGGACGCTGTCGATTGAAGTGGTCAATGACTTTTAAATATCATTTTGTGATTATTGAATTTGATTTGTCTTCCATAAAATGTTATTACGTTAAATGAATTTAATTTTTTAAATCTTTTCTTCTAGCAAGAAAAGAAAAAAACAAAACCCACTGGTGAAATTTACTGCAAGAGGGATATGAAAGTTTAGAACGGTGCAATAGCTTTAAAAAGTGCATTTGAAAAACAGCGATAAATGTAACTGCGTAAATTCTTCATCACAAAGATTCCAGGTTTTCAGTTTTATGGAAAGAAAGCCAGCATTCAGCTATGACGATTGCAATAACGCACGCAGAATTAAAAAAATGTATTTCATTTAAAAAATTTCAAGAACAAAAGCAAAACGAAATGCGGGAAAAAGGTGAGAATGACATTAGAAGAGAAAGAATCATGCAACAACGATTAAAAAAATTATCGTTAAATTATTTTGCATACGTGGCATACTTAATTTAATGAATTTTCGTTAACATTACATAATTTATTTCTTTTTCCTTAAAATCAATTCCGTTATATTTCACTCACCATTAGCTTATTTTGTTTATTATAAAACATTGAAAATAAATGTTAAACCTGATTTCAGTTCTTTTTTAAAAATCTAAATATAACAACTCATATACAGACTTAGTAACCAATTCTTTATATCCGGATTTTGTAACCAATTCTTCATATCTGGAAGTCCTTCTTAGTTCGACTGTCAGGGATTCTACTGCATTTGAATAAATTCAGCTTGCATTTGAGTCGATCCTCCAAATCTACAAATCAACCATTCGCCCTTGCATGGAGTATTGCTGCCATATATGGTCTGGAGTCCCTTCTAATTGTCCCAAGGTCCTCGATAAAATGCAAAGACGGATATGCAATGTAATTGGCCCTGATCTGGCATCTCGTCTGCAACCGCTCTCTCACGGATGTGCCGATGCCTCCCTCTGTCTTTTTTACAAATACTTGCTCCAATGAGCTGCTTTCGCTGATTCCCAGACTTCATGAATTTAAGCGTTCAACTAGGCTGGCATCTCGCTCTCACCCTTTCCCTGTCGAAACTGTTAAATGAAGTCGTCTTTCCTACTCCAATAGCTTCATGTCTCGCACTTCTCGCCCGTGGAACTCCCTTCCCATTTCTTGTTTTCCTGATAGCTATAATCTCCAACTATTCAAATGTAACATCAATCGACGTCTCCAGATGCCCTGATCTATCCCCCAGCCGTCTCTTCATCCTTTCCTCTATCACTCCTCGTTGTTCTCGCTCCAACTCTGTAAACCCTTGCGTGCTAGTGGCTTCCCGCCTTGCTTGGGGTTGAATGCTAAAAAAAATCCTTTCTGGTAATATGTAATTACTTACCGAGAACCCTGATACCGACCTACCATCGAAAGGTGCGCGTTATGCAGGAAAAGTAATAAAAAAAACTTTAAAGAATCAAATAAAAAAAAGTAATAAATCCCAACACAGTGAGTTTTCCCCCTTTTCTATTACCCCCTTTTCTTTCCCCTTTTTCTATTACCCCCTTTTCTTTGACTCTTTTCTATTGGCCCTTTTCTTTCCCCCATTTCTATTACGCCCTTCTCTTCCCCCTTTTCTATTACCCCCTTTTCTTTCCCCCTTTTCTTTCCCCCTTTTCTATTACCCCCTTTTCTATTACCCCCTTTTCTATTACGCCCTTCTCTTCCCCCTATTCTATTACCCCCTTTTCTTTCACCCTTTTCTATTGCCCCTTTTCTATTACCCCCTTTTCTATTACGCCATTCTCTTCCCCCTTTTCTATTACCCCCTTCTTCTTTCACCCTTTTCTATTGCTTCTTTTCTTTCCCCCTTTTCTATTACCCCCTTCTCTTCCCCCTTTTCTATTACCCCCTTCTCTTCCCCTTTTTCTATTACCCCCTTTTCTATTACGCCCTTCTCTTCGCCCTTTTCTATTACCCACTTTTCTTTCCCCCTTTTCTATTACCCGCTTTACTTTTCATTTTTCTCTACTTTTTTTTTTCGCTTACCCTCAATTTTCCCAAATAATTTATTTACTCTTCCTCTCTCGATGGGCTTCGTTTCCTTGGGATTCAAGAAAGCGCCTTCATTTAAAAAAAAAACATCATTTTAAATCTTAGGTATTGAAAATTCACTGGCGGCGCCTGATTTAATATGTTTCTATTTTCACTCTTAGTAGTGCTCATGATACAACGCAAAAAAAAACTATGGAAAATCAAAAAGCACGGTATAATGCTCACAGTTCGCATGTAACGTTCTACTGACCATATAATCTAGAAGCAATCTATTATCAATAGATGCTTTTATATTAGATACTAAAGAGACTTAATAAAATTAGCCAGGTCTTATACAACAGATACGGACTGTAATGATCGAATTTCACTCATTAATGTCCCGTGCGATAAGCTTTCGAAAATCCATTCAACATGATTGGGAAATAACAAAGGACTAGCGCTTTCGGTATAAAAATAAAAGCAACCTTCAAAATCATACCGAGTGTAGCTGCTGTAAAACAATGATAACTAAACAATAGCTGCAGGCATTTGCTAGAGAGTTCGTTCCTAACAGGGTGCCTAGCATTGTTGTAGTACGAGATTCACGTTATAAAATACCAGTGATCTAGGGCAAATTTAATATCCGTAATAAAACATTTTTTCCAAGAGAGGTTGATCTATGGTGACCCCAATATCTACTAGTTATACCCTCAGTGATACTAAACTGGGATTTTGCCCTCAGTGCCCTACTGTCGCACCCTCAGTGATACTAAACTGTGATTTTACCCTCAGTGCCCTATTGTCACACCCTCAGAGATACTATACTGGGATTTTGCCCTCAGTGCCCTATTGTCACAACCTCAGTGATGGTAAACTGGAATTTTGCCCTCAGTCCCATTCTGTCACACCCTCAGTGATACTAAATTGGGATTTTGCCCTCGGTGCCATTCTGTCATAGCCCCAGGGATACTAAATTGGGATTTTACCCCGATGCTCTGTCACACTCTCAGTGATACTAAACTGTTTTTTTTCCCTCAGTGCCATACTATCACACCCTCATTGATACTACAATGGGATTTTGCCCTCAATGCTATACTGTCACACCCTCAGTGACACTAAACTGGGATTTTTTCCCACGGTGACCTAAAGTCACACCAGAGGATCATACATATCAGAGGGTTGATCTGCGAGGTATCCTTATAAGCATCAAGTGTAGAATAGATCAGACTGTGTCTACACCCGACATGTAAACAGATTAGTCAGCTGATCTGAGCTTAGGATATGCACGTACGTGATAATGGACCGGCAGACAGTTATATAAGCATCGCATCCAATTGGTTAAAACCAGATTTTTTCACATGCTCGCGAAATCAGTGTTCGAAGAAAGTCCACCAAAACGCATACCCTAACGACGATAGTAACTGAGAAAGCCCAGAACTGAATAAACAATAAATGTATGCATGAAGTTCGTCTCTTATTCTTTTAGGTCTTTGCGACAATATCGTTACACTGGGATCTTATTGAAGAACAATCCCAACCAACATTTCCTCTATCAAATAAGATTAGATGATGTTTGCAAGACCTGAAGAAATTCCATGGTGTATATTTACCGTTTTGGAATAATGATTGATTTGTTATGTACGGTTTAGAAACCCTTTGCAGATTATTTAATACCAGAAAACATTTTTAGATTCTAAGGATAGATTTTTAGATAATAATTTTTTAGCCATACAAGTCTTACTAATTAACCCATAGCTAGGGAGAGAAGAGGTGGATTCAAACCTTTCCTAAGGTTATTAACGCTTAAGTGAATATAACGAACCCAACGGGAATTTGAACTTGGCTCGCTGATTAAGAATTTCTAGCCATTATCCATTACACCAGCCACACATCCAAGTTTACTGCAACTGGTATTCACAAGCGATCACCTATATAGGTACTGACCAGGCTTGACGTTGCTTAACTTCGGTGATCGGACGGTAACCGGTGTGTAAACGTGATGTGGCCGTAAGCTCGTTTTGGAATAGGACACTCAGAAATACATATTTTGAGTAGCACTAAAATAAAAGCTCATTTCCGGGAGAAAAAATATCATACTTCATTGCCAGAGATCTCCCGAGAAAGATCTTCTTCCGCACCTTTCCCTTTGACTGATTTGCAATTACGTCCCACCACAAACACCAGACACACACAAAAAAAAAACAGGTAGAATTGAAGACAAAAATGACAGGACCAATGAATAATTTTCTCTGATCTGTTTTTACTTTTCAGTGTCAGAAGTCATGAAAGTATTTATCATAATTATTTATCAAACTTGTCTGATGTTAAAATTCATCAATCATTTTATTTATATCATATAAACAGTTTGACGATGGAGCAAAATATGGCCTTCTAATTATTTGAGTTCATTCGGATTTTATTAAACTGTGAGTTCCTCCCACGCCCAGTATAAATTCGATGCCAAGGACACCATAGTTCCCTCCAGTGTAAATCCCGAAAATGAAGCGGAATTGCTTCTGAATTACTTTCCAGATAATGAAATTTTCAACCAGCTTTTTCTTGACTTTTATAACTGCTAGCCTTGACCATTTGATTTTATGTCTCAGTTATCTTGTCTTTACACATGTTGTAGTTGATTACATACTTTTCATATATATATATATATATATATATATATATATATATATATATATATATATATATATATATATATAGCATAATGAGAAGCCACGTATACTTTCTTGATATGTATATAATATGGATAAAACAACTGAAAAGTTGAAAATTAAAAGGAAAAAATTGGGTGTTTTTTGTGAAAGTATTTATTTATATGTTTTTATATATTTGATATTTCAGACCGCCTCGGTCCTTCCTCAGAAATTAATTGAATAACTGTATTTAGGAGTTTGTTTACAAGTAGCGTCCGTCGCGAGACGCGGACGTCACGTGATGCGGAATGCAACTGTGTTTGAATTCTTTAACGTAAATCTAACGATAGTATTTTAGATGTTGTTTAAAAAGGTTTTTTAACTATATCTAAAGAAATTTTTTAACTATTGAAATATTTAAACAGATTTAAAATACCCAAGTCTTTGTTTAACCCTAGTTTATATGTGTCTAATTTTAAAATCCAGTATTTCTCTTTTTTTCGTGTGTATGTTGAACTAAAACCTGAATCTATCAATAAACAATCTTGATTGATTAAAGTGTTCTGCTATGGGGGAAAAAGGATTGTTTTGACGTATGGATAGATTCTGGTTGTTGAAACGAAATATATATATATATATATATAAATATATATATATAATTGTTTATTTAAAAATTATAACATAAATATGTTATAAAATCATTACAAAAATAGCCATTTTGTTTCAACACCTACGGTTCTTATCAAGTGATGATGTTGAATGTAGAATAAAGGGTTTTAAAAATTTCAAATTAATTAACGATCCTTCGTAAGGGGAAACGCTGTTACATAAGCAGGAATGACCAATCAAAATACAAGTATACGGGAATTCAAAAAACTTGACAACGAAGTAAGGTTATAATAGCTATTAAAAGCTTTAAAGTTGGGATTTTACTAAAATAGAATTTATTCTAACCAATAAGTATTAAATTATATGATAAAATTTGATATTAAAATTAAAGGTAAAAAATTACAAATTTAAAAATCTAAATTTAATCTCTATTAAGTTTAAAATTATAAAACTACTGATGAGAAAAGAAAAAATACATATGTTATTCAATTTATTTTATTTTTTCATTGAGATTACGTTAGAACAGACGCTAATTTCAGCTGGTCTTCCCGACAAAAATGTATACATTTTAATTCCAAGTGTACGAATAGGGCGTTCACCTCTGGCGTAAAACAATATACACACTCAGATTATAATACATAAGCACCCAGACATAGTGGATGCGCACTGCTGACGAGTCCCAAATATAGGAATAAACAGCCGTCCAGTGCTTTCTGCATTCTGTTGAGGTTTCTTCTAGTCTCGATGAATTAATTATAATTATCTCAAATCCTCCTAATTTCTATCATATATATATATATATATATATATATATATATATATATATATATATATATATATATATATATATATATATGTGACAATATAACATATTCCAAGAATGGTAGATTTTAATAGTAGTTAATGGTCTTAAGGGATTTAATGGTAGATTATCCCATACTGTGAGAATATAAAATTTACCAATCTTGACAGAATTGACATTTTCACATTATGGGATAATCATTAACAAAGGTGGTGGAGAGATTAAGAAAAAGAACACAGATGATTTTGGCGAGATTGAAAAAAAATCCTTTCAATAGTTTGTAAACAGTGACTATTACAGCTAATAATGCAGGTAAAGCGAATCGAGTTCTCTCAGTCACTGTGTGATTATCTAAAAATAAAAACAGCTCAGGGGTAGAATACCTGACTGGCGCCCATTCAGCCAAGTTTCGATCCTAGCTAGAGGCATCCGGACGACTAGCCACACTAAAGAGCTCTGATACAGCGAAACTGTGGATGACAATATATATATATATATATATATATATATATATATATATATATATATATATATATATAGTTATAGGGATAGATAAATCAAACGAGCAGATATAAGCAAGCGTATACGTTTATACATGAGGTGTAATAGTGTTCGATGTGGTTAGAAGGAGGAAAGATATATATATATATATATATATATATATATATATATATATATATATATATATATATATATATTAATACATGTAACGCGTTAACACCTGATGAGATGAATTAATATGCATCGAAACATGATTGTTTTTGTGTAGCGTTTTTACATGTTTTGATGAAATATCCTAAAATAAAGTATATATATATATATATATATATATATATATATATATATATGTGTGTGTGTGTGTGTGTGTGTGTGTGTATTTTGTTTATTTTATCAGTAAATATTTATTCTGTATGAGGCGGCCACTTTTAAAAATCTTCTTGGCCAGGCCGTGAACATTTTTGTTCACATGGGATTTCCCAAGTCCCTTTGTTTAAAGCAAAACCGTGTGTGTGTGTGTGTGTGTGTGTGTGTGTGATTATTTAGGCAGCAATTTTATTGCAAAAAATTAAAAACCCTCTAACCTTATAGTTAAAAATAATTCCCTCTTAACAACAAAATTAAATAGCGCAAATATTATTTACGAATTTAAATGCCCATTAAGGAATTGTATTCCTGATCAATCAAAATTCGTAGATAATTATATAGGCCACACTACAACATTTTGACACGCAGACTCACTCTACACCTTTCTGACCATAGCTCAATTAGATCTAATTTAAATATGCATGAAGACCTACCGGACACAATTCGTAACTTAGCATCATCTACATGCAAAAAAAAGGCTGAAAAAACGGAAGCCTTATTAATATAAACAAAAAAACAACACTTAATAATATTAATTATGAACACGGACACAATACATATATATATATATATATATATATATATATATATATATATATATATATATATATATATATATAAGCTGCTTATTAGAATTTTTTTTGTTGTTCAATAAAGTATATACCCACTGTTGATTGACATTTTTTATTTTTTTTTTGTCAGGTGGTCATGGTTATTTTTGATTTTAGCAATAAATACTGTTCCATTATTTTCCATTTTCCGAAGGCAATGCCCTGAAGATCCGTTTAAGTGAAACCTAGGTAGGTTTGCCTGGGTCCTTAGGATTATCGTAGGTTTTGCTCTACTTAGTGTATTGAGCACTTTACATAGTTGTTTTTTGACTCATTTTGCGTTTTTTTTTCTTTGGATTTGGAGCTTAAACACGTGACGATTTTATTTCGCCTTGTTTTAATGTTCTTGGTTCTTTCCTTTTTATTCCACATTTTTGCTCGGGTACCAATTTGTTCTACAACAAATTGAGCTATCCAAGGTTTTTCTGGATTGCCATTCTCTGGGTTTTGGATATAAGTCCCAAACGGAGCGAATTCAACAGAGGGTCGCATGAAATTTGTAGCGTCGATACGCCTCCCACACCCAAGTTAGAGGCCGATTAAGATCAACCGCCGGGCTAACAAGCATTCCAAGGACCTAATTCCTCCCGCTGCCTCTTAGAATCCAAGCTGCCACGACTCTCTCCTAATAAAATGACTAAGAAAAAGATATCGTCACTTTTGTTGATAGTATTTTATGTAGTAGTAGCCTGGGGACCCAGATATGACACAAAACGAAGCACTTAATGGAACTGTAGACACCGCCATGGCTCACTCTATAGTTGAGGCGCAGTCTTAACAATATAAGATACGCAGATGACACTGCGTTGATCGCGGGCACAGAAAGAAACTACAGAACCACCTGAACATGGTAGTAAAGAAAAGCGTAGTTTAGTGACCAGGGAAGCATCTTTTTGGGAGTCTGTTCCACAAGGTAACACTTCTGGAGAAGAAGCTGTTTGATTGAAACTTACTCCTTACAAAAGTAACCAGAAGGGAATCAGAATGATTTGCCACCGTGTATATGGCATGGTGGGGGTGTCCTAGCTGTGAAGGTCTGACCTGGTCAGACTAATGAAATGTAACGCGTTTTAATAATTGTCGTAGTAATAGCAATAAGTTAGTGAGAGGTTAGCAATTTTTCATCTGTGGGATAAGAGTTACAGGGTGGAGAATGAATCATCACCCACAAGGCCGTGTTAGCAAATTTTAAATTCTGTTGGGATTGAACAGCAAGGACTGTGCAACACCTACCCAGATACAGCAACAATACACCTTTCTGATCTGATCTTGTAAACATAGAGCCTGGCAAAGGGAGTTAAGGTATTTTCTGAAGCAATATAGGGAACCGACCATTTTTCAACAGTTTTAATAATGAACAAGATACTAAAAAGGTCCAAGCTCATTATACTAGCGAATCTTTTACCAAGACTCCTTTGTTGCCAACGTTTTACAATAGGCTTCACTATGTAGATAGATAGATAGATAGATAGATAGATAGATAGATAGATAGATAGATAGATAGATATCACTTTGTATGTGAAGGCATTTTCCCAATGTTTGCTCTTTATCTTTTGGTGTATTCTATCCCATAATTCTTTATCTCTTTCCTCTTGATAGCAACGAAAGCACGAATATTGTGTTTTTCAAATCATCTTTCTTCAACAAACATTACATTTTATACTTTCTTAGTTTTCTTCCAAACGCCAAAATCCCGCCTCGATTTCAAGAATGCCTTTCTCATGCTGTCATTATTATTGCTTTTTTCTTCCTATTCCTCGCTTCCATTACCATTGGAAGAAAACTTTGGCTCCATTGGCTAAAAGCGAAAATATCCTTCACTGCAAAGTGGCGCCATCTTTGATAATATTCGTCGATAAGTTTCGTTTTCATAGTCGTGAGTTGGGGAAAAGAGTGCTTCTGTGTTCACAGACCCACAAGATTTTCGAAAAATCAATTATTGTGATCGTGAAAGAACGGCAAAAAGAAAATAAGCAGTTCTTAAAGGCAATCTTCAACATCACTGATTTTCTTTGTAAACTTTTTTTTTTTAATCCGAATCAAGGAATAACTAGTTTTGCACATGCCAGAACACTGTTCTTGTGTTTCTACGCCATGACGCTAGAAAAACAGTCGACCAGTGGTATCACTACTCGTCTCAGCGACTACATCAGCTGATAATGGACTTTGGCAAACGACACAGATTGTAGAAAAAATTGCGCAGTTTCAATTATGTCGTCTAGATGCAAACAGAATCGGTTCATTGACTTATCGAGTAACCTATTTCCCGCTGAATGTAAATCTATTTAGCATTTACTTATAAGATCGATTGGATGGATTTTTTTTTCGGCTTATCAACCTTTTTCATGTTATTTAACGTCAGATAATATATTTAGATTGTAAGATTGTTACGGGAATAATAATGACTTATTGATACAAGTCTTACTTTTTAACCCATAGCTAGAGGAGAATGGGCGGATTCATAAGATTGGATAGAAGAAATTATATTACATTCAAAACAGATGTATCACTCAAATATTTGGGGGGGGGGGTTGTAAATTTGCTTAATATTTCATTTGCTTAAATTCCCTTCTTTGCAATAAACACTTTTTTATGCTAAAGTTCATCCGATAAAAGACTCAATAGCCATTCAAGGTAGAAGGCTATTTTTAAAATAGTTATAATGGGAGACTGTAATAGAAAGTGAAGATTATGACGATAGGGTATTTTCGATAATTATTAACCTTTGACACGAAGAGGTTAAGAATGTTGATTCAGGATAACATCAATTTCGGAATTTGTTCCAAAAAGTAGAACTTCCTAGGAAGAAGCTAAGTGAAACTTTATCCTTACATTTTGGGACACGGTGGATGATTCGATCCTCTGGAATTAGCATGTGGTGCCGGTTTGTGTCATGTAGGCTACCCCAATCCAAATTACTTATTCAAAATCTACTGAAGCTGAAGATTTCAAAATTTCGATCGAAGGTGATCATGACTCTCTGTGAACTGCTGGGCATTCTTGAGAAAGACAGCGGTGTGACTTCCCGTTACGGTTTCGACGATTTGAAATCACAGTTTTCTTTCTATAGAGATCTCTTTACCCGGATATTTAATATAGCTGGTGGAAAGAAGATAGGGGTCAAATTATTGGCATGAAATTGAGCGCAACAGACTAGCGTCGAACTAGAACTCGTATAGCTGATTTCATTTTCGGCACCGATATCCTTTGCTTATATCCAGTTAATTATTTTGTTTGGTTTGGTTTGTTTTATTTTACGGCAATTCAACCTGAATGGGTTATTTAATGCCGACAAAATTGTTATTGCTGGTAATATTTTGTTTTGTCAAAAATCTATTTCTGATAATATTTTTCCTTCAAAAATGTATTGCTAGTAATATTTATTTTTTAAAAACATTCTTGGTAATATTTTTTTTTCAAAAATGTATTGCTAGTAATAGGTTTATTTTCTTCAAAAATTTATTGCTAGTAATAATTTAAAAAAATATTTCTGGTATTAAAACATATTTTTACACTTTCATAGTGTTTTTACCCCAGTTTCGGGGTTAACTATTTGCCCATAGCTGTGACCCTAACAGGTGCTACAACCCCGGGGGAAGGGGACCTGGGAACATCAGCAATTAAGAGGTGGGTCCACGCTCCTCAAAACCTCCTGATCAGAGGCCTTGCTGCTGGGCGTAGTTTGTCGGAATTATTTTGTAATTATTTAAAGAGTGTAATCCGCTCGTAAAAAAAAAATGGGAAAAACTTGGATGGGAATATTTGTTGCATTGCAGAATTCTTTAAATCTTCTTTCAAAACGCGACATTTGTCAGAATCGAAAAAATATTAGCATTTTCTTTTTGGATTTAGAAGGAGGATTTGTTCCAAAAATCGATACATTGTCAAATCTATCCCTGACTTTTGCAGAGTTAACTGCACTTGGTTTGTATTTGCTAATCTCATACCTTGCAAATTTGTTGGAATCATTAATATGTTATTTCATACTTTTTCAAAATATGTAAATTTTTGTTCTTTAATTTAAAATTTAGCGCTACTTTGAAAATGTATATAACATCTATGTGTTATGTAATAGCAAAAAATCTTCTTGCAAAAAAAAAATAATTCTACTTTGGCAGACAATTGCTTATTTAAAATATTTTCTAAAAATGAAACATATAAAATATATATCTCCGTTTGTTCTCTATTTTAAATATTTTTTTGTAAAATAAAAATTATGTTTTCAAACGCATATAACAATTTAGCAAGCCAGTTTCAAACTTGGCATTGGTACAGCAACAGTTGCATTCTTATAATTCTGTAAGTGTATCAGGGGGGGGGGTGTCAAATTTGTTATTAATATCGATATTATGAACATGGCCCACTCCAAAAAGTATAATAAATCAATATTTTCTGCTTCTGACAGGTGTCGTGACTTGAAAATGTACGGAAATCCCACTCTACAAAAACTATTCACCAAAAATGTTTACTTAATTATTCTCAAGTCGACGTGATTATCATTATTATTATTATCCTTATCATTATTATCATTATTATTATTATTATTATTGTCATTATTATTATTATTATTATTATTATTATTATTATTATTATTATCCTTATTATTATTATTATTATTATTATTATTATTATTATTGTCATTATTATTATTATTATTATTATTATTATTATTATTATTATTATTATTATTATTATTATCCTTATTATTATTATTATTATTATTGTCATTATTATTATTATTATTATTATTATTATTATTATTATTATTATTATCCTTATTATTATTATTATTATTATTATTATTATTGTCATTATTATTATTATTATTATTATTATTATCCTTATTATTATTATTATTATTATTATTGTCATTATTATTATTATTATTATTATTATTATTATTATTATTATTATTATTATTATCCTTATTATTATTATTATTATTATTGTCATTATTATTATTATTATTATTATTTATTATCCTTATTATTATTATTATTATTATTATTGTCATTATTATTATTATTATTATTATTATTATTATTATCCTTATTATTATTATTATTATTGTCATTATTATTATTATTATTATTATTATTATTATCCTTATCATTATTATCATTATTATTATTATTATTATTGTCATTATTATTATTATTATTATTATTATTATTATTATTATCCTTATTATTATTATTATTATTATTATTATTTTTGTTTCCTTTGATATCTGGCGTTTATACATTTCTTTCCGGGTCCCGCCCAGGGACCTAAGGTTAGAAATGGCATCATGACACTTTCCACTGCAAAAAAAAATAAAAAATAATTACATAGATAAAGCCCTTCGTAAAGTGTGGGCTGTACTTGTCAGAACAATTTTTTGTATCTCTTTGAGGCATGGACTTCAAGGGATCCCTTCAATCAGCCTACTGGAATCTTTTCCAACCAGTGCAAGGGCTCCAACTACAACAGGAATTGTTGATGTTCCCATGTGCCACATTTTTGAGATTTCTATTTCAAGGTCCTTGTATTTTGACAGTTTTTCGAATATCTTCAAAGACACGTTGTAGTCTGCAGGGACTGCCATATCAATAAGGAGGCACTTTTTTTGTTTGTGGTCTTTAATAACAATGTCTGGGCGGTTGGCTTTGATTGTTCTGTCAGTGTGTATTGTGTAGTCCCATAGAATTGTAACAGGTCCTATCTCCGTAACCGGGTCAGGGTGGTGTTCGTACCAATTTCTTCCAGTTTCCTTCCCATAGGAGTTGCATATTTTCCAGTGCAGATATTGGCCCACTCTGTCATGCCGGGTTTTATACTCAGTGGGTGCCAATATCGTGCAACCTGATATAAGATGATCAATGGTTTCTGGATATTTGTCACAGAATCTGCATCTTGGGCTAACACAGTATTTTAGTATATGTGCTTGATAATTCCTAGTTAACACGCATTGGTCTTTTGCAGCAATGATAAAACCCTCAGTTTCACCTTTCAACCCTGCACTACGTAGCCACTGATGGGTGCGGTTTTTGTCTACGTCTGCTTGTTTGGTACGGGCAGAGTATTGGCCATGGAGCGGTTTATTTTGCCATTGTTTCTTTATCTGGTCGGTCGCATTTCTCTTTGCATTCTTTTTTAAGTTTTTTGCAGCTTCAGCTGGTGTAGTGATGTATTTGAATTTCTGTGCCCATTTGAAGCTCCTTTTTGAATTTTTCGGCTTCCTTTACTACAGAGTAAAGACACTTACTACTTTCATGTTTCTTGACACATACCATCATCCAGTCTTCTGTATTTTCCAAGTATCTTTGGAGGCCAATTGTTGTACTTTTGTAGGATAGTTCTAGTTGAACTAGTCCTCTGCTTCCTTCGGATCTGGGCACATACAGGCGATCAATATCAGCTTTGGGATGATGCATGCGGTAGCAAGTGAGGAGCTTTCTCGTTTTGGCGTCCATTCGCTTAATTTCAGCTATGGTCCAGTTAAGTACATTAAAGCTGTATTGCACCACAGGAACAGCTAAGGTGTTTATAGCTGATATTCGGTTGTTTGAGTTTAGCTCGGTATTTAGTACCAGGCGTACACGCCTGTAGTACTCCTTTCTTACCTTCTCTTTCATTTGGGAGTGTTGTATGCCACCTCCCTCACTAATTCCTAGTTACTTATAAGCTTCATCATGCTCCAATTCTCTAATCTTCGTGGCAAAATCTAAATCTATTAAGGGTGCTTCTAAAATTCTACCTTTCTTAAATGTTACTTTAGCACATTTATCTAATCCGAAGCTCATGCATATGTCGTCACTAAAGTATTTTACAATATTAAGTAGGCCCTTCAACTCATTGTCGTCTTTGGCAAAGAGTTTGAGATCATCCATGTATAGTAGGTGATTGAATATGTTGTTATTTATTTTGTAGCCATAGCTACTGTTGTTCAGTTCATGCGTAAGAGGGAGTAAGGACAAACAAAACTGAAGCGGAGACAAAGAGTCTCCTTGAAAGATTCCACGTCGGATATTTAGTCGGTTGGATATGGCAGTGCCCCTGGTGTGACTAAGGTATAGTTTGGTGTTCCACATTCCCATGCTGTGCTTAAGGAAATTTCATACCACAGGGGAGACTTTGTACATTTCCAAAGTCTTAAGGATCCAAGAATGTGGAACACTGTCAAAAGCTTTACGATAATCAATCCACGCTGCACTGAGATTTCTAGGCCTGCTCCTGCAATTTTCCAGAATCATTTTATTTATTAGTAATTGGTCTTTGCAGCCATATGAACCCCTCCTGCATCCCTTCTGTTCCAGTGGAAGAATGCTGTTTGTTTCTAAAAAGGAGTAAGCACGGTTCGTCATGACAGACGTGATCAACTTATAGGTTGTGGAGAGACATGTTATCGGTCGATAATTTTTCGGGTCATCTGTTTCATTTGTTTTTGGTATGAGGTATGTAATACCTTCAGTAATCCATTCCGGGATTTTATTGGGATTATTTACAAGCGTTGATAATGTGTCCGCAAGTATTTTGTGGATAGACGAGATATGATAAAGCCAGAAATTGGGAACCTTGTCATTTCCTGGGGATTTCCATTTTTGCGATTTCGTTAGAGCTTGCCTAACATCATCTGTGGATATATTTTCCCATTCTTGCAGAGGTGTATCCAACATTCGTTCTTCTTCACGCCGGATCCATTCAGCTTTTGGGTTATATTCCTTCGGGCTGCTCCAAATATTTTCCCAAAATGTCTGTACAGTATCAATCGATGGTGGCCTTTCGACATGTATAGGTTTTTTTCCAATTTCCCTGTAAAATTTCTTAAGGTCCGTTTGGAATATTTTATTTTGGCGATAGAACCTACAACGTTTTTCGTATCGCCTTGTTCTCTGTGCTTTTAGCTGAAGTTTCTGCTTCAGCATTTCCGTGGTTGGTGGAATGTCAAGTAGTGATTTAATTTTGTGTTTCCTCTTGATCTTTTTGCACTTGCGCGTGGAAATATTAGGGTTTCTGGTGAGCTCATCTAATATAGAAAGCTCACATCTGATTTGTTTTATTTCTCGTAACAATTTTGCTTTCCAAGCTGGTTCTCTACGTCTGTTAACTTTATTTATTGTCTTGATCCCAAGCTTCAGAGTCGCTGCTAAAGCTGTTGCGTATATTACGTTGTTAATTTCTGTGATGTTTCCCGGTGGTTTATCTGTTAACAGTGTTTCCAGAGCAGCGTTGTATATTTTCAAAATATGCTTGTTGAAATTCGTCATATGGATTTTGGGTAGCTGGTCTCTTTCTGACAACTGTATGAAAGTTACTTTGCTGAGTACTTGGATTACGTTGTTTTTCGCTTCGGTGATTTCCGCTTTGTGGTTTTCAAGGAATTCTAACATAATGTACCTGGAGTCATCTTCAGAAACATTGTCTGGAGAACTGCAGGTTGTGTGTAAGATAGAGTTTTTGATTTTATTTCCTCGTAGGTTATTTCGTATTTCATTTGTTTTAGTTTTTACCTCATCCTCTGTCACACTACTTTTATCTACATTCATCTCATTACATTTTGAGTGATGGATCATAGTATTTTGTCTTATATCTAATTTTATCCTATCTATTTCTGTCTTTGAGAGTCTGTTGTTTCGCATAATGTCCCTACGGACATTAGAAAGCATGTTTGGATTGAGGTTAGGTCTTATATCATTTCCCACCATACTTCTCCATATTTGGTAAGTTTGATTGGTGGTGTTCTTTGCTGGGGTTTCGAGAGCAGTGAAGAAAGATGTCATGACTTGTCGATACTCTTCGCGGGTCCATTTAGTTCGTTTTCTTTTTATTAGTCGATTTGGTATTGAGTCACTTGGTCCAAGGTTGGCAATAATCCGGTTTTGGTGACCTAGTGTCTCTTCGTTCGTGGAGGAGTTTGTCCCAGTAACAGATTTTTCGTCCTCAGACTGGTTTCTCTCTGAGAGACGCGGCCCTTGTTGACCCGGGAGACGACCGATCCGGTATGAAATTTCATTCGTATTCGTTAAAATTGTTAGAGATTTGCGTTTTAACCTTGACCGCCAAGGGAATATTTTTTTTTTTTTTTTTGTTTTTTTGCTGGAAGTCGGAGTAAACAGTTCGAAATTAAATGTGTCGATATAATGCTATATATATCTTTTAAATACTATTAATAAAATAAAATAAAGAAATATAAGATTATTAGAATAATTATTGTTATAAATGTTGTTCTTATATATGTACCTCTGTGTGTGTATATATATATATTTAAATTATCATAAGTATAAAATAAAATTTTATTAATATTATTATTATTACTATTGTTGCTGTTATTATTCTTGTCGCTTAAAAAATTTAACGATAAAAATAGACAAATTGACTAGAAGTAAAAACGAAACAAAATAACGGTATAACTGGAACGCATTTACAATAAAATTTAAATTACGTTACTTAGCAAATAAAAAAATAGGAAAATGTTTATTATTATTATTATTATTATTATTATTATTATTATTATTATTATTATCCTTATTATTATTATCTTTATTATTGTCATTATTATTATTATTATTATCATTATTATTATTATTATCATTATTATAATTATCATTATTATTATCATTATTATTATTATTATCATTATTATTATTATTATTATTATTATCATTATTATTATTATTATTATCATTATTATTATTATTGTCATTATTATTATTATTATTATTATCCTTATCATTATTATCATTATTATTATCCTTATCATTATTACTATTATTATTATTATTATTATTATTATTATTATTATTATTTCCTTTGATATCTGCCGTTTTCACATTTCTTTCCGGGTCCCTCCCAGGGACCTACGGTTAGAAATGGTATTATGACACTTTCCACAGAACAAAAAAAAATATTACATAGATAAAGCCCTTCGTAAAGTGTGGGCTGTACTTGTCAGAACAATTTTTTGTATCTATTTCAGGCATGGACTTCCAGGGATCCCTTCAATTAGTCTACTGGAATATTTTCCAACCAGTCCAAGGGCTCCAACTACAACAGGGATTGTTGATGTTCCCATGTGCCACATTTTTTAGATTTCTATTTCAAGGTCTTTGTATTTTGACAGCTATTCGAATATCTTCAAAGATACATTGCAGTCTGCAGGGACTGCCATATCAATAAGGAGACATTTTAAATGTACCCTTTTCTCAAGTGATCTCAACCGGATTTCCTGGGAGCATATACATTGTTAGACAGTTCCGCAGCTTTTCAGTGGAGCGAGACGAACGAGTGCTTCAAGCCGCGAAAGAAACCCAACCGATTTGGCATCGGTCAGAATTCCTACCCCAAGGCTATCATCATTATCATTATTATTATTATTATTATTATTATTATTATTATTATTATTATTATTATTGTTATGGGAACTTACCCATAATAGTAATGGACTAGCCCGTACACCATAAATACTGCGCCTCAAGAGGAAGCAGAGTGTCAGACAGTCCTTTTTGGACGACTCGGCTAGACGGTCAAACTCTCTGCCTCTGAGGCAGAGGGGAACTTATCCTGGACCCCAAGTTAGACAGGGGCGGGGCGCTAGCGGGAGAAGGGGCGATCGTAGCCTGGTCGATCTGATCGGCGATTATGGTCTCGTCGATAGATACCAGGTCGATCATCCCAGTGGGAAAATGTGGACGTGGGCGCTTAATTAGCCGTCTGACAAGGTAGTTAGCTACCTCGACAGAATGTTAGTTCGTAGAGCCGACATAGACTTGTTAGATTGTCCCACATTCCACTCGGTAGGCTACACGGACCACAAACTCGTTTGTGCCCGTGTGGCTTTAGAACATAGGCCTAGAATGGCTGGCTACTGGAAGTTCAATCTGCCTTTACTGGACATGCGGGACTTCCAGGAGCAGCTAATTAGATTAGTGCAGCGGGAGCTAGTGGGGGCGGTTATCGGGAATAAGTGGTGGGAGAAACTTAAGGATAGAATTAGGTCTTTCAGCACTGATTTCAGCAAACGGCTCGCTCTAGATAAAGCTGATAAGGTAAAGACACTTAAGGCTAATTTTTCCCGGGCGGAGGCTGGGGGGGATCCCCTAGAGATAGCCCTAGCTAGGGAGGCCCTGCAGCGTTCGAATAGCGATCGCTACATGGGTCAGATAATTAGGCATAAATTAAGTAAGATGTCTAACGAAGCTGTGAACCTGGGCGCAGATCTGCGTCGGGAAGAAGTCCGTCGAGCTGGTGATCAAGTCAAGTCATTCGTCAAGTCAAAACCCCGGAGGGGCGTACTCTGCGGTCGACTGACGATATGTGCGAGGCGTTTCGGCGGCATTTCGAGAGCCGCTTTACCAGGGAGCCTGGTCTCCGTGAGGAGGAGTTTCGCAGCTATTTGGCTGACTTTCCTCGGCTTGAGCCGACTGAAGCAGCTAGCTGCGAGGGAGAGATCACGGAGGGCGAAGTCTACGAGGCACTGAAGAAGGTCAGCAGAGGCAAGTCGCCAGGTCTGGATGGTTTGCCTTATGAATTGTACTTGAGGCTGTTGCACATCTTTGTTCCGATTTTGACAGCAGTCTTCAACAACTGGTTTCGGTCGGGGTCCATCCCCAATCGCATTTACAGGGGTGTGATCACTCTGTTGAAAAAGGGCAAGGGTGTTGGGGGTAACTAGATGATTATAGGCCCATAACTCTGCTAAACACAGAGTTAAAGATTATGGCCAAGATCCTGCAGGAGCGTTTGCAGTCAGTTGCCGAGTCTCTGTTGGGACCCGAAAAGACTTGTTCTGTGAGGGGTCGAACAATTCAGAGCAACCTACATTTGATCCGCACGATTGTAGAGGGTGTAAAAGACGACGAAGAAGCCGCGCTGATCAATTTGGATCAGTCCAAGGCATTTGATAGGGTCGACCATCGCTACCTTGCTGCTGTCCTGCAGGCCGCCGGATTCGCACCCGACTTCTGCCGCTGGATAGCCTCCTGTATCGCTCCCCCAGTGCTGTGGTACAGGTGAACGGAAAGTTGTCGGGCGCTTTTGTTCTGTCGAGGTCGGTTCGTCAGGGTTGTCCGCTGTCGCCTCTCCTTTATGCTTTGGCGTTGGAGCCTCTCCTGCGCCGGCTGAAGGACGAGGCGTGCAGTCCGGCCCTACGCGGGATCGCCGTTCCTGGAGGGTCTCGAGCCAGGGTTTCCGCGTACGCCGATGACGTATCTGCTTTCGTGTCGTCCCTTAACGACATTGAGGTGGTACAGAAGGCGCTTGATCGGTACGAGAAGGTGACAGGGGCCAAGATAAACCGCGACAAGTCTTCCGGTTTGCGGTTAGGTGCCTGGAAGTGGCGTGATCTTCCAGGCCGCTTCGGTTGGACGGACGGTTCTCTCCGCATTCTTGGAGTGTGGTTTGGACCCGACCTCCAGCTGAAGAAAAATTGGTCTGAAGTACTAGCAAAGGTCGTTTCTGCCGGTAAGACTTGGAATCGACGGTGGTTGTCCGTAAAGGGCAGGGCGGAGGTGTGTGTTACATACATTTTCCCCCTGATTCTTTATCGCTTGTCAGTACTTCCTCTCTGTAAGGCCCAGAAGAAGGCGCTCGAGCAAGCGCTATCCTCCATTTTATGGAGGGGACGCGCGAACAGGGTCGACAGACGAGTCTGCACTAAACGTCCGTGTCATGGGGGGCTGGGAATGCCACACTTGAAGAGTCACATCCGTGCCTCTCGGTTGGCTTTCCTACGCCGCGCATTGACTAGAGGAGATCCGATTCTGGAGGGGATTGTTAGGGACGCCTTCCCTAGCCTTACCATCAATCCCCCCATCTCGAAGGCTGAGCGCCATTGTAGGTCTCGAGATGAATCGCTTTTCCTCAGCGAGTGTCGGTCAGCCTTGAGGGCTATTCCGCGGTCCAGTGACCTTTCATGGCCTAGGAAGGTCTTCTATCGGAGATTAGTTGAGGGTCGCGCGAAGGATCCTCTACGTGATACGCTCGACTGTTCGGAGGAGGAGTATCGCTCCTACTGGTCTTGGGCGCCAGCGGCGGATTATCTCAGTAACCCTGAGTTTTCGCTTACCTGGCGATTGGCTCGGAATCGGCTGCCTCTCAACGACAAGGCTTTCATATGGAGCTTGGCGGACTTGCCAGACTGTGAACGGTGTGGCCTTGGATTAGAAGAAACGGCTTCGCACGCCTTCTACCATTGCCCCCGTGTCCGCCCCTTATAGGACCATGTCGGCGAGCTGATGGCTCGTCTCACTCCCGAAGAACTCGTGTCCATTGATCGCGCATACGCGTGTGACAATGTGTCGCCCCCGTATTCCGGGGTGAAACGAATGGTATTTCTGACGCTGCTAGCCACGGCTCGAATGGTGATATGGACGACGCGAATGGAGGAAGTCTTGCGAGGCAATAGTCTTTCGCATCAGGATCTAATCCGATTCTTTGAGCATCAGCTCAAGATGAAGATTAGAACTGATAGAAAACGATTGCATTCGACAGTCTTCAGCGAAAGGTGGGTAAAAGAGGCGAGCTTGGTTCGTTTGAACGGGGTTAGCCTTGATTTTCTTTTCTAGGTCAACCAAAGTCACATCGGGGTTGTTTCCTGTGGAACCCTCCCCTTGGTTAGGTTAGACAAGCTTAAGTGTACCTAGTTAATATGAGTAAGTGTTGTTCCCGGCCTGTTTCCCGGCCATCATTTTAGTTATGATCCAAGTCGAGATTCCCAACCTCCCTAATTTGTTTTGGCCTCCTTTTCATCTCAACTGGATCAGCCTTTTACTTCCCCATGTCCCAGTTATTTTATCTCTTTCCCACTCCCTTAGCGAGAGTGCTTCTTGATTTTGTCCTCTGGGCAGAATACAGCAGCCTCTCTATTTTGAGGGTTGGACGGGCCCTACTAACATAAATTATGTTTATTTTTAAAATTTGTTGAATTTTTAGTTTGTTATGGGGTTCATCTCCCTCCCCTTTCATCATTTCATGATTAGATTTTTATGTATTTTTATTATCATCAAATTTTTATGGTATGGGGCGCGTTTTTGTAGGTCCCCCCTGGTGAGGATGTGGTATTATGGTGTATGGAGGATTGAATGGTGATGGACGAATTCTTGTGGTGAATGTGTCAATTGTAATGTATGAATGGGTCGCGAATCTGATTAGCTAGGTATAGGATAGTTAGTTAAGACCAGCCCTACCCCTCCCCCTTTTTCGGCCTTGTGCCACAATTTGTATTTTTACAAATAAATCTTGAGGCAGAGGGGAACTCTCTGCCTCTGGGCAAGAAGGAACCCGGACGAGGCTCCGCCGAAGGGCAGAGCCTCGTTCGGGGAGGTTGACCAACCCGATCCCGTTTATACGGGTTCTACGGGCAATTTTTGCCCGAGCCTACGGGCTCGGAAAGCCCACATTAAACCGGCCTTGTGCCACATTCGACACACGTGTTGCTGAACATCGTGTCAGTCAGTCAGTCACAGAGTCGCGTCAGACGATTACTGTAAGACATTGGAATAGTGACACTGGTCGAGACAACATAGTTCTCTCTAAATAAACCTGAATTTTATTACTAACACTTCTACTTATTTTGTACATATTCTGTTTGTAATATATCTGTGTTATTCCATACCTGTGTTTCGAGTTATTCTTCATTGGTTCTACCTTGGACCATCACCGTTATCATCTTTATTATCATCATTATTATTATTATCATTATTATTCTTATCATCATTATCATTATTATTATCCTTGTTATTATTATTATTATTTTCATTATTTTCATTATTATTATTGTTATCATTATTATTATTATTATTATTATTATTATTGCTGTTGGTCATCCGCAACAGCTGCAAAAGCTTCAACAGCAGCCGCATACCAGGTGCTGCTGAGGGTCTTCTCGTAAAGTGACGGCAAGACTGCTCAAATCTTTATCTCTTACCTAAGCACTCTTGCCTAATCCATCATTGCTTTACTTGGCACCGCGTCTCACTCCTTTATTGAATACCCATTTCCCGCGTGCTTAGCATTTGTTTTTCCAGTTTTCCAGTGTGCCAGTCAGAAAGAAGTTAATTCTCATGTTCTACAACAACTTCTAATCTCGCAAGCAGTTCTGATATTTTTTTTTCACCATTATTTTTTAGTCTTTCTGGGCTTGGTGTCTGCTTCAACAGACACCTCTGATAATATCGCCTTGTTCAAAGGAAAATAGCTATATATATATATATATATATATATATATATATATATATATATATATATATATATATATATATATATATATATTTATTTATTTATTTTCTCTTGATCTCTCTCTAATGTTTTCTCCTTTCCAACATAAAGTACGTTCTAAAACGTACTTCTTTTTGTTATTCGACGACGACCATGGGTAAACTGAAGTGATTTGTTTAATACTAAATGTGCCATCGAACTTTCTTTATTGTAACTTTATTATTATTATTATTATTATTATTATTATTATTATTATTATTATTATTATTTGTGTATGTTATGTTTCCTACTTTGTATCCTGTAGAGCCGGGTCTAAACTATGGACCTTAGGCCCTATACGTGATTTGCCATTTAATTGATAGCACTTTTCATGTAATTTTTCTAGTTGGACGATCTTTTGGGCAATCTGTATGTTGATGTTACCTGGGGCACTGTTAGTAAAATTGTCCATTCTTTTTCTCTTGAGGCCCAGAGCTCCCATTACAGTTGGTACACTCTCAGTCTTCATTACCAACATCGTGTTAATCGCGATCTCCAAGTACTTGTATTTCGATAATTTCTCCATATATTTTTATGGAGGTGTTTCTCTCAAATGTTACTGCTATGCCAATAAACATAGTCTTCCTGAATTTCTTGTCTTTTATGATAATATCTGGTCTGTTGGACTTTATTTCCCTGTCAGTTTGAATTGGCATGTCCCAGAGGATAGCTACATCGTTATTTTGGGTGATTGTGTCTGGTTGGTGCTCATAGCATCTCTCAGTGGTTTCGATTTTGTGCTTCTTGCATATCTTCCAGTGCACATATGTCGCTACCTTGCTATGTCTGTAGGTATGTTCATATTATTATTATTATTGTTATTATTACTATTATTATTATTACTATTATTATTATTATTTTCTTTGACTTCTGTTGTATACGCATTTCCTTTCGGGTTTCAACCAGAGTTCTAAGTTTGGAAATGGCTTCATGACATTTTCCATTGATCATGTTTTTAAGATGTCAGACATTATACATAATTACATAATGTGCAAGCTGTATTTCCGAGTACAATGTTTTGTATTTCTTCCAGGAATACCTTCAACGAGTCTCTCAGAATGTTTTCTGAGGGCTCCGACTGCAACTAAAATTATTGATGTCTTCATGTGGCACATTTTTGAGATTTCCATTTAAAGATCCTTGTATTTTCAAAGTTTTTTTTGAAGATCTTCAATGATACATTAAAACTGTCATGTCCCTAAGAAACCACATTCTGTTCTTGTGGTCTTTGATCAAAATGTCTGGGCTTTGATTGTTCTGTCTGTGTGTATTGTAAAGGCCCATAATATTGTTACAGGCCCTATCTCTGTAACTTTTTCTGGGTGATGTTCATACACGCTTGTGCAAATTAATTGAAACAAAACGAATAATTCCGTTATTATTTACTTTTTTCGTAGTTTTCCAATGAAACATGACCCAGTGTACATGTTAGTACTTCATATGTTCATTCCACAAAGTCCTTCCTTGCAGATTGACCACAGATTCTCGATTAGATTTAAATCAAGAGAGTTTACGAACCAGTCGATAGCACTTTGATTGGCTCACTGGTAAGGCTTGCTATTGTCTTTGTCCAGCGTTACAATTTTCGTACGCCTCCTTGGAGTAAAGTGCATCGCAGACAATGGCCACAGGACAACTAATCAACAGTCAAGACAGTCGTGTCTGGGTGTGATAAAATTCTGATGCAATCACGGATGACGCAATATATTTCAAAGGTAAAGAAATTTCATCATACTCCCCGAAAATAGATTCATATTACTGCGCACGATTGCAAATGACCTAATCTTAGGAAAATATAGAAATCGATTACACCCTGTCACTCCAGTGGGTCATAAACTTAACGTATGGTGAAAGAAAGGAAACTAAAGTGGTTGTTTCGATTAATTTGCACAAGGGTGTAGCAGTTTCCCTCCTATAAAAGTGGCATATTTTCCATTGCATATATTGGCCCACTCTAACATGTCGAGTCTTATATTCACTTGGTACTAACACTTATTATTATTATTATTATTATTATTATTATTATTATTATTATTATTATTATTATTATTGTTTAGAAAATCAGAAAAATTATAACAAATGTAAACATTTACACTCAAAACTCTATTGAAGTTCTGGATATTTATGGAAGGGGAAAAACCTAGATCGTTATGTAACAACATGCGACAAGTGAATTCTATCAGAAATTCAAAGAGAATCATCACGACTCCTTCAGAAGGTTGCACTTGCATTGATTCCAAACGTACCAAACATGACTTGATTTATGTGGCTTGCCCAACAGAAAAATTAAATAAAAGTTCCAATGGCCACAGTTATGATGTCAGAGACAACAATGCGGAACATTTTATTACAACTACTGTAATTTCGACGAATATCTTAATGTGAACATTCTAATAAAAACTATTCAGAATCTACCGATATTACGACCCTTGAAACGCACCAGGACAGTTACGTATACAAACTACTAACTTCCTTCACGGGGAAAGGAACAGAATGGCAAGAGAGTTCCATAAGATTTATGCGAAGGTGTTTACTTAATTCCTCTTAGTGACTAACGGAAAATTCAAGTACACTTGTCTCAATTTCATACCATTCACGCTGGCTTTATCGCATTGATTACCACTACAACCGTTCTCTCTAGACATGCGACGTTTGTACAAACACATCTTGAAAAAGAGAGACATAGTATCGAAATATTGTCAAGCATTGTTAAACACTGGGTCTTTTCTTTTTCTTTTCTTAAATCGCACATCTCTGTAAGTTTTGTATTATTATTATTATCATTATTATTATTATTATTATTACTATAATTATTATTATTATTATTATTATTTTATTTCCTTTGATTTCTGATGTGTACTCATTTCTTTCCGCGTCCCGCCCAAAAAATTACATAAACAAAGACCTTCGTAAGGTGTGGGCTGTACTAGT
Source organism: Acanthosepion esculentum (assembly GCA_964036315.1). Taxonomy (NCBI): domain Eukaryota; kingdom Metazoa; phylum Mollusca; class Cephalopoda; order Sepiida; family Sepiidae; genus Acanthosepion; species Acanthosepion esculentum. The sequence goes on from OZ038484.1 coordinate 119,815,619, forward strand.
GAGAACAATTTTTTTGTATTTCTTTAAGGCATGGGCTTCCAGTGATCCTTTCAGTTAGTTTACTGGAATGTTGTCCAACCAATCCGAGGGCTCCAACTACAACGGTGATTGTTGATGTTCCATTGTGCCACATTTTTGAGATTTCTATTTCAAGGTTTCTTGTATTTTGATAGGTTTTTGAAGATCTTCAAAGATACATTGCAGTTTGCAGGGACTGCCATATCAATAAAGAGGCACCTTTTTTGTGTGCGATCTCTAATAACAATGTCTGGGCGGTTGGCTTTGATTGTTCTGTCTGTGTGTTGTTATTTTTATTATTATTATTATTATTATTATTATTATTATTAATATTATTGTTGTTGTTGTTGTTGTTATTCTACCCAATATCAAGTGACAACAAGTTTTCTCAATACTCTAGCACCATCCAGAATATTCTTTCTGGCATCAGTAATATTCTGCTTTTTGTCAATCGGAATATCATTGTGCTCTTTGAAAAAAAAATGATTTATTCATTTTCTTTCTAATCAAAACCTTTCGGTCGTTGCAACCTTCTAGCTTTCCTCGGGTGCCTATTGTGTTTTCGAATGTCGAGGCCTGTTTTAATGCGGACGCACTTCCCTTTCCATACACGTCACATCCCGTGACTGTGCACGCAACCTCCGAGAAATGGCTTCCTTTGACCTATGCATTGAATCTCTAACCTTCCAGTAAACCTGGCGAACATCAGAAGCTATCCTATTTTTGGTGACATGTCTTTGGAATCGTTCTTTTTTTTTTTTCATTAGTAGTTTGATGAAAATAAAATACAAGGGCTACAAAATTTTGCCAGAAAAAAGTTAAGTCAGAAATTCTATAACGCCGTTATTTCGACGGTGTCATGTTGTCTCCGAGTGCATCTATATGCGTATAAGATACTGTGGTTCAGTTGTAAGTGAACATTTGTCACCTACATATGAACGGAATTACTGGAAAGAAATCCTTATAAAATTCCGAATAGAAAGAATAAACTCTCCAGATTATGATCTACTTTTAACTATCTGTTACGTCATTAAGAATTCAAAAAGATTATACAAGAATAGTCATTGCACTCAAGTTTCACAGCAGACCGTCAAAGGAAGCCCAGTGCAGAGTCGATCTAAACCTACCCCAGGAGAGAATGGAGACCCATGATTCATCCGTTGACAATGGTGGAATTGGGAGGGGAACATTTGCATGCTTGTGTGCTCCTGTGTTCTCAGGTAAAAAAAAGCCGATTATACCGGAATAGACATTACACTCAAGTTTCACATCAGGCCGTCAAAGGAAGTCAAGTGCAGAGATGACCTAAACTTACCCCAGGAGAGAAGAGAGATCCGTGATTCATCTGTTGACAACGGTGGAATCTAGAGGGGAGCATTTGAATGCTTGAGAGCTCCTGATATGTGTTCACAGGGAAAATAGCCGTTGGAACATATAGATATCAATTCCAGACAAGACGGGGCAGTCAGACACACACATGCACACACACATCACCATCGGAGAATATAAGGTCCACATATCGGACAAGGGCGTGTCGCCCACAGAATGATCTAGAGTAAACTTTTCTTTTGTAATCGACTTCACCCAAAGCCACTGAAACATAAGGGATTGCCGGGCGCGGAAGAGTTAGAAAAAGGAACATAGTTAATGCGAGATAAGAGGAAGGGTTATCAGGAGGACAGCAGATAGCTATGTTCCTTGGATTTAAATTCATGCAGATTAAAGATTGCTGGAGCCGGAAGCGAGTCCGACAAGCAAGAAGTGCGAGAAAAGAAACTGTTAGTATAAAATTTACAGTTACACCAAGCCATCTCAACTGGACAAAATTTATGCAATGTAATAGTTAGTCTCGCTAGAACAATTACGACTGAGTAGTGAGTTCGATTCTCATTGAGTGCCCCTATCATTTAGGCCTTGTGCCACATCTAACCTACCATAGAAAATCAGCATCGAGCCAGCTTAACTGCAAATTGGTGAGACCTCGTCGCAGGTCTAGTACTGCGCTTAAATTCGAAGAGTCTAGACAGTATAGCAAAGAGCGATATTTCGTGCAGAAATGTGGCTCAAGGACAAAGTGGGGAATGGGGGAAAAGCACAGTCTTCTTCTGTCTTAACGTTAAACTTAGCAAGCCATGAACATTGACCCACACACAACAATATTCCTTACGCAACAACAACGCATTCTTATTTACCACATCCCCCATAATACCGCTATGTCTCTATGAATGTCCTAACTTTCCTTATGTACATCTAGCCAATTCAGCTAAATTGGTTAGACCTCATCACCAGTCGAGTACTGCACTTAAATTCAAAGAGTCTAGGCACCATAGTGAAAAGCAATATTTATTTCTGCTATGTACAGAAAATGAGGCACAAGACCAAAATGGGGAATGGGGGAAAAGGATGTTCTTCTTCTGTCTTAACTTTAAACTTAGCTAGCCACAGACACTGACCCAAACATACAAACAAGATTCCTAACACCAAAACAACACATTCTTACTTACTTTTCTTACTACAGCCACCATAATACCACATTGTCTCTATGAAAATTCTAAATAGATGTACAATTCATTGTCTGTGGTGGGAGGGGAATAAAACAAGAATTTTAAAAGAAGCCCCAAAGACAAAAGGGGTTATTGGGTATGGAAGAGTTAGAAACAGGAACATTGCTAAGGAATTAGAACAAAGGAACAGTAACTAGTAGGACAGTAGATAGTGATTGACATTGCATTTAAATTTTTCAGATTAAAGTTGACTGGAAAGCATGGATCTTGAAGGGACATCCCTAAGTAAGAAGTGTGAGAAAAGAAACTGTTAGCATAGGATTTATGGTTACATCTAGCCAAATTGGTGACACCTCGACGCAGATCTAGTACTGCGCTTAAATTCAAAGCGTCTAGGCAGTATAGCGAGGAGCGATATTTATTCTGCTATATTACAGAAATGTGGCACAAGGCCAAAATGGGGAATGGGGGGAAAAGGACAGTCTTCTGTCTTAACGTTAAACTTAGCTAACCACTAACACTGATTCAAGCATACAACAATATTCCTGACATGAAAACAACACATTCTTACTTACCTTTCTTACCACATTCACCATAATTCCGCAATGTCTCTATGAAAGTCCTAACTAGTCCCCATATGGACAGTTCATTTTCTGTAGGGGGAAATAAACAATTAATTTAAAAATCTAACCCCAATGAATAGCTAATAGCTCATCCGAATAATTAACGTGAAAGTATTTATAGAATAGGCAAAGGGAGGCAACCTTACGGCAGCAGGAAAGTGACTGAAGTGGCGAGATTAATAATACTTTTTAATCTTCTTTTGATTTTATCAAAGAGCCCTAGACTGCTAGCATGAGTACTGGACCGTATATGGCAGCAATATTCTAAGCATGGACGAATGCTAGACTTATAGAATTGTAAGATAGACTCAGGAGAGAAAATCCATCTAGCAGGACACAGTGAACTTCCCGGCAGCTGACAAAAGAAATATTGAAATGAATAAAATATTAAATAATAAATTAATGTTTCGCGTTATCATTTTGCGGTCACGTTCACATCCTTCCACGATTTATAAATCAGCATTTCACATGTGAATTTAAATCTGAAAAGAATTAGAATAAATTGCATACACCAAAAATCCCATCAGACTGAATATAAAATAAATCAATCCAAAAGACCTTGATTCATGTAACACACGAAGTCATAACTTCCTTGTGAAAGGTGTTGGATCTTTGCTTCTACGCTAACAAACATTATAGGGGTTAAACGTGAAGTGGGCACCTACACAAAATTTGGGACAGCAATCAAACACCCACTAAAATGAACAAAGAAATTTTTTTAAAACATTTTGCCCCAATAAGGCGGGAGTGTTACTAGCAGGCAAGGGTTTACAGAGGGTGAGAGCAAGAGTAAAGAAAGTTTGAAGAAAGTTAAAGTAAAAATACTTATTGCATAAACAACTCGTATTTTTGCTGATAAGTAAACGAACGACGTCGAGGCTTTTTTCAGAGCAAGTTCAGTTGACCATTGATGACAATTCCAGAACAAAGTAAGTATAAACAATTTTTTCCTATCCTCTGCCAGCCGCAAAGATGGAGAAAGCATTAACTCGAACCATCGCCAGTGAGACACGTTGCAAGAGCCACTCCGTTTCGCGAGGCTCGTCCCTTAATCGAGACGCAATCACGCCAATCTTCCGAAGGAACGCCATCGAACGAGGACAAATAACCCCTGAAGTCTACACAGGAGTAAAAAAAAATCTATCAGCAAGAGAAGAATATTTAACTATGTTTTCATCTCTGCGATTCGGGTGACACTCAACCGCGGACCTGATCAAATTACCGACCGAAAATGAATCCGCACAGGTCGCATCCCAAATCAACGACTTACCCATTTTAAAAGGGAAGATGGTCTCTGGATTTTGTCGAGGAAATAAAAACGTTCCAACGCCATTGATCCAAATTCTGAACACTTTCATTATATACTTACGTAATGAACTTTCCATTTTCTTCTCAAGGTCTGGTTTATTTAACATTATTTACATTATTCGAACTATTGTCCTCATCTTTGTCGCCATATTTATTACAACGTTACGGCCGTTGTACGCTCCGGCCTTCTTCAGGTGGTTTGAATATCTAACTGAACTTTTTATTTCGCTCGCTGGGATAGACTGTTCTAGTTCCACGTGCCATGGATCTCAGTTATCAGTTATCTCCTGTTAATTCCCCTCTCCAAGTTCTTCAGCAACCATTTTTTCTGGTAAAAACATGCAATGCTAACAGCAAAAAATTGCAATATGAGCACTGGTAAAAAGTGATGCTGAACACATTAGGTTTATAATACCCAGAAATTCATACACAGATGTCTTCAAGGACACATGGCATAGTGGATAAAGGTGTTAGTTAGATCCAGTGATAGGACCCAAAAAGTGTTGAGTTCAATATCCGGATAAGGCAGTGGAGAACTTTCAGAGGGAAAATTAACAGAAGATAACTGATAACTGACATCCATTAAAAACATAGCACGTGAAACTAGAACAGTCTACCCCAGTGAGCGAAATAAACGGTTCAGTTCGACATTCCAACCACCTGAAGAAGGCCGGAGCGTACAACGGCCGAAACGTAATAAATATGGCGACAAAGATGAGGATAATAGTTCGAATAATGTAAATAATGTACATAATACCTCATCTCAGAAATATAGACAGGTCTTGTTTATTTTTGGTAGTTTATCCTTTCTGCGGGGTGCGGTAGAAATACCTCCCATCTACCCCTTCCAGAAATACCTCGCGCATAATGGTAAAGCATTAAAGACTTGAAGACACCATTGCCACTTTTTTAAGTTCGCTAGCAACGCAATTTAAAATATGGTATTCTTACCACATCCTGACTTGCCATTTTGTCGGCGCTGTTTCTGACAATGGGGTTATATGAGGGGGATATTCGTGCAGCACCCTGTATACATAAATGTTGTTGTCTTTTATTCTTCTTGAATTCGAAGACCTCTGTTTTTATTTACATTGTTCGGACTGTTGCCCTCAACCTTATTGCCATATTCACGCTGTTTCGGTCATTCTACGCTCCGGTGATTGGAATTTCGAACTGAACCCCTTATTTCGTCCACCAGGGCAAATTGTTCTAGTTCCACGTGCCATGCCTCTTCCGAATGTCTCCGTTATCTCCCTTCAGTTCAAGTATTGAACTCACGACACTTTGGGTCAAGTCACTGGATCCAACCAACGCTTTTATTTACTGGGTCACGCGTCGTGTCGTGGAACATTGCAATAAAGTTGAGGACAACAGTCAGAACAACGTAAATAAGTACAATACCTCATCTCAGTAATATAGACAAATCCTGAAGAAGGCCGGAGCGTACAATGGCCGAAACGTGAATTTGGCAATAAAGATGATGACAACAATCCAAACGATGTAAATAATGTAAATAATTACAATACATCATCTCAGAAATACAGACAGATACTGAAGAAGGCCGGAGAGTACAACAGTCGACGCGTTGTGAACATGACAATAAAGATCAGGACAATTGTCCGAACAATGTAAATAATTACAATACCTCATATCAGATATATAGACAGACCTGTCTTCTTGTTTCATTCATTCGTCTAAGGCGACAAGTTAATATTTACAGTGCTGTTCGATAAAAGTGACTCACATTATCCTTTGAATTTAGCTCAACTTTCGTTTCATCGGAGAAGAGAACATTCTTCCAGTCTTCTACGGTGAAACTTTTGTAATAGTGAGCCCATTCAAGTCTCTTGGCTTTGTTGGCATTGCTTATTAGCGGCTTAAACCTTCGTGTACAAGATTTGTAGCCTTGTTCTAACAGCCACCGACGGAATGTTGAAGAGGCCAGACTAACACCTTGCTCTTTGCTTAGACTGGCTGCAATTTCTTGGCTAGTTATAGTCCTATTCTTCACAACTTCTCTCTTTATTACCTTTCCAGTTCTATCATCAATCTTTTTCTTTCGCCCTCTTGTTTCCTTCCTTGGAGCAGGAGTGGCATCATTATGTGCCCTAAGCACTCGAGAGACAGTTGATTGCGAGGTTATAGCAATTTCTGAAATTTCTCTTGCAGACTTGCCTGCTTTTGAGAGGGCAATAATAGATTCCTTAAGTGGTTCTGATGCGTGTTTATACCCTTTCATCTGGATAGTGACTTGAGTGGCTATTTCAAGCTGTTTTTATACTGTGTAACGCTTTCTGGAATATTCTGGAATACTCTAGATTTAATTTAAGCTGTTCTAGAATTCTCTAGAATATTGTTCTGAGTGTATTGTAAAATAGTTTTCAATATTTTGTCAAAAGCTCTTTAAATTTACCAGTTTAATCATTAGAATACAATATCTGAGTCACTTTTTTGCCCAGAGTTTGTTCCTGAATCTCATTTATATGTAAATTTATAATTATGAAGAGAATAACTTAGAGTGAATAAACTTTTTTTTTCCTAGGGGTTTGGGAAGGGGTCTTTATATTAGTAAGGTTAAAAATTATTTTAACCCCAAAGACAATAGACAAAAAATATTTTTAGTAAAAAAAAAATCAGGTGAGTCACTTTTATCGAACAGCAACTGTATATTCTCCGACAGAAATATTCACTCAAAATTTCTCTCAAAGGTTATGAAATTGAAAGACTTCATTACATATCGAAACACACCTGCGAATATTTTTTTTAAAAAAATAGCTGAAGCTTGATGTAAAATCTTACCGTGAAGGAATATGTCTAATCCGTTAATATAATCGGTACTGGTAGATTCGTCGCAGAAGAATACGTCAGACAATATTAATCCCGTAATTGAACAACTGAAGTGTCTGATAAACAATTTGTCTGAAGAACAATGTATTATATTTTAAAACAAAGAAATGGCATCGATGGGGTTATACCGAAGGATGGTGAGAATACAATTGACAGAGAATGTGCGCAACGAGTAAGTCTTAAGGAGAATACAAAACAAGAAAAAATATGCGTATAATCAAGAAGAGATGAAATTTCTAGGGCACATAACGAGGAGAGAAAGCCGAGAGAATCTAACACACATAAGGCAAGAGAAGCAGATGACACAGCGAGTAACATGCTTAACGATTGTGGGGTATATAGTAAGGAAAGTGAGCGTGGAGAATCTGACACTCACAAGGCATATTGAACACTAGGGAAGCAGGGGAGATAATCTGTAACCCATTTAAAAAGTTCTCATCCCGGAACATTGCTTTAAAATAAATATATCTTTAGCGATGTTTCGCCTGTAGAAAACACGACGTAAAACATCCACTTGTGAACCAGCAATTATTTACAATTTAAAGTAGTTTAATATAGTCGACGCAATTTGAAATGAAGTGGGGCGTCTATATCGAATCACTTGCTACGTTTGCTGCAAGGAAGGCTTGCTTCTCGTGTCGTGCAAAAACAATTTTCCCATATTGCATATTTATAAATCTACCATTCATCTGTGTATTGAATTCTGTTGCCACAAATCCAAAGACGAATGTGCAATGGGGTTGGTCCTGGTCTGGCTTCTCGCCAACAGTCACTTTCTCACCGACGTACGGGCGCTTCTCTCTGTCTTTTCTACAAGTACATTCACGGCAACTGCTCCGATGAGCTATTTCGCTGGCTCCTAAACTGCATGAATTTAAGTGTGTTACTACGTTGGCATCTCAGTCCCACCCGGTTGAAACGGTTAAATGTAGCCGTTTTTCTACTTCAATAGCTTCATGTCTCGCCCTACCCGTCTGTGGAACTGCCTTCCTCTTACTTGTTTCCCTGACAGTTATAGTCTTCAAGCATTCAAATGTAATGTCAATTGACATCTTCTGATGCCTTGGTCTAATTCCCCGTCCTTCTCTTTACCCTTTCCTCAATCATGTCTCTTTACTCTTGCTCCAGCTCTCTTGCGTGGTAGTCGCACTCCCGCCTTGCTTGAGGTGAAATGCCTAAAAACATCTGGCCTGGTCTCTTAATAATTATTCTTGACAACATCCAGAGAAGAGTCATGGAATGCAATCGATCCTCACTAGTCATCTCGTCTTCACTGACTTCCTCACCCACCTAATGTGGCTTCCCTCTGTCTTTTTTACAAATATTTTCATGGCAACTGCTCTAACGAGCTTTTATTCCAGGAGCTCCAAATACATGAATTTAAAAGTGCTGCTAGAATGACGCCCAGGTTACACGGTTTACCAGATGCAACTGCCATTTCTAAGTTAACAACTTTTTTCTCGTACTTCCCACTTGTGGAATTCCCTTGAGATTTCTCACTTCCCTGATAACTACAATTTTCAAAAATTTAAATGCAACGTCAATTGCCATATTCTGTCTTCCGTTCCATTTTTGTCCTTCCCCCAATCCTCGCCATTTTCAATCTTCTCACATTCACTTTCATTGTCACTTTCAATTTGATTTTGATTTTCACTTTCATTTGCATTTTTACTTTCACTTTCACTTCCATATTGATTTTCACGTTCGTTTTCACTTTCATATTCATTTTCACTCCCTATAATCCCGTACATTCCTTTGTCGCCTTGCTTGGCATGAAACGATTAAAAAATACATTATATTACGTGAAAGGCACTATAAGAATTTCTGAACGGCACATTATGCTATTTTATGATAAATCTTCCGATGATCTCCATTCCTTAGTTTTGTCACTTCTGAATATTACATCTAGGAAACACCATGAAACTTTCTCAGCATCAACGCACGACATTCCGATACTAATTACCTAAATAGCGATCACTGTAGAAATACATGAATTCGAGGTAGAAAGAATATATCATTGGAAACATTACAGGTGAGAAAGGTATTAGTAGTTGAAATTCTTGCTTTTTACTTGAATACAAAAGCAGGCCAATTGAAACCAATGGAAAATACACAACTATTTCAGCAACTTCACAAGTCCTCTGCTGAAACTTAAAAGTTTGTGTCTGTTGTGATCTGATCCTTTCCCTGGGGATATTTTTTTATCTTACGCAATCGGTCGAAATATTTTCTCAGTGTTTACTTGAGAGATGCAATGACAAAATAAAAGCCGGCTGCTATAATCGGCGTCCAATGAGAGATTGCCAAATTCGGTCTCCAGACGCCCCTGCGTCTTCCTTGTGAAAGACGGTGAACAATATTACGGATGCATTCAAAGGAGAGTTGCTCGAACTGAAAGACTCAAGAACGATTTGTCATCCCCGTGAGTCACAAAGAGATGGAGAATACATTATTGCGTCAAGCAGAGATATTCACATCGGCAGATACAATGTTTTCAGCGAACAAATATAGACGAGAACAGGGTCGATAACTCTTATCAGTTCCCGATTTGACATACTTTAAAGTTATAAATATTTAATGTTAATCTTGTATCGAAAGATTCGAAGAACTGCTTCCCTTTCGAGAATGTCTAAACTTTTAAAATGTTCAGTAATATATTAAAACCAATGAAAATGTAATTCCACAATAATTCATTTTTTCGATTTTAACCAAAATAAAAAATATAATGTATTTTTCATTTTGCGAATTTTGAATTTAGCTTTGATCTTCCAGCGAATGAATAAATCTTAACGAATCTCAAACGTATGGTACTCAGATCACTATATTTACCATTGGCTCATCCATATACAAATTTAATAACACTGAATAAAGCACTGACCTAATAAGAGTACCTCAATTACATTTAAGAGTACCTCACTTGCATTTAATTGTACCTCATTGCATTTAATATTAATCAACTGTTTAGGGTCATAAATAATGTCATAAAATCTTGAAAATTATTGCAAGAATATTTTAAAAAAAGAAGCTTTCTAATTCTATTCAAACTAGTATATTCAGCTTGTTTGGTTTGTATCGTTGAGTTGAATGATACACAGAGAAGAATGAGTGATTAATATATTTATTTAACACCAGTATATGCTGCTAACGAATTCATACAAAAACACAGACCAATAAATTACAAAACAATTAAAAAGACAACTTACAAGGAATAAAGGGGGCTCAAATGATGTATAGTCAAACAAAGTAAGATCAGTCCGAATATTAATCAGCTTAGTATCAACTTATTAGTCAACTGTTGAAGTCCTTAATCGTAGACTATTTAAGGCTATGAGCCAGGCCATTTGGTAGAGTGCTGAAGGGTTGCTAGCTACTCTACAACAGTTTGATATCGAGTTTTTATTATCTCTTTTTCAGCCTTCTTCATATCTATATGGCTACCGATAACCGCTTTGCGATTGATTTATTGATTCGTTTTCGGCTTAACAATCTTTTGCATGTTATTTAAAGCCAGAATTTTTTTTAAGATTGTATGATTTTAGTTTTATATATAAAAATGATTTAGTGATACACGTCTTACTCATTAACCCAGAGCTGGGGGAGAATGGGTGGTTTCATACCCTTGTCAAGGTTATTCGCGCGTAAGTGAATATAACGAACTTGATTGGAATTAGAACGGAACTGTCCTCTTAACAATTCCCAGATATTATCCATTACACCACCCGCACATCCAAGCATAGCGCACCTGGTATTCACAAATACTGGTCCATCTAGATAAACCAAACTCCTTTGTGCCGTCGAATATATATATATATATATATATATATATATATATATATACATATATATATATATATATATATATATATATAAAATCTGGAGAAAACAACTGAAAAGTTGCAAATTAAAAAAAATTTGAATGTTTTTTTTGTGAAAGTATTTATTTATATTTTTTATATATATATATATATATTTCATATTTCAGATCTGCCCCGATCTTTCATCAGAAATGAATGTATTCAGAAGTTTGTTTATAAGTAGCGTCCGTCGCGAGACGCGGACGTCACGTGATGTGGAATGTAACTTTGTTTGAATATTTCTAACGTAAATCTAACGATAATAATATTTTAGATGTTATTTAAAAAGGTTTTTTTAACTATATCAAAAAAAAAATTATTTAACTATTGAAATATTTATACAGATTTAAAATTCCCCAGTCTTTGTTGAACCCTAGTTTATATGTGTTTAATTTTAAAATCCAGTATTTTTCTTTTTTTCTGCGTGTATATGTGGAATTGAAATCGGAATCTATCAATAAACATTTACAGTTGTCTAATGAGTGTCTTGATTGAATAAAGTGTTCAGCTATGGGGGAATAAGGATTGTTTTGACGTATGGTTAGTTTATGATTGTTGAAGCGAAATCTAAAATTATTTCCAGATTCACCAATATATCCACTATTGGGACATATTGTGCAGAATAAATAGTAGATTATGTTATGACTATCACAGGTGAGGCGAGGTGGGTGTATCTTGATATTGGCGTTGGGTACAGAAAATACTATCGGTTATTAAATGTTTGCAAACTAAAAACGAGTTTTGTTACAAATGTAAACATTTAATAACCGATAGTGTATTTTTTTATATATAAAAACAATATAAACAAATACTTTCACAAAAAACATTCAATTTTTTTTTAATTTGCAACTTTTCGGTTGTTTTCTCCAGATTATATACATATCAAGAAAGTACACGTGGATTCTCATTATGCTATATATATATATATATATATATATATATATATATATATATATATATATATATATATATATATATATATATATATACGTATGTAAAACAAGTATTCACATCCAAACAAGATTGATTTTTAAGAAAAACTTACGAAACCATAGCATTTCAAATTTATAAATAAAATTTCATATTCATAAAATAATCATACTTAGTTACCTCCCCATAAACGGTGTCACTGACTCAGCGCTCTTTACTCCACCATTAAGAAATTTAACTTTCAGATGAACACGACAATTTTATCTTCGACAACAATGAACACTACTATATTTGTCTTTCAATAAACAATACTCTGATGATAATATTATGCTAAGTCGAAAGTACTTGGAAATAAAAGAAATATGTATCAACAGAGCGATTTTCTCTCGTCCTTCAATAACGACAGCAAAAAGTTTATCCGTGAATATGAAAAGATCCTATTGAAAATAAGTAGACAGAAAATGTCTAAATTATCCAACGAAACACGCCTCAATATAAATATATTTATATATATATATATATATATATATATATATATATATATATATATATATATATATAGATAGATAGATAGATAGATAGATAGATAGATAGATTTAAGCATATCAAAACAAGAAAGGCGCGAGAGCCACTAACATGCAAGGGGTTACAGAAAGTGAGAGCAAGCGTAAAGAGGGGGTTTGAGGAAAAGATATAGAGAAGGACGGGGATCAAGATGAAGGCATCAGAAGATGTCGATTGACATT
>OZ038484.1:119833448-119958448 GCA_964036315.1 Acanthosepion esculentum
GTCAGAAGGAGTCATCATGCATCCTGACAACGCAAGGCCTCACACAGCAGCCCAAACGGTGCAGACCATCAACGAGCTGGGCTGGGAACTGCTCCCTCATCTCCCTTACAGCGCAGAACTTGCCCCTTCAGACTTTCACCTGTTTGGTCCCTTGAAAGCTTTCACGAATGTCACGAAGTTTAAAAGTGACGATGAAGTCAAACGTTTTGTGAGCGACTGGCTTAGACATCAGTCCAAAGATTTTTAAGCTGAGGGAATACGGACTCTTGGGTTCAGATGAGAAAAGTATGTGACAGTGCTGGGAGACTACGTTGAAAAAAAAGTAAGCTTCTCTCTGTATTAGAAGTCCTTATACCGAAGAATTCACCTTATTTATTGAATGACCCTCGTATAGATATATACATATATGGGGGGTTAAATGAATGTCGAAATAAAAAATATGATACTACTTTCGGTCTGCTAAATAGACAAAGTAATAGATACAACAACGTCGGTTAGCATTTTCCTTCGAGAAGCATTAAATATTTCGGGGCGCTTACATTTAAATTAAAATATTACATTTTTTGTTTCACACAAATCATAACATTCATAACCTTGCCGACTTTAAAGCTTCTGTTGCTTTTGTTTTTATTCTTATTTGTACATTGTAAAATCAGGAGTTTTGTTAAGAAAGCAGATATGCCGTAAGATCCTGTATGTAAAATTACGTAGAAAGTTTCCGAAATTAGTGCACTTTCAATATATTTTCACCTTGATAAATATACATTCTCTTGACATGAGACCTTCATTATTTAAATCAGAATTATAGTGAGACTTAATGCAATTCATCACGAAACGTCTAGCACAAGATATTTTTTTATTTTTGTCATTCATTTACCCACTATTACTCTGTGATATAGATTTGTTTCCTGACGTGAATAAAAAATAAAAAAAAATATGTTGAACACATCGTCACCCGCATGTCAAGACGTCTGACGCGTCATCTCTCCAATCAGATACATTTAAATGAAAATTGCTAACAGTTCAGCCGAAAGCGCTGTGAATCAAATGCCAGACAATTTTCATATTCATTAAGTCCAGAAAATAAAATACTTATAGAACACATTTAGAAGAAAATATAATAAAATGATGAATAAAATTACCTTGTCAGTCTTGTCCAACGAAACAGAGAGAGAGAGAGAGAGACATAGACACACACACACACACACACACACACACACACATATATATATATATATATATATATATATATATATATATATATATATATATATATATATGTATATATATATACATATATATATATCGTTTTCCCATATATATATATATATATATATATATATATATATATATATATATATATATATATATATATATGGGAAAACGATATATTAATATTTATATATCAATAACAATTTTAGGAAATTCTTGGCAGATCTTCTATTATCTCAGTGTCAGATATGTAATAACAAAATTGAAAAGAAAATAAATGAAATCCGATAGACTTTATACCCAAAACACATATTTAACAAAAATAAATCAATTTCAATTTAAAATTATAGCACCCCATCTCCGGCATGTGTTTGCGTAATCACATCAACGTAAACATCCGCGTCACATGGAAAATGTTTTGCACTTTGTCAGATATTTAATAAAACATATATATATATATATATATATATATATATATATATATATATATATATTGCTTTAAACAAATACTGTTTAATTGTCATTTTCATTTATTTGGCGGGGACCAAGGCGACTTTTGGCCAACACTTCTTCAGGGTCTAACGTTGCCCAAATTATTGTATATCAAAATTCTTACGAATAAATAAGTAATATGGAGGGAGATTAGGAGTAGGTCAAAAACATGTAAATTAACGATTAAAATATACAGAAATACAAAAGTTGTAAATGCTCTAGCGTGAATGTAAAATATGAAAGAAATTAATCTTCACGATCCTCCAAATAAATGAAACGATCGAAGAAAATTTTCTTTCTGCGTACATAAAAAAGGTTGGTGTAATTTAATACATACAGCTTCCAACGCTTGCAAATGGTGTTTGGAACAAGCCTTATGCAAAATAGAGAATGAATTGATAGAAAATCTGGAAGCGTACAGTTCATTCTCCCAATGGTGTTGTCATAATCGGCCTCGTGTTCTCCAATCTGCGCATGAATCTGCGCATATATTAATCATTAATTTACATGTTTCAGACGTACTCCAAATATTCCTCCATATTGTTTATGTATTCATACCAATTTTGATACAATAATTTTGCCAACTTTGGTCCCTGAAGAGATGTTGGCCGAAAGGCACCTTGTTTGAAAAAAAAATGAACACTAAACAATGTTTCTTTAAAACAATCTACGCATTCTGTCGTATTAAATAAATATATATATATATATATATATATATATATATATATATATATATATATATATATTTGTGTATTTAGGAAGCAATCCTTCTTTCATGCACATTTCATTGAAAAGAACAGATTAGGTGTTTTGATTTAGTTCATATATATATATATATATACACACACACACACACACATATATATATATATATATATATATATATATATATATATATATATATATATATATATATATATATATATATATACGAGGGTCACTCAATAAATAAAGTGAATTTTTCGGTATAAGGACTTCTAATACAGATAGAAGGTTACTTTTTTTTTAACTCACAAATCTCACTGGTAGAAAATGGTTGCTGAAGACATTAGGTTAATATTACCCTGATATTCATACACAGATGTCCACAAGGACACATGGCACAGTGGATAAAGGCGTTAGTTAGATCCAGTGACAGGACCCAAAGATTGTGGGGTTAAATACCTGATTAAGGCAGTGGAGAACTTTGAGAGGGGAATTAACAGGAGATAACTGACTTCCATTAGACATGGCACGTGGAACTAGAACAGTCTACCC
Source organism: Acanthosepion esculentum (assembly GCA_964036315.1). NCBI lineage: Eukaryota > Metazoa > Mollusca > Cephalopoda > Sepiida > Sepiidae > Acanthosepion > Acanthosepion esculentum. The sequence goes on from OZ038484.1 coordinate 119,836,410, forward strand.
CAGTGAGCGAAATAAAGGCTTCAGTTCAACATTCCTATCACCTGAAGAAGGCCGGAGCTTACAACGGCCGAATCGTTGTGATAATCATGGCGACAAAGATGAGGACACAATCCGAATAATGTACATAAAAAAAACGGTGTACATAATTTCTCATCTCAGAAATATAGACATATATTGATCAAATTTCAAATAAAAAAACTTATCCCCACGTTGCCGAATAATGCAAATGATAAAAAAATCACCGTAATTCTTTATATATAATATGCATTTTTTCTAAAACATAATAAGCAAAATTAGGGGTGCGTATTATGCACTGCTACAAAAAAATTACCGTTTCACAGTTCGATTTCACTTCCGAAATGACTACTCATCACAAACATAGGAAAATTTAACACTAGCATTCGAGGATTGCGACCCCATAAGGATGTCAAATACAATCATATGTACCTAACAATACTTACAAATGTAAAATAAAATAAGAATTATCATAAAACTAAATTAGAATAATATTATCCCATGCTTAAAACCATTTTTTTTAATAAGAGTAGGAATCGCCGGCCATAATGAAATTGGAGAGGTACAATTTATGGGGTTTGATTACAAAACAAGGGTTGCGTATTATGCATGAGTAGAAGCATTTTCCCACACTTTAGTACAATTTTAGGGGTGAGTATTATGGATGAAGGTGTATTATACATGGGGAATTACTGTATAATTTTTTCTTCATCTATTTCGCAGTCACTTATCACATTTTTATTATATTCCTTCCTTGGATGTTTTTACACGAATTCAGTTTAAAGATAGATAATCGGACGTGATTTGAACTCTCGCCCTGTAATATGGGATCTCGTCTACGTGAACGATGACTTTAACGATTAAAATGTATCAACTCCCTACTAACGGATGATTCCATGGTGATGTAGAATCAAGCCCCGTCCCAATTGAATACATTATTTCAAATTCTGGCTGTCTACGGTCATTGTCGAAGAATTGACGCAAAAACTGTTTGATAAATACTAAAAAATACATTAGAGGAACTCTAATAAAAACTGTCTTTAACCCTAGAATACTAACCACGTGTTTATAGTACCCAGCGCAAATTTTCCTATTTTTAATTACAATTTTCAGTACCTGATTTTCTTCGCTAAATAATATGTTTTTCAGTTCCTATTAATGTTAACTCAAAGTGCAAAGTTTGAAGTGCCTGCATGTAAAATATTTCAAATAAAGATTTATATTTAATATTTATTTTTGATATGTAGAAGAAGTGGTGTAACTTTAATTGATGGTTAGGGTTCTAGGGTTAAAGGGTAACTTTTAATGGATGAAAAAAGAAGAAAATTCCATGAAAAAAATGTCCCACTGATTTAGGATGGGGCTGATGGGAGTGTGAAATAGGGTTCATGAACGTGTGGAATCTTCCACGCCTGCCAGTTACCCTCCGCTGGGAAATTCACTCTTCCTGTTGTAATTTTCACCACCATCATACTTACAAATATACAACGAGCATTCATTGGTCAATCACCTTCAATCTATCTCGCTGATTGGTCAGTTTAGACCAATCAAATCACCTCCATGCGACAAGTCTCTTTTAGCGCCAACTAAATTTGAGCCAGTCACGTGATACAACAGATTATAAAAACCAAAACACGAGTAATTCTCGCCCTCTTCGTTCTCTCTCGTTCCTCTCTTCGTCACTCGTACGTCTCACCTTGCTGCCAAAATGTGACCCTTAAAGAACTCCCGTCTTGACTAATGCAGTCAGACGTAAAAGAACTTTACAGCAATCACGCAAGTACAATTCTGAACTCTTACCAACTTGTCCAATACACAATTCCAAACATTGAACACATACTCATTTTTATAAACTACAGTTTAATAATTAATTCTACCTTTATGAGCTCAGGTAGAAATATTTCCAAATCTAAGAGACATAACTCTGTCAAACCTTTCAGTTTATATGCATGTACATGAAACACTAATAAATTCAATTGTTATGTTTTAAATCATTATTTTTGTCTTGTCTTAATTGTTGTGGATGGAAGATCATTGAACACGCACAATGTTAAGCCTTCTGATCATTAAACCTTCTGATATCTTTTAACATCTTCTCACAATCCCAACAAACTCATAATTTTTTGTTAGTAGTGGTGTAACTTTAATTGATGGTTAATGTTCTAGGGTTAATACTAAACTATACGGCATTGAAAACGGAGCGAGAACAAAGTACTCCTGTGTAGCCTATTCTAGTTCCACTGTCTATGTGTAATGTATAAAACATAGTTATAAGTCGTTTTGTATTTGAAATGCTAATCCAAACAGTTTTATTATTACTAATCCCATTTGGTCCTGATGCTGATTTGTTTCCGTTCATCCTGGCCAATACTGATCTTAACCCTAGAACACTAACCATGGGTATATAGTACCCAGCGCAAATTTTCATATTTTTAATTACGATTTTCAGTACCTGATTTTCTTACCTAAATAATGTTTTTCAGGTCCTATTAATGTTAACTCAAAGTACAAAGTTTGAAGTGTCTGCATGTAAAATATTTCAAATAAAGATTTATATTTAATATATTTTTTTATATTTTCAAAATCGGGTATGATATACCCATGGTTAGTAGTGGTGTAACTTTAATTGATGGTTAGGGCTCTAGGGTTAAGAACCAGAATGAAGTCGTTATCGCTGAATCTCAAACGAAATCAGAAACATAAATAATTGTTATTTGCCCAAAATTTTAAAGAGAATTATTTGCCGGGAGAACTGTTTATTTGCGGCTTTAGGCTAATTAAATTTTTTTGTTTCTTTTTTCTTTCGTTTTTAAGAGGAATAAGGTTATAGGCCGAGGTCAGAACAAGTAGTATAGAGAGACCATGATACACACCGAGTCGGATTACTAGAAACCGTTTGAGATGTTGTTGTTTGAACGTTTTCTTTTCTTTAAACAAAACAAATGGACTTGGGAAATCCCAGATGAACAAAAATGTTCACGGCCTGGCCAAGAAGATTTTTAACAGTAGCCGCCTCATACAGAATAAATATTTATTGATAAAATAAACAAATTACACACACACACACACACACACACACACACACACACACACACACACACACACACACACTTATAAATATATATATATATATACATATATATATATAGTTTTAAGGAGTGGTATATTTATTGGTTAAATTGGTTAATATCAGGGAGAGAGAGAGAGTATGTAAATATAAAATAGACATTGAGGTCAACACCCATCAGCGACACTTTGTTACTTACTTAAACGCAATCGTCAGCCCATATATATATATATATATATATATATATATATATATATATATATATATATATATATATATATATACTTATACAAATTAAATGAAACAAAATGAATAATTCCGTAATTTTTTTACATTTTATTTCTCCAACGAAACATGAACAAGTCTACATGTTAGTACATGTTAGTACTTCGTGTGTTCATTCCACGATATCGTTGCTTGGAGATTGACCTCGATTGGATTGAAATCAGGAGAGTTTCCGGGCCAGTATATAGTACTTTGATTTGTTCTCTGGTAAGGTTTTCCAGTGTGTTCGTTCAGCGTTACAATTTTCGTACGCGTCTTTGGAATAGCGTACATCGCAGGCAATGGCAGTTGGACAACTAATCGACAGTCGAGACAATAGCGTTTTGGTCATGATAAAAATCTGATGCAATCAGAGGTTACGTCATATAGATTCATGGAAGATTGAAGTTTATAAGCAGTAAATTCGACCTTGCCAACATAACCATCCTCAGTGGCCGAATCGGTTAAGGCACGTCAGTCTATATGACGGTTCCATATAGGATAAAGGTTCGAATCCTGTCGGAGGACGAATATTTTCTATGAAAATTTACGGACATTCAGGCCGGTAAATGTTATTTAATACTGTTTATTATAAACAGAGCATTTACTTAAATACTTGTATCTATACAAAGAATGTTAAACATATATATATATATATATATATATATATATATATATATATATATATACATATATATATATATATATATATATATATAGAGAGAGAGAGAGAGAGAGAGAGAGAGAGGAATAGAAAGAAAGAGAGAGTTCGCCAAAAATGTATACACACTTCAGGAAAGGAAAAACTAATATAGATATTCTTAAACTAAATTTATTCAGACATCACGAGATTAATACAAGTTATCTTTGGAGTCTACAATAACAAGAGAGGCTCAAAATGGTGGCCTTTAGATTCCTGACATTTATTAGTACGGCGAACTGATGCTTCGACAACTTTAGCCAAAGTGTCCAGTGAGTTTGCTGCTCATGCATTTTCAATTTTTTGTCTAAGAGTCGTCAATTTATTGTTATATGTCGATAAAATATCGTACTACAGTAAACAGTGTTATTGCAATTTGATAAAATTACAAAAGGCAATTTTTTCCCTTACTGAAATGTATATACGTTTATGTAGCTGACTATATATATATATATATATATATATATATATATATATATATATATATATATATATATATATATATATATTCCATGGTCATAATTCATATTAGTGTTTAAGCCTTTTTATTATATCCTTACTCTGTCCTGGACATTGAGTTCTACCTGGATTCTATCCTCTTGGAATTTTTTTATAGATATATATATGTATGTGCATGTATGGATATATATTTATATATTTTAGATATATGATTGCATATGTATGTGTATATTTACCACTATTATATATATATATATATATATATATATATATATATATATATATATTGATAGACTGGAAAATCATAGGTTTCGTTCATACTCTTAATAGTCTTAGAGACAGGTGAAACTTGTGTTCAGAAGAATAAATTAGAATAATAAAATATAATAATCAAAGCAAACTCATTTATCAAAAGAATGAATTAATTTTAAAATCTAGACATAGAAGTAGATTTAAACTTCTGTAATAATAAAGATCTTACTTTATTACTTTTTAATTTTCAAACTCCTATAATTTTGAATATATAAATATATTTAAATTCTATATTTCGTTTTCTTTATATTAATCTTATTTCATAACTGTTTCATGTTTTATCTACTCTATTTTTTATTTGATCACATTTTTATACTTTTTACTTTTATTTTTTTTAATTTTTGGTTTTGATTGTTTCTTTTTGTTTTTAATATTTCCGGGTATAGTTTGCTTTCCCTTATAATTAAATTATATCCTTGATATTGTAAATGGACAATTTATTTTATCTTTAAATTGTTTTATCTTTAAAAACTTTATTTCTTAACAGCATCAGATTTTTTTAAATAAATTCTTTCTTTATATAAATTATCTAAATACGATTTATTGTTAATCTTGTTAATACATTTCATTTTTAAGTATAATTTGGTATATTTATTGGGAAACTAAATTTTCTTATATATAATTAAGAATCTTGTTTATATATAAACTCACTTTTCGGTCCTCCTTTAATTTCAATTCAACACCTCATTCTTCATATAACCCCAATTTATGGTCATTTGGTTAATATCCGGGTTGAATCTGTTGTGTCTCTTCCGTTTTACACAGATAATATCCGTCTTCCCCTTACCACCAACTTGAACATTTTGTCTAGCTAAGGCGTCCATTTGAGTAGGTTCGGTATCAACTTTTCGACTGCTGTTTATGTTAAATTCGAATAAGGAAAATAAGAAGTAAGGTTTATTGGATAACACTGGAATACATTATAGTATAAAAAGAAATGGTAAGTTCAATCTAAGGGAAACGATAATTGAAACAAAGCAAGTTCAGGCGGCCAATGATGACAATTCCAAAACAACGTAACTATAAACAAATTTTTTTTTCTATCCTCTGCCAGCCTCTATGATGGAGAAAGCATTACCTCGAACCGTCGCAAGTGAGACACGCTGCAAGAGACACTCCGTTTCACCGGGGTTGAATAAGACCAACGTACTAAAGTTTATACCCACATGAGGTAATTTTGGATTCTTTTGTTGTATAATTTATATGTTCTGTTATAATAAATACATTGAGCTCTCTTTGTGGATCAGTTTTAATATTTCATATTATTAGGATCCACCTGGATTATATACCAACGGATCTATTACCTGTACTATATATATATATATATATATATATATATATATATATATATACCTTATGAAATGGACAAAGTTCGACAATTATTTAAAGACATTTTTATGTTTAACATTCTTTTTATAGATACAAGTATTTAAGTAAATGCTATGTTTATAATAAACAGTATTAAAAACATTTACCGGCCTGAATGTCCGAGAAATTTTCATAGAAAATATTCGTCCGTCGACAGGATTCGAACCTGTATCCTATACGGAACCGTCATATAGCCTGACGTGCCTTAACCGTTTCAGCCACTAAGGATCGTTCGGTTGGCAAGGTCGTATTTACTGCTTATAAACTTCAATCTTCCATGAATCTCTCACATACATTCATAATATCAGAGATAGAGCGTGTATAAATATAAAAGTGAACATAGAAGTCAACACTTAGAGGCGACAGTCTGTTTCATGCTAGATGCAATCGTCAGGCAACGGTTCCCCGACGATTGCATCTAGCATGAAACAGACTGTCGCCTATAAGTGTTGACTTCTATGTTCACTTTTATATTTATATATATACATATATATATATATATATATATATATATATATATATATATATATATATATATATATATATATATATACATATATATATATATATAGTGTTTTGGATGGTCATATATATATATATATATATATATATATATATATATATATATATATATATATATATATACGAAAGCACTTAATATATATATATATATATATATATATATATATATATATATATATATATATATATTGAACCAATATCAACAGCGTTTCAACGGGGATTTTAGTTTTCGGGAAATACCATGAATTGCAAATGACTTAAGGTTGGTGGGGCTTTACCAAAGTATCTTGAACGAGACGTGAAGATTCCGTTTCTTCCGGCATTGCGAATTCAAAAACCAACAGTGCACAATAAATAATAAAGTTTGTTTTCTCTTATATACGTTCTCCTAAAACCCCAGACATAAATCCAGTAACAATAAAATATTTTTGTATTCAATAATGTATATCAATTAACATGCCCATTTATTTTTCTCTGCATTAGGGTTAGGTGCAGATGCAGAGGAACTCTCAGAAACACACACACACATACACGTACGTACACGCGCATATATATATATATATATATATATATATATGTGTGTGTGTGTGTGTGTGTGTGTGTGTGTGTGTGTGTGTGTGTGTGTGTGTCGGACGATTATCAAAAAAGAAAGTTCTAAAAACATAAGTAAAATTAAAGAAAAAGAAACAAACTTTGAAAATATTCCCTGTCCGTCATATTTAACGAAAGAAACATGAAAACCAATTGCTTCTGTCTACATATATATATATATATATATATATATATATATATATATATATATATATATATATATATATATATATATATATATATATAGTGTAAACAAAGTGCCAAATACAGTAATACAGTAATTCAATTAATTTCTGAGGAAGGACCGAGGTGTGGTCTGAAATATTAAAAATATATATAAAAACATATAAATAAATACTTTCGCAAAAAAACACCCAATTTTTTTTCAATTTTATCCATATATTATCTATATATATATATATATATATATATATATATATATATATATATATATAAATGGTAATACTCGTTTGGAAAACCTCGGATAGCTAAACTTGCAGTAGAACAAATCGGTACCCGAGGAAAAATTGGAAATAAAAAAGAAACAGCCAAGAACATTAACACAATACGAAACCAATCGTCAAGGGCTTAAGCTTCAACTCCAAAGAAAAAAAAACAAACGAATAGAAAGACTAAAAGGTAGAGTGCTCAATACGCTAATAAGAACGATAAACTAGAATATATATATAAGTTAATTGTACAACTTATAGTAAAATAGAATAAAATGCTTAATTGCAGTAGCTTATCTCTAGTAGGACACACACACACACACACACACACACATATATATATATATATATATATATATATATATATATATATATATATATATATATATATATATACCATAATGAGAAGCCACGTATACTTTTTAATAGGTATATATAGAAAAACAAATAAAAAGTTTTAAATTAAAATGTATAATGATTTTCTTATGAACGTTTTTATTTATATTTTTTTATATATATGTAATTTGATATTTCAGATCGACCTCGATCTTTCATCAGAAATAACTGGTTTTAGAGTTTTGTTTACAGGTAGCGTCCGTCGCGAGACGCGGACGTCACGTGATATGGAATGCAACTGTGTTCGAATATTTTTAACGTAAATCTAAGTGTAATAATATTTTTAGATGTTGTGTAAAAAAATTTTTTTAACTATATCTAAAAGAATGTTTAAGTATTGAAATATTTACAAAGATTTAAAATACCCAAGTCGTTATTTAACCCTAGTTTATATGTATTTAATTTTAAAATCCAGTTATTTCTGAAGAAAGATCGAGGTCGATCTGGAATATGAATGTACATATATATATATAAAATATAAATAAATACTTTCATAAAAAAACATTATATTTTTTAATTTACAACTTTTTAGTTGTTTATATATATATATATATATATATATATATATATATATATATATATATATATATATATATATATATATATTATTATTATTATTATTATTATTATTTATATATGAAAAAAGTGTCCACAAAATAAAGTTTGGTCTTGTAGGGAGAATAATGTCAACTAAAATATCTAAGTCTAAACCTAAGGCTATTACTATGCCTAATGTCACCTAATATCGCAAAAACAATAATACCAGGATGCTATATACGAGCTAGTAGTGAAAAAGAAAAAGCAGAGATCTACGCAGAGTAGGCTGATTTATAATCCAACAGGCGTAAAATTACTCTAATACACACACACAGATACATATATATATATATATATATATATATATATATATATATATATATATATATATATATATATATATATATATATGAGTGTGTGTGTGTGTGTGTGTGTGTGTGTGTGCGCGCGTGTGTGTGTGTAAAACACTTTCTTCCAAGAAAACTATGAAAAACATTTTCTTTACAATAATTAGCGTGCAATTATACTTTTATATATCATGTCAATTTATTCCCAACAAGCATTCGACCTATATCTTCCGAGCGTTGGGCAGGGAACGCCTGCTTTTCATAAATGGAGAAGACAGTACTTTATTGCGAGATTTTTTTTTTCTTTGTCTCTCTCCTCAATTTTTTTTTTTGGTTTCTTCATCTTCTCATTATCCTTTTCTCAAATCCTACCCGCCGACCCACCCGCCCCGGACTGCTTGCCTGACCGGCCTGGCCCGTTCACTTCAGTCATAAATGATTGTTTCTCTAACTTGAAACAACTTATCACTGTCACTAGGCTCCGTATTCTTCTCTAGCAGAATAAATGACTCACGCACTGCCTGTTCGCTCACTGGTACAGAGAGTTTGGAAGGCCATAACTCAGTAGGGATTTATCAGCTGGAAAACTGGAACTACTCCTCTCGCTAGATGGATGCGATTTGTTTGCAAAACTTGGAGCGAGGAAAAGCAAACAATAGCAAAAAGCTCTAAATGTATTGCTGACTATGTCTCTGCAATAATATTAAATGTCTTTCATGGCTACTCTAGGGACGCATGTTTATGTACAAGGTTCCCATTCTTTATTCACTTCAATTTCTCTTCTTCTTCTTCTTCTTCTATACACTTGCATTCTTTAAATAAGCTTGAACATGTATACTAAAGAGTTTCAACAGAATTTTTAATATATATTTACATATATCAATTAACATAAACACGTGTTCTCTGCAGAAATGATTACATCCGGAATATTCCTCTTTGCTTAAAGAACTAACTCTACTAGATGTTCCATAAGCCCAGTATAAGAGTGTTTTTTTTTTAAATAGTGTATCTCTTCAGGATGTAGACGGTCATGGCTCTCCACATTTTTTTATTATCTGACATGTCTTCTTGCAGAATATATTGAAACGTTTTCTCATTAATTTATCCATGGTTTTGAAATCAGAATTGTTTTGCCTGACTTGCGATAGCCTATGTCTAGAGAATTCACTCTATTTATCCCGTTATTTAAACTGGAAACAGATAAGAATGGTTTGCCTCTTCACCAAAGGTATCGGTGCGAAAGTAAATGAATCAGACCAGGCTTGCATTGGAAATCGTCCCGTTGACTGTACTCTTCGTGTCAGTAAGCGTTACCTTCCTAAAATAATGTAGTGTTCTGGTATAAAGTACAAAGAATCCAACAGAAGTTTTAGCTGAAGTACAAAAACATCTCTCACCAAATTCAGGTGTCGAGATTTTAATGCTAATTTAACCGTAACATACCTGACTAACTGTTATGGTCCAATATCATCGTCCCACTTTTATGGTCCAAGGTTAGGATCAAGGAAGAACAACACGAACACAAGAGTAGAAAAAAAAAAAAAGATATATTACACAGAATAATAATACAAGATGCTGAAGGTGTTAGTATGACTGTCAGTCTAGTTTTGAGTGAACTACTTTTGGCTCGACTCGATTCCGTCTCGACTCGTTGTACGTCTCTCTTGAGAGGCGCAGTATTTATAGTGTCAGGAAGAGTTCATTCTGTCGTTATAGGTTAAGTTCCCATAACACAAACCTCGGATTGTCGACAATGCAAAAGATGAAATATATAAAGAAGGCCGAAGATCGAGTAGAGGCGGTACCTGCATGGATCTAGCATTCCTACACTCAAGACAAAAATCTCATACAAATCATCATTATTTGACTGTTGCATTTCACTTGCGTTTCAGAATAGATCCGGAACATTGGCTTGCTTGACAAGGTGAGATAACAAAAAAAAAAAAAAAAACGACCAGCTGCCTGATTTTGCGATCTCGTGATTCCACTCAAAACGTCTACATTGACAAGTTTCAAGAAATATATCAGCTCGGCATATCAATAAAAGCTGGAAATTGTAATGGTAAAATTAACCGTCTATATTTCTGAGATGAGGTATTATGTACATTATTTACATTATTCGGACTATTGTCCTCATCTTTGTCGCCATATTTATTACAACGTTTCGGCCGTTCTACGCTCCGGCCTTCTTCAGGTGGTTGAAATGTCGAACTGAACATCTGTCTATATTTCTGAGATGAGGTATTATGTACATTATTTACATTATTCGGACTATTGTCCTCATCTTTGTCGCCATATTTATTACAACGTTTCGGCCGTTGTACGCTCCGGGCTTCTTCAGGTGGTTGAAATCTCGAACTGAACATCTGTCTATATTTCTGAGATGAGGTATTATGTACATTATTTACATTATTCGGACTATTGTCCTCATCTTTGTCGCCATATTTATTACAACGTTTCGGCCGTTGTACGCTCCGGCCTTCTTCAGGTAGTTGAAATGTCGAACTGAACCCCCAAGCACACATGGCACAGTGGATAAAGGCTTTAGTTAGATCCAGTGACAGGACCCAAAGAGTGTGAGTTCAATATCCGGTTAAGGCAGTGCAGAACTTTCAGAGAGAAATTAACAGGAGATAACTAATAACTGACATCCATTAAATATGGAACGTGGAACTAGAACAGTCTACCCCAGTGAGCGACATAAAGGGGTAAGTTCGACATTCCAACGACCTGAAGAAGGCCGGAGCGTACAAAGGCCGAAACGTTGTGATAAATATGGCGACAAAGATGAGGACAATAGTCCGAATAATGTAAATAATGTAAAACGAACAGTTTGGCTTTCATTGAACGAGCAGCCTATACTAATGTCAGTTTAAATTTATAAAATCTTTCTCTTAAACCAATTTTTCAGGGTAAAATGTTTGTAAAGTCCAGTAGCTGTTATCGCTCTTTCCAGAGAGATCTGCAAGAACAATGCTCATGAAATCACGTTATAAGAGTACATTTCATATCAGAATCAGATAGCAATGTGTCATTGCCAATTTGACCTTGTCTTACATGATTAAACTTGAATTGCCACCAACAAATAAGAGGAACTATATTAAGAGGTTCCAGGACCAGGTAGAGGCGGAAATTGTACCGATTTTTCATTCCTTCACTGTGACAAAAAGTAAATAACGTCATTGTTTGATGGTTGTAAAAGACACTAGTTTTAGAACATTGTTTTTTCTTCTAGTCAAGGTCAGGTAAAGTGTTATGCTTCCTGGTCTTTATTTAATTCAAATAGGTTTACATCATTATAGTTAATGATAGATTTAGAGAAAGATAACAGCTGTGTAGTTTAATGTCACCTGGAAAGGTTTGAAGATCTACAAGAACAATGGACAAAAAAATGTCTGGATGACAAGGCACTTTCTATCAAAGTCAGATGTCAAAGTTTCATTGCCAATTTGACATGAGAATACCTGAATAAACTTGGAATAAGAATAAAAAAGGAATAAGAAAAAAAAGAACTATATTAAGTTGCTCCAAGATCAAGCAAAGACCGCTTGAATCTGACATTCCCAACTGTGATAAAAACCAACTAAGTCAAGTGGTGTCATGACGCATTGCTGGGATACCCCAAGTTAATGGCAATGATGGTTCAAACTCAAGACCACACCTGACTCCTGGGTCATCCTTGAATGAAGATTTCACTGCAGATTCTACTAATGTTTCTGCACTAGAAGCTGCATGGATATTTATTTGAATAATTTGTTAAATATTTTCATTTATGTTTAAAAGAAAGAATATGTGGATGTCTTATTGACACTTGAGCCACAAACCTTTCCTTTATTAAAATATTTATGCCATTCTTCTTCTATGTCCCATGTGCCTACAGAACTTTGGCGATCATGTCTCTCCACAATTTCCTGTTCTTTGTAGCTCTTCATAAATTTTGTCATTTTGTTATTTCTCCTAAACCTTGTTTTACCATCCATTTACACAAGCTCACTAGGTAAGTTATGCATTATTTTCCTCTCTCTCTCCCTCTTGCCTTCAATCTGTCCTGTGAGTATAAGACTTTCCAATCCCTCTTTTCTCATCATGTACCCTAGAAATTTATTTAGTTAGTTATTTTTACAAGATCATGTAAATCATTAATGTTTGATGGCTGCAAAAAATGAAGCGTCAGGCTTGAGATATGAACATTGTCTTTTTTTTCCAGCCGAGATCATGTAAACTGTCAAGCTTCGTAATGTTGTAATTCGTTCAGTTAATTCAAATAGGTTTACTTCATCATAGTTAATGATAGCTTTAGCGAAAGATAACAGCTGAGCACATTAATATAAGCTGGAAAAATTTGAAGATATGCAAGAGCAATGGATAAAGATATCTGGATGACAATATGCAATAAAAGAAACTGATAGCATAGAACTTACGGTTGAATCTAGCCATTTCCCATGTAAAATGATGAGGCCTTGCCACCAATCTAGTACAAAGCTTAAATACATAAAAGTTTAGGTACCATAGAGGAAAGTTCATCAGAACAATTACCATGAAAGTAATTATAGAAAATGTACAGGGAAGGTACCAATGCCAATCAATCTGAAATTGAGAAAATCTCATTGATGCAATGTTTGTTGGAAGTAACACATACTCATTAGTTGTGAGTATTCTCTGAATACATGAAAACAAACTAATGCTGGGTGTCCTTGCTGAGGTTACAAAAAGATCTCTTGAAGCTACCAGTAAAATTTCATGCAACCAACTCAAAGTAAATTTTGAAAAATTCACAAAAATTCCAGCAGTTATTTTTACAAGATCATGTAAATCATTAATGTTTGATGGTTGCAAAGACCAAAGTGTCATAGTTGAGTTATGAACATTGTCTTTTTTTCCAGCCGAGATCATGTAAACTGTCAAGCTTCCTGAATTTGTGATTTGATCAGTTCATTCAAATAGCTTTATATCATTATAGTTAATGATAGCTTTAGGGAAAGATAACAGTTGAGCACATTAATGTAAGCTGGAAAACTTTGAAGATATACAAGAGCAATGGATAAAAAAATATCTTAATGACAATGCACTCCCTATCAAAGTTAGATGCCAAAATTTTATTGTCAATTTGACATTGGCATACCTGAATAAACTTGGATTGCCACCAATAAGGTAAAAAAAGGAAATATGTTAAGTTGCTCCAAGATCAAGCAAAGACTGCATGGATCTGACATTCCCACACTGTGATAAAAACCAACTAAGTCTAGTGGTGTCATGAGGCACTGCTGGGATACCCCGAGTGAATGGCAAGGAGGCTTTAAATTCAAGACCACACCTGACTCCTGGGTCATCCTTGAATGAAGATTTCACTGCAGATACTACTAATGCTTCTGCACTAGAAGTAAGGTAAAACAAAGGAAATATATTAAGTTGCTCCAAGATCAAGCAAAGACTGCATGGATCTGATATTCCTACACTGTGATAAAAAAACAATTAAGTCTAGTTTTATTATGAGCCACAACTTGGATACCCCGGGTTAATGGCAAAGATGTTTCAACTTCAAGACCCCGCCTGACTCCTGGGTCATCCTTGAATTAATAATTCACTAGACGTACTGCTAATATTTCTGTATGTATGGATATTTATTTAAATCTTTTGGTTAAATATTTTCATTTACGTTGAAAAGATAGGATATGTGAATGTCTTATTGACACTTGAGCTATAAACTTTTCCTTTGTTAAAATATTTATTACATAAAAGAATTATATCATTATATGTTCTTATTCAAATAATAGAGCTGCAAGTGTGAACACTAGAAAAAAAGTAATTTTTTTTCTCTCCAAAGATCAAGATGTTCAGAGCTTTACAGATCTACTCTCCACTGACCTAGTAAGAAATATTCCGGGAATTATTTCTACAAGTTCATGTAAGTCATCATTGTTTGATCATGGTTGCAAAAACTTAAGTGTCAGAGTTGAGTTACGAACACTATCTTGTTTCTCCTGCCGAAATCATGTAAACTGTCAAGTTTCATGATCTTGTGATTTGATCCGGTAATTTAAAAGAATGTTTACATCATTATAGTTACTGATGGCTTTAGAGAACGATAACAGCTGAAGACATTAATGTATGCCGGAAAAGTTTGAAGATCTGCAAGAGGAATGGACAAAATCGTTTGGATGACAATGCACTTCCGAATAAAGTCAGAGGCCAAAGCTTCATTGCCAGTCTGACATTAGAATACCTGAATAAACTTGCATTGTCACCAACAGAAAAGAAAAGAAACATATTAGAGTGTTTCTAGTTCAGGTAGAGGGTGTATCTGCATGAAATCTAGTAATATTCTAATGTATTATTATGGCACTTTGACTCAAGACCATATCTGGCACCAGGGTAATCATTTGATAAAAGCTTTGTAGAAAGTGCTGCCGCTGTTTATTGCAGTATTAGTTGTGTGAATTTGTTGATTAGAGATATATAGGTATATCAAACCTGTAGTTTAATGATGAAAAAAATATTTTATACAGAGAAGCTCCATATGAAGACACAAACTAATGCTGGATATTCTTGTTGAGCTTACAAAAAGATGTTGTGAAGCTACCAGTAAAATTTAATCGAACCAAGTCAAAATAAATTTTGAAAAATTAAAAAACATTCGAAGAGTTATCACGTAAATCGTCAATGTTTGATGGTTGCAAAGACTGAAGTGTCAGGGTTGAGTTATGAACATCGTCTTGTTTTTTTCCAGTCGAGATCATGTAAACTGTCAAGCTTCCTGATCTTGTGATTTGATCCGTTAATTAAAAGATGTTGACATCATTATAGTTAATGATAGCTTTAGAGAAAAATAACAGCTGAAAACATTAATGTAAACTGAAAAAGTATAAAGATCTACAATAGTAATGGGCAAAATGCCTGGATGCCAATCCACTTCCTATCAAAGTCAGATGTCAAAGTTTCATTGACAATTTGACATTAGAATACCTGAATAAATGTTATTGAACATTACCTATAACGACTGTGAACTCTTCCTGACACTATAAATACTGCGCCTCTCAAGAGGGAGGAGTGGAAATCGAATCGAGCCAATAGTATTTCACTCCAAACCAGGCTGACAGTCATACTAACACCTTCAACATCTTGTATTATTATTCTATGTAATATATCTTTGTTATTTCTACTCTTGTGTTCGTGTTGTTCTTTCTTGGTCCTAACCTTGCACCATAACAGTGGCGACGAGGATATTGGACCATAACACTGACGACGAGGATATTGAACCATAACAGTGGCGACGAGGATATTGGACCATGACAATAAACTTGTTTTGTCACCAAATAAAAAAGGAAATAAATATATTGAGGAGTTTCCAGCTCATGTAGAGAATGTATCTGCATGGATCTGACATTCTAATACTGAGACAAAAGTAACATTTTTTTTAAACTTAAGGTTCACCCTGTACAAGGCCCGGGGGCCACTCAAGATAGAGGGTTATGTTAAGGGATAGTTTACATGGATAGGAGGGGAAAATAACGGTTGATCCTAAACTTGAACAGGTTAAGATTTTAATGATCAGGAGAAACATTCTTTTTGGAGTCTGTTCTACAGAGCAATGTTTTGCAGGAAGAAGCTGTTTGTGAGTAACTTATTTCTTGCCAATGGAACTAAGAAATATTACAGGAATTCTTTTTACAAGATTATGTATATCATTAATGTTTGATGATGATGATGGTTGCAAAGACTGAAGTGTCATAGTTGAGTTATGAACAACGACTTGTTTCTTTCCAGCTGATCTTGATCATGATCTTGTGATTTGACCCGTTAATTAGAAAATCATTACATCATTATAGTTAATGATAGCTTTAGAGAAAGATAACAGCTGAGCACATTAATGTAACCTGGAAAAGTTGTTATGGGATCTTATCTGTAACGACAATGAACTCTTCCTGATACTATGATGACTGCGCCTCTCAAGAGAGACGATAGAACGAAGTGTAACGAGTCGAGACAATAGTAGTTCACTCTAAACCAAACTGACAGTCATACTAACACCTTCAACTTCTTGTATTATTATTCTAATATATCTTTGTTATTCCTACTCTTGTGGTCGTGTTGTTCTTCCTTGGTCTTAACCTTGGACCATAACAGTGGTGCGAGGATATTGGACAATAACAAAAGTATAAAGATCTACAATGCTAATGAACAAAATGTCAGGATGCCAATGCACTTCTTATCAAAGTCAGATGTCAAAGCTTCATTGCCAGTTTGACATTAGAATACCTGAATAAACTTGCATTGTCACCATCAAAAAAGAAAATAAATATATTAGAGAGTTTCTAGTTCAGGTAGAGGGTGTATTTGCATGAATCTGACATTCTAATACTGAGACAAAAAGTCAACAAAATCTGGTAATATTGTGAGGTATTATTATAGCGCTTTCATTTAATGGTATTAATGCTTTGAACTCCAAAACCTATCTGGCCCCAGGATAATCATCTGATAAAAGCTTTGTAGAAAGTACTGTTGCTTTTTATTGCAGTATTAGTTGTATGAATCTGTTGATTATAGATATATAGGCATATCAAACCTGTAGCTTAATGATGAAAAAATATTTTATACAGAGAAACTACACACGAAGACAAACTAATGCTGGATATTCTTGTTGAGGTTACAAAAAGATGTCGTGAAGCTACCAGTAAAATTTAATCCCACCAAGTTAAAGTAAATATTGAAAAATTAAAAAAAACATTCGAAGAGTTATTTTTACAAGATCACGTAAATCATCAATGTTTGATGGTTGCAAAGATTGAAATGTCAGGGTTGAGTTATGAACATGGTCTTTTCCAGCCGGGATCATGTAAACTGTCAAGCTACCTAAACGTATGATTGGATCCGTTATTTCAAATATGTTTGGATCATTATCGTTAATGATAGCTTTACAGAAAGATATCAACCGAGCACATCAACGTAAGCTGGAAAAGATCGGAGAGCAATACATAAAACACTTCTGGGATGGAAACACACTTCCTATCAAAATGGGATGCGTAAGTTTTTACTGTCAGTTTGACATAGACAAGTAACCTTGTAAGCCAGTACAACCTACTTCATGGTCGAGTCGTCGACGACTAAACCGGTTCATTCACTAGGCCTTTCTGGGGAGGAAGGTCGCTAGACGCCGAGCATGGCTTAAAAAAACAAATCTGTCTCCTGGGAACCCTAACTACGGATGCCGGCGGTGAGATAAAGACACGGTATCCCTGCGTGGAGTGTATTTGAGACCGAAGGGAAGGTCCAGTTTCAAGTGTGCCGCCCAGTGGAAATATGTCGCATTATAGATATAAATTTCTGAACTGGCCGTACTAAAGAACGGTCCTATCTGTAGAATATATCAAGAAATCAAAAGAAAACGGTAGAATCCGTCAACACAACAATAAAAACAATATTTCTACACGTGAAACTATTCCCTTCAAGCAGAAAGTAATTAACGTAATTTTTAAGTTCACCATAATTTATGGCAGATTTTTCCCGCAGACGGTTACCATTTCTTTCTCCGTTAGACTAGTTGCCATCAAAGGCTACAGAACCGGTCTGTCCTGCTATTTGCCCTTAGCTTGAGGGAGAAGAAGAGGATTCATACCTTTCTCAAGGGTATTAGCACGTAATTGAATGTAATTGATTCGACTGGAATACGAACTAGGCTCATTGAATACCGTTTCTAAATTCTTCTAGTTGCTAACGACATTTTGTGTGTTGTTTCTAAATACTATGTTTCAAGAAATTCATTTCGTATTTTGCCTTGAAAAAGTCAACATTGGACAAAACATGTTAGCTAAAACTACAGTTTTAGTATTGTTTTTTCCCTTCATATATATATATATATATATATATATATATATATATATATATATATATGAATTAATTTTAGATAGATAGGTATATCTGAATTAATTATATATATATACATATATATATATATATATATATATATATATATATATATATATATATTGTCTATCGTCTGGTACACATTCTTCTGCCGTCTTTTAAACATAAATTGAGGTTTATCCTTTGTTTCCTGTTTAGAATTGGTTTTCCGGTTCCTTATAATGTCATTCTTTTCCACAGCCAGTAACTAGAACCTTGCGTCTTAGTGCCATTATATCTTTAGAGTTAATTGATTACTATATATATATAGGCCAGGTGGCCTGACGATTGCGTCTAGCATGAAACAGACTGTCGCCTCTAAGTGTTGACTTCAATGTTCACTTATATATTTACACACGCTCTATCTCTGTTATTGCGCACTTTATCCCATAAATATAGCACACCTTAAGACTATATATATATATATATATATATATATATATATATATATATATATATATATATATATAGAGAGAGAGAGAGAGAGAGAGAGAGAGAGAGAGAGAGAGAGATAGATAGATAGATATGCGGTGGATTAAGTGTGTATGGATTCTTTTTATCTCCCATAATCTTTAGCTCCGATTATGTTTGTTTCTTCGAGAGTGTACTTTAGCACAAGGACAGTAGTATGGAGCGCTAAGTGAGAATCAAAATCACTTGTAACCATTTCAAAGAAATAATTCTTAACAGTGACACCAGGAGGAGGTGGGCTGCCAAAATTATATTTTACTCAGAAAGAAAACAATGCAAAATTATGAGCATTACTATTTTGATTCGTTTTTAGGAGGTAACGCATATCTTAGAATTGGTGTTCGACTTCATCAGTCGGATTCTCACTTCTTTCTATTCAGCCAATTGCAATGAAATTTTCTTCTTTCTTTTTCTTTAATACCATGTCTCCTCAATACTTAAGAGATCATGGCTCTACACAACATCCTGTCGCTTGTAGCGCTTAATAATCTTTGTCTTTCGGCTATTTCTACTAAGCCCTGTTCGGCCAGCCATTTACTCAAGCTGAGTATGCCATGCGCTGTTTTCCTTTGCAACTCTTGCCTTGTATCTGTCCTGTGAGTATCCAAGCCATCCTTTCTCATTATATGCCCCAGAAACCTCAACTGTCTCTTTCTGATATCTGTCTATATTTCTGAGATGAGGTATTATGTACATTATTTACATTATTCGGACGCCCCGGCCTTCTTCAGGTGGTTGGAATGTCGAACTGAACCCTTTATTTCGCTCACTGGGGTAGACTGTTCTAGTTCCACGTTCCATGTTTAATGGATGTCAGTTATCAGTAATCTCCTGTTAATTTCCCTCTGAAAGTTCTCCACTGCCTTAACCGGGTATTGAACTCACACTCTTTGTGTCTTGTCACTGGATCTAACCAGCGCCTTTATCCACTGTGCCTATGTGTCCTCGAATATTAGTTTCATTTTTGTTCTTTTTTTTTCTTCGTTGTTACACACATGTACGGTCAACAGTATCCTCAGCATCCTTCTGTAGAAACACATTTCTGTTGCTTTAAGTTTTGAGGAGATCGTCCAGCACTTATCGTTCAGGATAGATATCACATAGCAGTTTACTGCTCTTTTCCTTTTTTTTTAGCGAAACATTGGTATTTCTTTTGTACACTGCTTACGTTTTGGAAGGTTTCCTGGGCTTTGCGAATACTCCAGCGGATCTCAGTGTCGCTCTTTTTGTCCACTTTCCACATATTTAAATTTCCGCACTAATTTGATTTTGGTATCCCCGATTTGCAATTCGCACTTTGATTTCACCCCTTTTGCTAACAACCATTCATTCTGTCTTCTTGCAGTTGAGGTTTAATACTTTCTTATCGCTTTTCTTCACTCCTTGTGTAAAAGTTTTTGTAGCTTTCTTTCTGTTGTGAAGATTGTATTTTACCATTCCATAATTGTTACAAGCATTAGGACATATCTTTTTTTGTTTTGTAAATAAAACGTTAACATTCGTTTTGGGTGCCTCGCGTATTTTTGATATTATCTCGAGTGATTCTCGAACACTATCTCCATTATTATTATTATTATTTTATTATTATTATTCTTTAGTTGTAATGTTCCCTTTCGCCCTTTCTTCTCTCTCTCTCTCTCTCTTTCTTCCTCTTTCCTCTCTTTTCTTTGCTCTCCCTCACTTCCCTTTCTCCCTCTCTCTCTTTTATATCTGCTTTTCCTTCCCCCTCTCTCTCTCTCTCTATCTATCTATCTATCTATCTATCTATCTATCTATCTGTCTGTTTATCTCTCTTTCCCTTTCCAACTATTTTCCTATTTCTCTTTCCCCTCTTTCCGCAACCTACTTCCTCACACTATTTTCTTCCTCCGCTTCCTTTCTCAATTCCCCTCTTTCTTCTTTTTTCTCTTTCTCTCTTCCTATTCATTTTCCCCCATCTTACTTCCCCTTCTCTAATTTTTTCTCTCGCTCAATTCTTCTTTTTTTCTCTCTCTCTCTCTCTTTCTCTCTCATCATTTTTTTCTGTCACTCTTTTTCTCCTGCTCTTTCTCTCTCTCCTTTTTTTCTTTCTTTGTGTCTTTCCCTCTCCCGTTTTACAACTCTCTCCACGAGTTTCGTATTCCCTTCACTATAGCTTCGAACAGTTCGCAATGAAATCTCCATCCTATCATGTCATCAGCTTCCAATTTCGGTTGTAAACGGAGATACACTTGTGTTTTCAAGAAGAGAACTTATTTATTCATTGCAATTCTAAAACCCCCGCCCACCGCCTCCGACGGACAATTCTCTTCGTTCACGAATGACGTATTGCGTTCATAGCAAAATTGTCTCTCATTAATGAAGTAAAGTGTGGAAGTTAATTTAAGTGATCAGATATTCTAATTGCTTAATATAATGTTTTTTAAACTGTTTTTCGTCCTTGATATCTCCTGGTTTATGATATCGCTGTCCACTGTCTATTCTTTGAATTCCATCTTTATTATTTTCTTCTGACGACTCTGTCCAAAGTAAATTGAATTTGCATCTGATTTTAATTAAAACCTATGTGAAAATTTTCTTCAAAAAACAAACAAACACAGTTACATAGAACGGAACGCGTATTAAACGGGCAATTACTTCAGTAACTGAAATCGATCCAATTTTTTGTTTCAGACATTCGCCGGCCGTTATGGAAAGCGGCAAAAGTAAAAACTTGTTTAATTAAGTAAGGTAAACACGCGATAAATATAAGAAGTGCGTCGCCGAACCGTTACAGTCTAGTGAGTAAGAATCTTAACTGGCTTCTTTAGTGGCTGAGATAGTTGAGTATTCGGCATTGGCACAAGAGCTCAGGTGATTGGGTCCAAATAAAAGACGTACTACTAAGGAGGGTAGAATCTAACGATTTGGATGAACTGAAGTAATCCATTTCAACTACCACGTGACAGAAGAAAGTTCAGAAAATCCCAATATAGGGGCGTGATTGCTGAATGATATTGTTAGCTATTTCTCACTGACACCCCTGCTCGCTGTTCGAACAGGGCATATAGCAATAAAATTGGCAAAAAAAGATTGACGTAAAACCGTCTTTTTCTTCCATCAATCTTGCATGGTTTTATATATGAAAATATTGTTTCTAGTACACAAACACACACACATATATACACGCACATACACACACATATATATATATACATATACATATACTTGTCATCCACAGACAGACTGTTTCGCAGCTCATCAGTGTGGCTAGACGTCCGGTTGCCTTTAGCTAGGATCGAAACCCGACTGAATCGGCGCCAGTCGGAACTTCTACCACTAAGCCGTCGGCGCACGGTAGGGATGAAGGTGAATTTTAGCGTGTTTATTTTTAGATTTAGATAAACACACAGCGACTGACAGTGACTCAATTCTGCCGAAGAGTCATGCTATATTAGCTTAAATAGTCACTGTTTACAAACTCACACCTCAAACCAAAGAACTCAACCGAAATTAATTTTTTTTCAGGAGCCAATATTCTTGTCATCCACAGCTCATCAATCTGTTAAGACGTCCGGTTGCCTTTATATATATATATATATATATATATATATATATATATATATATATATATATATATATATATATATATATATATATATATATATGCATAGGGCGTTTATGGATAAACTAGAAACAATATTTAAATTTTTTTCATATGTATATATATTATATTATATATATATATACACATTATGTTCGTGTGTGCGTGTGCGCGCGCGTGTGCGCGCGCGTGTGTGTGTGTGTGTGTGTGTGTGCATAAAAATTTAAGATAGAGTATATCTATAAAAAGACAATATCAATAAAGACAAAGGAAAACTCATCCGATGATAAAGTCCCTCAGAGGACGAAATGCGTCGGCTAAGAAATGTTTTCCTTTTGTCTTTTTCCACACACACACACACGCACACACACACACATATATATGCTTTGAACATATATATATATGTATGTATATATGTATATATGTCTATATATATATATATATATATATATATATATATATAGAGAGAGAGAGAGAGAGAGAGAGAGAGAGATTTTCACCCCACTTCCTAATAACAACAAAACACGCAATCTACATAAATCCAAATTTTTTTAAAAGTTCATCGGTTTCTCTAACGATCGCAAAATCGTGAAACCCAGGGTCACAAGCTCACCTCAATCCAATCAAATATGTTAGCTCTATCTTTCTCAATAAGTACCGCTCATATAATATATAAATAATAATATATAAATAATAATATATATATAATATTACACACACACACACACACACACACACATATATATATATATATATATATATATATATATATATATATTGTCATCCATAGACAGGCTGTTTCGCTGTATCACAGCTCATCAGTGTGGCTAGACGTCCGGTTGCCTCTGGCCAGAATCGAAAACCGGCTGAATTCGCGTCAATCGGAAATTTTACCTTGAAGCCGTTGGCGCACGGCAGAGAAGAAGGTGAATGTAAGCGTATTTATTTTTAGATAAACATACAGTGACTGAGAGAACTCGATTCGATTTACCGAAGAGTTTATATTTATATGCATACACTTTTCACATATATATATATATATATATATATATATATTCATATTTATATTTGTGTATATATTTATATGTGTGTGTGTGTGTGTGTATGTGTGTGTGTGTGTGTGTGTGTGTGTGTGTGTGTGTGTGTGTGTGTGTGTGTGTGTGTGTGTGTGTAAATATATAGAAAAATAGGAAAGAACACCGTAGGTAAATAATACGGTGTTCTTTAGTATTTTTGTTTTTATTTTTTAAAAACATTGGTTATTCCAAAATTTTCGCTTGAGGATGAAACGGATCTTGATACTTTAATTCAATTTAATTTTAATAATTATATTGAGGTTTTTGGCTCTTGTTTTCGAAACACGAGAACTTTTATGTAGCGAAGGAATCGTATTTTTTAATATATATATATATATATATATATATATATATATATATATATATATATATATATATATATATTATGATTATAATTATTTTGAACGTTATTTTTAGGGGATAATCCACGTGGATACTCTATCTATTTGATTATACGCTCCGTTTATTTCAAACCGTATTTACTTCGTCTAGCGAACTAAAGAAACCAGGAGGAACCAGCATCTGATTCGGTTCTCTTTCACCGTTCGCTTACGAAGAGTTCCACAATAAAGCAAGGTATTATATTTGCCCGTAAAGCACACTAACTCTTTCAGATTTTTTCTCGAAAAGTATAACTTCTAAATTTCGTATCCGAAATAGAAACAAGGCAATTTCCAAGGAATAAATAGATTTTATTTTTTAATCAGACATATTGCTATTAATTCGGATATTACTTTTAGTGGATACCATATTTGAGTAGAAACAATATTAATGTTGTTTCGACATGTCGTTTGCTTTGTACATAAGGCGGCGTAAGTCAATTCTTGATTGTACGCCATATTGGATTGTTGCGCATTCCTTCTTTTTGTGTTGTGTTTGTGGAAATTTATTGCCCTTCATTATGGCTCCCAAGCGTACCGCTTCTGGTGGCGGTGATTTGAAGAAAATGAAAGCCAAGGTTACAGAGCGACGAACAATCACGGAAAATAGAGGGTATGTTCCGATTTACACGGAAAATCGCGTTACTATATATTGTAAGAACGAAACTCTGTCATAAGTCGAGGATTCTTGTATACACTACAGGTCAACAGTTTGAGGAAAACCCCTGGTAATCTTTTAAATTGGCCCCAAAAGTAATTGATTTGTACTTTAAATAAGAGAAAATTATTATACATGTTTGCAAATAAAGTGAGACATGATTTTTTTTATTAAAAATTATATTATGACAAAAAGAAAAAAAAAGCATTTTGAGATTAAATTTTGCTCTCGTCAAAATATCCTCCTTTAACCTAGATTACTGCAGCACAAATTTTTGACATTCATTGCTAAATTTTCTGAAAGTGTAAGTTTGATAATTGTTGAGGGGCTCTCCCCTTTTACACAAGATGGACTCGTCTAAAGTATACTTATACTGACAGAGTTGGAGATACGAAGAGATACGTTGAGACAAGGTTGAGATACGTTGAGATAAGATTGAGATACGTAGAGTCCAGAGAGAGAGAGAGATAATTACCGCTTCACTTACAGAGACTTGTACATATACTTTCTACTAACCCGGATTCCTGGACTACTAATCTTCACTTCAAGTCTGTATAATACACTTATTTTCCTATTTCAATTACTGGCGTTGTTTATTTATTTGTGCAGGATTCCATACCCGGAATCCACAACAATAATTGATTCCAGTTTTTTTTTTCAATGATTCTAAGATCTTTTTTACAATTTTTTTCATTCTTCTGTCAAGTTCATGCCATACTAATTCTGGGGGTGGCTTCAAACCTTTGAACTGTATATATATATAAATACCTGGGTTAATGTGCAAGTGTGCGGTTAGCGCATTCAAAATGATGGACAATAAGGTACCCGTCTAAGACAAGGAGTAAGCAAAGTAAGACCCGCTGGCCGCATGTGACCGTTCTGATGATTTTAAGTTGCCCGCCAATGAACACCAAATATTATTGCTAATGTTCATTATGAAATACACACGCGCACACACATACACACAAATATATATATATATATGTATATATATATAATTATTTTAATAATATAATTCCATCGCTACATAAGAGTTGCCATGCTTCAAAAATAGAAGCTAAAAACCAGCGCTATTTTGGAATAGATATTTATTCGTACAATTTAGTTAGTCACAAACACTGACCCAAACATACCAACAACAGTTCTATAACCCAAAACAACACATTCCCTCCTACCTTTCTTACTACATCCACCATAATACCTCAATGTCTCTATGAAATCCTAACTATGTACATTTCAAAGTCTGTAGAGGGAGGGGAATAAAAAAGCGATCTTTGGAATAACTAATTTTGAAATTTACGGTGCTTTTAAAGCATATAATATTAATTACATGAAAATTGTGAAACCAATTATTGTAATAAGTGGGGAAAGAGGGAACATATTGTATCAAAATAGACATTTTCGGAAAGAGGTAAAGTTATGGTAGGATCGGGGTGTCTATTTTTAAGCGAATAATGACATCAGTTTGAAGGATGTCGTCGGGTCTGATTCAACGACAGAGTGTTGTTGGCATTATTGTTACGCCTTTTAATTCGTATTTGTATACCTTAATTGTTTTCTAAAAGGGTTGTTTGTACGAGGGTTATTCAATAAATAAGGTGAATTTTCGGTATAAAGACTTCTAATACAGATAGAATCTTACTTTATTTTTATTTTTCAACGTAGTCTCCTAGTACTGTCACACACGTTTCCCATCTGTGCAGAAGCTTCCGTATTCCATCAGCGTAAAAATCTTTGGACTGATGTCTCAGCCAGTCGCTCACAACACTTTTGACTTCATCGTCACTTTTAAACTTCATGCCTCTCGTGAACGCTTTCAAGGGACCAAACAGATGAAAGTCTGAAGGGGCAAGGTCTGGGCTGTAAGGGGGATGAGGGAGCAGTTCCCAGACCACCTCGTTGATGGTCTGCACCGTTTGGGCTGCTGTGTGAGGCCTTGCGTTATCATGATGCAAGATGACTCCTTCTAACTGATGAGCCCTGCGTTTGTCCCAACAGATAAGCTCACAGTCCTTGCAATGTCATCCACTGTCACCCTTCTGTCAGACTGAATGAGGTCATTGACTGATTCGATCACGTCAGGAGACCTCATTTCTGTAGGCCTCCCAGGCCTGTCTTCATCCTCAACACTGCTCCGTCCTTCTTTAAACAATTTAGCCCACTTGCAGACATTTCTTTGGCTGAAAGATGTGGCACCATACACAGTTGACATTTTCCTATGAATTTCAACTGATTTGCACCCTTCAGCAACCAAAAACTTAATAACTGACCGTTGTTCAATCCTGGAGCATGCTTCTTGGTCGGCCATTTTTGTTAATCGCCAAAACTCTCAAAGTTTTTTTTTTTAATCTGCAAAAGAAATTAAATCCATGTGAAAAAGAAGTAAAACAAAAAAAAATTAAAAAAAGAGTAAGCTTCTATCTGTATTAGAAGTCCTTATACCGAAAAATTCAACTTATTATTGAATGACCCTCGTATATAAATACGTCATATTGAACTATATATATATATATATATATATATATATATATATATATATATATATATATATAATTATTTATTTGAATATTACAACATAAATATGTTATAAAATCACGACAAAAATAGCCATTTTGTTTCAACACTTCTGGTGTCTTGTCAAGTGATATATACATATATATATATATATATATATATATATATATATATTATGTAGCGAAGGAATAATATGTTTAAAAAATAATAAAAAATTATAATTTAAGCTCTACTTCTGTATGGAGCACTGTTTTTTTTAAATAAAAACAAAAATACTAAAGAACTTCGGATTATTTACCTAACGTGTTCTTTCCTATTTTTCTACATATCTGCACACACACACACACACACACACACACACATATATATATATATATATATATATATACTTATTGCACAAAATAATGGTCTATTCAAAACAGGAAGAAAGAAAGCAAAGATGGAAGCTATATATATTCTCAGAGATCTCAAATTCCTACAAAAAAATAAACATATCCAGTTAAGTACTGCTCTAGATATCTGGATCGCAAAGTTGCACATCGTAGCGATATTAATGTCCAACGACCAGCACAATGTAAAGTGAAGTAAGGAATCTTGCTGCCCATATTTACTTCAACTCAAGATAAACATCATACGACGACTTTTCTGAGCTTTGCCCTAAACATCTCACGAGATTTGTCGAGAGTTTCTCATTATTGTAAAATAATTTTTTTCGCAGCTGCGCACTTTTTAGACATCACAACAAAGGCAATAAATATTAAACTAATTTCTCATACATTTTTTCAGCCTGTTGACATTTTTATCAATCGTTTCACCTCACGCGAAGCGACAATGCCAACAGAATGCAGAGGTTTATAGAAAGTGAAAGACTAATAATGGATAATTGAGAAAATGGCAAAAAAGGAACGGCGTTCAAGAAGACAGAAGATGGCGACTGACATTGCATTTAAACTTTCTTACTCATTTAACTCCAAGCAAGAAGGTAATGCCACAAGAATACAGAGCGCTTACAGGGGGGTGGAAATGAAAGGGAATATTGAGAATAGAGAGGAATCAGGAAATGACAAAAAAATGAAGGTAGACGATAGCGATTGACGTTATATTTAAATTTTTGACGATCGTAGTAAACAGGGAAGCAAGAAATCAGAAGGGAGCTCCACAGGCTAGAAGTGCGAGAAAAGAAACTTACGGTAAATGTGGCGGTTGCATCTAGATAACTCAACAGCAAAACGTTGAGACCTAGTTGCCAATCTAGTAACAAGCTTAAATTCATGTAGTCGGGCACCAGGGAAAAAGCTTATCAGCACTGCATCCATAAAAATGAAGCCACGTTATGTCGGTGAGAAAGTGACTGAAGTGGGGATGCTTGGTAAGGATTGATTACATGACACACTGTTGTTTGGAATTTGTTCAAGAATATCGAGATGAACAGAAAGAGCCCCAGACCAGATATGGCAACATTATTCTAGGCAAAAATCGAACGAATATTTCTAATAATTAAATAAATGCCCGAATAACGAGCGCGTGTATGATTTTTGTTGATATTTTCGTTGTGAAACTCGTGTTCTTATTGCGATGCGACCCACTTTACACAGGGTCGACAGATATGCGACCTTCCAGGAAAAATAAGTTTGCCTACGGTCGCTTTAGGAAAAAGAAAACTCACGCACGTAGATCAAGCACGCAGCTCACGCACGCACCTCACGCACGGTTATTATCTCAGCACGGGCATTACTGGCATCGTAACGCCTTCTGTTATTGCCGATGTGTGAATGGTGCCATAGATATCGGCTCTGAATGAGAACTCCAGGAGCCGAGTTCGAATTCCTGTCCTGTTCGTTACATTATACTGAATTGCACCTAGGAAAAGGTATGAATCCATCTCTGTCACACCGAAGTTATGGGCAGACAGGTTTCTCCAGGCATAGTTGACTGCTAGTGTACAAGGACAACTCTCTTATCTAAAATCCTAACTATAGATTTAACTTTTACAATAGTCTAACGTCTTGTCATCATGTGCGTATTGACTTTGAAGCATTCGACATGTATGGTCCCATCCTGAATATTGCGAAGGTGCATGAAACTGACAACTGCGGAGGAATATGTCAACGCAAAGGTTTATTATGTATATATGTGTTTGTTATATAAATTTTGCTATATTTATGAGTGGAGAATGTTCATTTCATAATCAAATCTATATAGTCTACAGTTTAGAGTCTGAAGACCGTTTGAGGCGTCACCGTGCAGTATTGAATCCTATGAACACACTACCTATCCCTATATATATATATATATATATATATATATATATATATATGTGTGTGTGTGTGTGTGCGTGTGTGTGTGTGTGTGATAGAAATTATTAGGAGATTTTGAGATAATTATAATTAAGTAATTTATTGAGTCTGAAAGAAACCTCAACAGAATGCAAAAAACTCTGGACGGCCGTTTCGTCCTATATTTGGGACTCATCAGCAGTGCGCATCCACTACCGAGAATTGAAACCCGGACAGTTACGTTATCAGGCAAACGTCAAATCAACTGTAGCCACAGGCCTCGGTGACGAAGAGGTAGCGAATCAGACTCGATATAGCGTTGCTCGATCACATATCCCGTGGTGGGACTCATCCGAGTTTCCCCTACCCATAGGACTGTACCTCCACAAGCCACGATTACTATCCCCAAGCCGCTCTGTCCAGAGCATTAGAAGCCGGTTCAAGCAATGATATGCAAGTGATAGAAATTACTAGGTTTTGGGATAATAATAATAATAATTAAGCAATTGATCGAGTCTAGAAGAAACCTCAACAGAATGCAAAATGACGTTTGCTAACGTAATTGTCCGGGTTTCAATTCACTTCCGAGAACTGAAACCCGGACATGACTTGTATATCATTGCTTGAACCGGCTTCTAATGCTCTGGGTGGAGCGACTTGGTGATAGTAGCCGTGGTTTGTGGGGGCACAGTCCTATTCTTTTAAGAATAGTAATTGTTGATGAGTTCCACCACGGAATATGTGATCGAGCTATACCGAGTCTAATTTCATTATCTAGGCCCGTTGATACAGTTGATATGACGTTTGGCTGACAACGTAACTGTCCGGGTTTCAATTCTCGGTAGTGGATGCGCACCGGTGAAGAATCCCAAATATAGGACGAAACAGCCGTTCGGTGCTTTCTGCATCCTGTTGAGATTTCGTCTAGACTCGAAGAATTACTTAATTATTATATATATATATATATATATATATATATATATATATATATATGTGTGTGTGTGTGTGTGTGTGTGTGTACTCGGTGTAACAGCAAAACTGTACAAATCGTGTAACAGCAAAATTGTCCAATTGTTAGATTAATATTTGAACCGTTGCATCTTAGAAATGATTAAAGATATCTTACTGGAATTTTCCGAGGTTTTTATAACACTATTGGATTCTACTTTAAACAATAAGAATGTATTAAGCTCTCAGTTGAAATGATGATCCCTCTTCCTGTTGTAACCTCCTGATGTAGTTTTTCTCTCTAATGTTCCTTCTTTTCAAACTTATTCACCGTTCTCTTGATGAGTCTTGAATGGATTTTGAAGATGGAAGCCAAATTACGAATATTGGTACCATTACTGAAGTCCGGAATGATCTTTTTCCTCTCACCATTGTTCAGTTGGGAAGATATAGTGGGGCTGATAGAAAACAACTTTAAACTGTTCCCTTTCCAGCTGAATAACAAAAAGAGTTTTTCAGTGATTCTTACGGCAAATGGTGTCAAGATGGCTGAAAACCTGTAAAAAAGTAACGCAATTCGTTTTTTGTTCTTTTTAGATAATAAACCTTTTAACATTTAAGATATTAAACATTTTGTGGATGGACAATTATCGCATGCTGTTACACGATACGAACAATTTTTGCTGTTACATCCGGTGTACATATATATATATATATATATATTGAAAATTATTTATTTGAAAATCATAACATAAATATTTTTGTAGTGATTTTATACCATATTTATGTTATAATTTTTAAATAAATAATTATATTTGCTCTACTCTGTATTGAGCACTCTTTTAAGAATAGTAATTGTTGGTTATTGGAATT
The DNA here is from genome assembly GCA_964036315.1 of Acanthosepion esculentum. NCBI lineage: Eukaryota > Metazoa > Mollusca > Cephalopoda > Sepiida > Sepiidae > Acanthosepion > Acanthosepion esculentum. The sequence goes on from OZ038484.1 coordinate 119,868,095, forward strand.
TATTCCGTATACACCAATCCTATACTTGTATATATATACATATATATATATATATATATATATATATATATATATATATATATATATATATATATATATATATATATATATATAATATCACTTGATAATTAGTAGGGATAATTCCAAGGAGGATATAAATCCAAAGAGTGCTCAATGTCAGAACAGAGCAAGTATAATAATGAATACAGAGTCCTAAAATCATCAGGACAGGTCATAATTTTGTGAACCTCAATGTCCATCTCTTCAGACCAATTTTGCATAAATGAATGGTGTTTAATTTATTCAGAGACAACGAAAAGGAAAAGATGAAAAAAAGAAAGAAGAGAGAAAGAAAAGAGAAAATGGCAAAAGTTTAATATTAAAAGAAGAAAGAAAAAAGAGGGAGACACAGATTTCAGTATAAGGATTTTCCCCTTTTAATATTATAATATGTGTGTGTGTATAAATGTGTGTGTGTGTGTCTTTGTGGGTGGAAATACTAGAGAACTTTGTGTAGTTGTGATTATCTCGTAGTTACATATTACATAGAAAATCCTTTCTCCGCCGAAACAATGGACAGAATGAACTTAACCGAAAGTAACATTTATTACAATCACAAATGAAAATAAGAAATCAATTAAGTCTAATTATATTGAGCACCCATCAACACAAAAATATGGAGAGTGGCGTAGTGGATTTGGTGCTGGTTAAGTGTTGTCATCTCGTGGTCATAAGTTCAATCCCTAGATCAGGTACTGAAATATACTCTAGTTCAGCCGGAATTATTAGAGATAACCCTAGAAGAACAAAAATAACACTATAATCTAAGCATGCAATATCAGTCTGACGATAGTTGTGGTGTACTTGGTAGAAACGTTATGTTTATAATCTCATCTATAACAGTGTAACGCCAATCGACATCTCCAGTTGCCTTGATCTGTCCACTTCCCTTTTCCACATCCGTTCATCTTTCATTCTTATCGGCTCTCGCTCCAAATCTTCTGTAACCCCCTTGCCTTGATCGATCCACTATCTTTCTTCACATCCTCTCCTTTATCACTCCTATCTGCTCTTCCTCCAAACCTTCTGTAACCCCTTGCGTGCTAGTGGCTTCGAGCCTTGCTTGGGGTGATAAGCTTAAAAAAAAAATACGAGAAAAATTTTTTTCTGAAAGAAGCATTGGCGTTATTCACAGGCGTTCGTTGATGATTCATTATACGGTATACTCTTCACTGCTTGAGATATCGAAAAGAACGTATATTTCCATAACAATAAAGGAGACTTGCTCCGAATCGCCCTCATCATTGTTTTCCCTCAGAAAACAAAAGCATTAGCAGAAAATGACATTTGTTTTGCATATTGGATTTCTACAGATTTTAATAAGTGCAATAATATGCACTTCTCGCTCGTAACTAAACCCTTCTTTTCTCTCTTGTTCTTCGTTGTCACGTGTCCCTTCAGGACGTGGATGAGCAATGCTCTCCACAACATCCTGAAGCTCTGAGCAATGTTTTTTTTTTCTTTTTTCTATTCCTCGCAGTACCTGTTCATCTCATCCATTTATACAAGTTCCTTAGGTGGGTTACTCGATGTCTCCCTCTTGTCTTCAGCATGCCCTGTGTGTGTCTAATTCCCTGTGCTCTCTTTCCTCATTATGCGTCCCTGAAATTTCATCCGTTGCTTTCTGATAGTAAATTCTCTTAAAACTTTCTCGTTTCTCACACTCTTCAATGTTCCGTAGTTAGACACTTGCAAGGAAAAGACAAGCCTCAGAACTCTCGGAATATTAACTGATGGTATTTTTTATGCTAAATCTTTTCCTTGGATTGACTTGTAAAAGAATTATAGTAAGAATGATAGAAATCGAAACATTGATTATCGTGCTTCAGTCTTGTACATTACTAGGAGCACATCCCAACGTCTGATATGAATAAGAATGTCGTTATGTAAAGAATTTAAGGTTAATGTCGTAAGAGACTTGTTACTGTTTATTTAATATTTTTACATTAATTACAAAGCCAAACTGGTAGTGAATAAAGGCTGGTTATCACTGACTACCCCGTACCTAGCTAATGTGATTTTCGACCCATTCATTCTTACAAATGACTCAGCTACCACAAGAACTCATTCATCAGTATTCAATCCAACATTTACCTCAATACCGCATATTCATAGGGATCCTACTAAAAATATCCATGGCATAAAATTTCCATGTGTACAAAATGTCTTTTCCATTTTTTGAATGTTTCTTGTTTCTTTTTTCTACAAAAATATATTTAACAAAATATAGGATGAAACTTGTTTCTTGTGCAATTAGTGTCCATATTTGTTTCTATATAGATAATGGCAAAGCGACTCTCAAAAGTTATTTATTAAGACTATTATTCTCATTGGGCTCTAGTTCTCCGCAGACCTCAAGTGAAACTCATATACACGACCCATTGCTAAAAAGACTGGAAAAATGGCTGCTTTCTTGGATCATTCTAGAAAACATTAGGCATCTCATTCCAGGCTTTATCTTTACAAGAGTCAGATCAGGACAAAAGATGCAATACTGTTGCCATATCTCTCCTGAAGTGGCACAATCCTCACTTTCCAGTCTTCATAGATTTCAAAAGTAGCTCAGTGGAGGACGAATTATTTTCCAACGTCCATCATCTTTCTCAAGCCTTTCGCTAACTGTTATGGGAACTTACCCATAATAATAATGGACTATTCCGTACATCATAAATACTGAGACTCAAGAGGAAGCAGCAGACAGAAGTTCAGTTCAGAGTACAGTACAGTACAGTACAGTACAGTACAGTTCAGGTTCAGAGACAGTCAGTAGAGTCAGACGATTACTGTAAGACATTGGAATAGTGATACTTGTCGAGACAACATAGTTCTCTCAAACCAAACCTGATTGTCATTACTAATACTTCTACTTCTTTGTACATATTTCTGTTTGTAATATATCTGTGTTATTCCATACCTGTGTTCGAGTTATTCTTCATTGGTTCTACCTTGGACCATCACCGTGGTACAAGGAACTTGGACCAGAACACTAACCTATCGCCTTGTCAATGGAAAATGCTCTGACAAGCTTCTTCGTTCGCCCAGTTTAGAACTTTACATTTTATCCACCATGTCACGTATACAGGGTCGAATCGTTCTCTTTGCCTTCCTATTCCATTGGTAGGAAGCAAGTTCTATTCGGACAGCTTGTTCCAGGATGAGCTGCTCTTGCACTCTTCGCTAAGAAGATGCTAAGTTTAGTAATAAAAATCCGAAAATGAACCCTTTCTTGGGAGAAACATAGTGCTATTCTCTAGCGTTTGTTGAAGTTTTATTATAAAGTATGTTCTTCATGGCTTAAGATATCGAAAATAACGTATCTTGCGATAACAATGAAAGAGGATGCTCCTTAACACATAGACATATCAGTAGAGGCAGAAAAATATGGCTACACTCAATGCACACAATGTATCCTATATCAGTCTGACGATAGCCGTGGTGTACTTGATAGAAACGTTATGTTTATAATCCCATCTATAAGAGTCAGAGAACTCTAGCTCAAACAAATGGAATTATTCAGTATATAAATATGGTCAGTTTGAACTACGCTGGAAGTGTTGCCCTTGTCGTCTTCTCAAAGACGATGCTTAGTTTTGTAATACGAAAAGAAACCCTTTTCTAGTTTGGTTTGGTTTGGTTTAGGACATATCAACATTAATGGGTTATTTAATGCCGATAACATTCATTTTGCTGGCAATATTTTGTTTTTGTCAAAAATCTATTTCTGTTAAGATTTTTCCTTCAAAAATATATTGCTGGTAATAGTTTTTATTGTACAAAAATTTATTGCAGGTAATAATTTTTTACGAAGTATATCTGGTATTAAAACCTATTTTTACACCTTCATACTGTTTTTACCACAGTTTTGGGGTTAACTATTTGCCCATAGCTGGGACCCTAACAGGTGCTACCACCCCGGGTCAGGGTAGATCTGGGAACACCAGCAATTAAGAGGTGGTTCCATGCTCCTCAAAGCCTCCTCATCAGAGGCCCTGCTGTTGGACGTTGTTTATCGTCTTACCCTGGATGCGGATGTAGTTTATCGTCATACCCAGGACGAAACACTATTCTGAGAGAAACATCGTGTTATGTCAGGCTTCTGTTGATGATTCATTATAAGGTATACTCTTCACTGTTTAAGATATTTAAAACAACGTATATTGCGATAACAATGAATGAAAATGCTTCACCGATGACTGCAATCTGATCTGCCGTTATCTATTTTTAACAAACGTCATTTGCTAATATTTTACCTTGAGTGGTTCTTAGGCCTTGCATTGGGTGAACAACAGCTAAAAGAAAAAGTAGTTTGGCACAAAGTTACAGGTTTGGGTTACCAACAGTCGACTGAAATCACTAGAGATGACTGAAAGTGCCAGTGGTGTCGTTCTACTGAGCAAAACCGATAATGCAATGAGTTGAACATGTGAACAACGAGGAATCTCTAAGGAAAGAATTAACTACAAGGAAAATTATACTTACAGCCAAAAAGAAATAAACTAGAATTTTTCGGACGCACAGTGAGGAAAACTGGGACTGAAAAAAGTCTTATAAAATGCAGGAGAAACAGAATCGGTGATTTTGTGCAAATGCATACCCGAACAAGAACAGACATAGTAAAGGGTCAAATATTATTCAGAGGAACAAAATAGAGGAAGATGTAGAGAGTCACTTTCGCCCTTTCTCTGAAAGCATATGGCGCATATAAAATAAAAACGAAATAATCTGCTAGATTTCATTAGTAACCATTGCGCCGTGGTATTAATCCAATACTAAAAAACGAACCTCGTATCTTCCCAAATGAATTTCGAGTGTTTAACCATTGGGCTACAACCCTACTAATCATTTAAGAGAGTACAATTTAAGAAATATTTGCTAGTTACTGTTTGATATAAATGTTGTTGCTGTTGCAAATTACTTTATTTCATTACTGACTTATTTCCATTAATTTAACCAAAGATGTTGTTTCCACGCGCTAAAGAAAGGTAACTTTCATAATTTGTGAAGAAAGAGCAAGAGAATGGAGATCTGAGACAAGGAGGATCGGGTCAAGGAGAGCAGGCATTCAGACTAGCCTTAAGAAAATTGAATATTGATAAGTTTTTTAATGGTAAGAGATATTATTTCATGAATATTAATGTCAAATATTTTCCATCTTTTTTCCTTCCCGCCAAATATATTTTGCAGATAAAGTTTCCGCTTTCTTTTTTTTTTTATTATTATATTTTCGTTTCCTCCCTAAATATCTTCATTGTTTATTTATTTTTTGTGTATTTTTGTGTATTTTTTTCCTTGTATCTTTCTCTCGTTTTCGTATGTCTGTTGGCTTTACCGGCTGTTTTAATCAGCTTGCCTGGCTAGGCTGAGTTGGGGGGTTCAAAATTACTGAAAATAGAACAAAAAAAAAATTGAAAAGACAAAAGATGGACAATCCAAAAATGTAAGGAATAATAGAAGGCAAATAAGTTTGGTTATGGTAAAGATTTGAAACAATAATAGAAGCCCACAGAAAGTCGTGCTGGCAGGCGCGCTGGAGAAGATAGAATTTTTGCATTGTATCAACTCTTAACAATCCGCCATATTGAGCTGTCAGGCCTGAAAAGAAGCTAAGAGTCAAACGTCCACTGTTATGATATCGGACTCCTAGCGCGAAAAACTCGCTTCTACTGGAATAGATCAATAACAAACATTTTCAATTGGAAGAGAAAGACGTCCATTTCTGTCGCATTCTTCGTTTTCATATATACTTATGATGGGTCGGGGGGAACTTTTTTTTCCCTCTCTAGCAATATGTTTTGCGTTTCTTTTGTTATTGACGTATGTATCTTTTTTTTTTTTTTTTACTTTCTTTGGCTTCATTTCCAAAAACCCTCGGCTCATCGCTAAGAATACATTACGTTCCCACATGAAAAACATAAATAGAATTTTTATTAAATTTCTGATAGCTTTTTGGTTTCACCTAGCGAGATAGCCGACTTAATTTGGACAAATTTCTCTCCACCCAAAACCGGACAGTCGAGAAGATTTTCCCGGCTCAAAATGTTGAGTAAAACAAAAAGAATTGATCAGGAGCCAAACTTTTTTTTTGTTTTTATTTTTATTTTTTATTTTTTGCTTTTAACTGTAGCGTTTGATCTGATTAAAATAAGTTTTCATCAGTAAAGCCGCGGAGATTTATTCGACCATTTTTATTCAAAAACTGTAAGATTTGTTTCGGGTTTAGCCACAGACGAAAGTAAATAAATAAGTAGAACAAAGAAATTTGAAAAAAAAAATGACAATATATTTATATTCGAATCTTTGTTGTTCTTTGCTAGAACGTTTCGACCAGTTTAACATTTGCGCCGTTCATAAAAAAACTGTTCATAATTTCCAGACGCGATATTGAGCTCATTTCACTTTTTCTTCTTTTTTTGCCATGACTAAAAGGCATGAATCAATCTTTTTTTCCCCACATAAAATATGCGTGAAATACTAGGGTAAACTAGCAGTTCAAGTCTTGAGTGGTAGCATGTCTAATAGAAAGATTACTTTGAATTCAAAATCATATAACAGACAACTGGAAACTAATCCATTTTTAAAGCATTTCACTCCAATCAAGGCGGGAGTGCCTCTAGGACGCAAGGGATTACTGAGAGTGAGAGCAAGACTAAAGAGGGGTGTTCGAGGAAAGGATATATAGAAGGACGGAGATCAGGATCAATGCATTAGAAGATGTCGATTGATATTACATTTGATTATTTGAAGATTATAGCTATCAGGGAAGCAAGTAGGATGAAGAGAGATCAACTGGCGGGAAGTGCGAGAGCAGAAGCTGTTGGAGTAGAAGAGGCGGTTACATTTAACTGTTTCGACAGTGAAAGGGTGGGACCGAAAGGCCAACCTAGTAGCACGCTTAAATTCATGCAGTTTGGGTACCAGTGAAAGTAGCTCGTCAGAGAAAATGCCATGAAAATATTTGTAGAAAAACAGAGGGAAGCCACATTACGTCTGTGAGAAAGTGACTGTAGACGATATGCCAGATCGGGACCTATCAAATTATCTGCCAAGAGGTTAAGGTTCATTTCTCTTTTTCTTTCTTAATTTCTTTTGTTTGGCACGATTTGTAATTTTCCAGATGTGTGGACAGAGCAATAAGTATCGACTCAGTAAGGAGACTCGCACCGCGAAAGGTTCAAAGTCCGACCGGGGATTTTGCGTTCATCTTCGCTATGTTCTATATATGAATTGCATGAATTAATCTCTTCTCTACATGCAAACCATGAGTGAAACAGCAGGCTAAATTGGGAGGTCTAGCCTTGTGTGGTAGCTTGTCTAATAGAAAGATTACTCGGAACTCAATACCGTGGACCAAGCAACGGAAAACATATCCACTATATTTCCCAAGAGGTTATAGCAATTTTCAATAGCCATAAACAAAAAGGTAATCTAAAAAAGAAAGATGGTTGCCTACGTCCTGAATGAGATTTGACCTTTATAAGAAAATAGTAATTGTTTATTTATATTTCTTTGTTTATTTTTCTTTCAGTCTCTCTACCCACCTCTATGATTGAAGTACGGCTGTCCATCTTCCTCTTGTGAAGTCGATCTCTCGGTTTTCCTAACTTTGAGGTTTTTGTGTTAATCCTTGATGGCGTTCAAGCTGAGAAAAAAAAAACGACGATTTCGAATACTGATATGTTTTTTCATCATTTCACTCCCCCATGCAAGCCAATAAAGCCACTAAGATGTGTAACTGAATGTAAGAGAATATGAAAAGAATATTATTAAAGAGAGAGAATAATAAAAAAAATATAATTAATTAAGAAGAGAGAAGATAACGATTGATATTGCATTTAAATCTGAAGATCAAAGTTGACTGGGAAGCAAGAAGCCGGAAAAGGAGTTCTACGAGTGAGACGTGAGATAGAAGAAACCCTTAACATAGAACTTGCGGTTACATCTCATCATGTTCTCCCAGTCTAGAAAATTAGCGCAAGACGATCAACTACGCTATTTAACCTAGTTTCAGACTAAATTTTATGTACTGTCTCTCCTTAGATTATAGCCGATCATGGCTCTCCATAACTTTCTGTCCTTTGGAGCTCTAATCAATATTTTTTCCCTTTACTATTTCTCCTACTCTCTGTTGTCCATATGGAAAAAGCTGGTTGGGTAAGTTACTCGATGTTTTACTTTGGTTCTATCGTCTTCAATGTGTCCGGTGAGTGTCAAATCCGCCCATCCCTCCTTCTTCGTTATATGTCCCAGAAATTTCAACTGTCTCTTTATGAATCTAAATACTAGTGTCTTTTCATTCTCCTTAAAACATTTTAGTTGCTCACATGCCCCGTTTGTGATATGCTCAGTATCCTTCTGTAGAAACACACCTTTATTGTCTTCTTTATGTTCTTCTTTGAAACAAATTGGCCCAGCATTCACTGTCATATAAAACGATTAATGCTCAGTAGAAATTCAGCACTGTTGTCATTTTTAGGACGATATTTTCCTATTTCTTAATACTTTGTTTAATTTTCGAAGACATCTTTTGCTATTCCAAGCCGCTTGCCGATTTCTTTATCACATCATCTGTTATGACATTTCTCAGATGACCGATTTTTCGGAATTGTTTGTTTCCCAAATTCGCAGATTGAGTTATCGGCTGTCTTTCTTGCTACGACCATATTTTTTCTTCTTACAATTAATGCTTAGTAATACGTATAAAATTATTGCATTTTTTTTTTTCAAGTTTGACTATTTTTAGAATTTCTAACAGGAGTTCAAGTGACACCGAATTTATTCGGTACACCAGTATTTTCCTTAATATTCTTGCAGATTCTATTTGGGGGGGTAAGCTGGATCGTTTGGAATGTTCCTTAAATGTCCAATTCATCAAACCACTTTGCATTTCGGGAATTTTCTACATCCGCGTCCTGGGTAAGACAATAGACTACAGGCTCTGAATGTACGTCTATCGCGATGAAAGTGTGTACTCTCAGGGATGGCCCGTGCCTTGAGCGACATTTGGGACTTAAGCTCACCCAAAACCTCAAATAGAATTCCTACACACGATCCATCCCTAAAGACGCTTAAAAATGGTCAGTTCCATGTGCCGGTCCAGTATAGACCTGGCACCTCCTACTCTCATCTAGCACTCATTTTCATTTTCCAGTTTCGTTAGTCTAAAAGCGTCTACGCGGCCATGTCTGTGAGGGATTTTCACCCTACAAACCCTTTCTCACAAATTTTCGCTACACAGTCGCTATCGCTATGGAAATTGTTCAGATGAAATACATTCCTTAGTCCTGGTATGGCGATAACCTACATCCAACAGCAAAGCCTCTGATCGGGAGATTCGAGGTTCTGAGGAGCGTGGAACCACCGCTTAATTGCTGGTGTTCCCATGTTCACCCTGACCCGGGTGGTAGCACCTGTCATGGTCCCTGTTATGGGCAAATAATTAACCCTCTAAAAGGGGTCAAAACACAATGAATGTATAAAAATATGTTTTAATACCAGCAATACATTTTTGAAAAAAATATTACCATTAGTAAAAGTCTTGTCACCATTAAATAGCCCAATGATGTTGATATAGCGTAAAACAAACGAAGCCAAACCAAACCAACCCAATGCGGTATATAGAACTATCATCTTTGACGTTCCATTTTAAAAAACTTCTTTAGCAATACCTATATTTCTTAGATGAGGTATTATGTACACTATTTACATTATTTGAACTATTGTCCTCATCTTTGTCGCCATATTTATTAAAGTTTCGGCCGTTGTACGCTCCGGCCTTCTTCCAACCACCTGAAGAAGGCTGGAGCGTATAACGAAATAGAATAGAAAACATTGCGAAAGAACACTATTTACATTATTCGGACTATTGTCCTCATCTTTGTCGCCATATTTATTACAACGTTTCGGTCGTCATACGCTCCAGCCTTCTTCAGCTGGTTGGAAGAAGTCCGGAGCGTATAACGACCGAAACGTTCTAATAAATATGGCGACAAAGATGAGGACAATAGTCCGAATAATGTAAATAGTGTTCTTTCGCAATGTTTTCTATTTTCGAAAGTCTGGGAACAGTGGCTTTTTTTTTTGCTGAAGAACGGGAGCTAGTATCGTTAGGTGTCGTAATGCTTACATTTAATTTCAAACAATTATTCGTGGGGAATTTATGAAGCCATCTCTGTGTTAAATAACAGCTCAAACTTGACTCTCTAGTCTTGATTATCAACCAGTAATTTTTTTGAATCATTTCACCCCAAGCGAGACAATTAAGCCACAAAGACACAAGGGTTTACTGAGTGTGAAAGAAAATGATAAAAATCATTATTAAGGAGAGAGAACAATAAAAGAAGAGGAATTAAGAAGAGAAAAGATAACGATTGACAATGCATTTAAATTTTTGAAGATCAAAGTTGAGGCGGAAGCAAGAAACTGGAAGAGAATCCCCCGAGTGAGAAACGCGATAGCATAAGAGAACTCTGAATTCAAAACCGTTCTTGTCCCTGGTGGGGGTTCATATTCTATCTGTTATTAAGGTCAGCTCGACCTAGTTGTCTTATATACCACGGGTTGAATATTGAAGAAGCGCAAATGAGCCTGAGCAGATAGAATTGCTGGTTTCCGAGCTGAGGATGAGAAATCACAATGGTTTAAATATCTCTGCTCGATATTCAGCGAAGAGTGTTAACGAATATAAATAACTTCGAGATCAGCACAAACAGTCGCTGCTGTTGCGAAACTAAGAATGAGATAGAAAAAACAAGAAGGTCTTTCTGAAGACTGTTGCCTTCCCAGGTTTTGTGTATGGCTGATTATCTTGGACACTGACAGTAGAATTACAGAATTCCGAGGAAGAAGTTACAGAATCGCCTGAGGTATCTACTAAACAGACAGCATTACAAATGTCAAAAGGGTGAATAGACATCACCAAACACGAAACATGTCCATTAGTAAACCTCATAACTACCATCAAGAATAGGTGGTTTGGTTTATTTGGTTTTACGGCATATCAACCTCAATCGGTTATTTAATGCCGACAACTTTTTTAGGATAGATTCGTATGAATAGAATATGTATTCTTTGGTTTAGATTGGTTTGGTTTATTTTGTTTTACGGCATATCAACCTCAATGGGTTATTTAATGGCGACAACTTTTTTAGGATAGATTCGTATGAATAGAATATGTATTCTTTGGTTTAGATTGGTTTGGTTTATTTTGTTTTACGGCATATCAACCTCAATGGGTTATTTAATGGCGACAACTTTTTTTTTCTGGTAATATTTTTGTTTTGTTAAAAATCCATTTCTGTTAATATTTTTTTCTTCAAAAGTGTATAACTGGTAATATTATTTTTTCGAAAACGTATAGCTGGTAATATTATTCTTCCAAAACATATGGCTGGTAATATTATTTTTCCAAAACGTATAGCTGGTAATACTATTTTTCAAAAACATATAGTTGATGATAATATTTGTGATTTGAGTATTTACCCACGCTGATAAGTTTGGTTTGTTTTGTTTTACGGCACATCAACCTCAGTGGGTCATTTAATGCCGAAAACATTTTTTTCTGGTAATATTTTTGTTTTGTCAAAAATCTATTTCTGTTAATATTTTTTTCCTCAATAATGTATAGGTGGTAATATTATTTTTCCAAAAACGTATTGCTGGTAGTATTTTTTTTCTACAAAACTTTATTTCTGGTAATATTTTTTTACAAAGTATTTCTGGTATTAAAACCTATTTTTACACTTTTATAATGCCTTTTACCTCAGTTTCCGTGTTAACTATTTGCTCATTGCTGGGACCCTAACAGGTGCTACCACCCGGGTCAGGGCGTACCTGGGAACACCAGCAATTAAGAGGTGATTCCACGCTCCTCAAAGCCTCCTGATCAGAGGCCTTGCTGTTGGACGTAGTTTATCGTTTTACCCTGGACGCGGATGTAGTTTATCGTCATACCCAGGACGCCCCATTGGGAGGGTCTTACCCCTCTGCAGATTCAGCAGTGGATCAAACGATATAGATACACCAGAAGAACCTGCAACATTTCTGCTGCTGTCCTAAAAGGTACCAACTTAAGTGAGAAAATGAATAGACAGTTATAGTGTAAGTTATAGGATAAGTTATAGGGTGTTATAGGGTAAGTCCTCTAACAAGGTCATTGAGTGAACGAGAACACCATTTACAGAGACTCAAACATTGACACGCAACTGAGACAGATAAAAGGGAACGAGTCAGATGATCAGTAACACTTTGACCACATCCGGTCATGGCAGAGATGATGGGGAAGATGGTCTGGACATTGTATATAGAAACTGAAAAAGTCCATTCAAATATCCTTCATCTTTTTCAGTATCTTTTATGACCCCTTTCTTCAGATACAAAATCCATAAAATACTGATTCTATACTGAAAAATAAGTACGCCTGTAATTATCGGCACGACCTTACCATATTTCACAGTTTTGTAAGTGCTTGAGTGATATCCTGGTCATTTTCTTTGTTTCTTTTATCTTTGTTTCTTTTATCTTCTGTTTATGGCCCGTTTACCTAGTATTTTTTAAAAATTATTTCACCTCAAGTAAGGTAATAAATCCACTAAGATGCAAATATTTACTGAGTGTTAGAGAATAGCAGAAAAATATTATTAATGAGATAGAACATTAAAAGAACAAGAATTAAGAAGACAAAATATAACGATTGACTTTGCATTTAAACTTTTGAAGAACAACGTTAACTGGGAAGCAAGAAGCCGGAAGGGACTTCCACAAGTGAGAAGTATGAGAGAAGAAAGTTTTAGCATAGAACATCCGGATACATTAAGCCATTTCATCTCTAAGATGATGAAAATTGGCGCCTATCTAGCATTGCGCTTAAATTCATAAAAACCTGAAACCATAGAGGAAAGTAATATTTATGTTTAATATACAAAAAATCTGTCGCAAGGCCGAAAGGGTGGGAAAGGGGAAGGCGGGTCTTCAATCTGTCTTATCTTAAACTTAGCTACCCACGATTACTGACCCAAACATACCACACTATCCCTTACACCAAAGCAACACATTCTTACTTACCATTCTTACTGCAGCCATCATAATACTTCTACAGAAGTCCTAATTAGTACCCATATGCACTATTTGTCTGTGGGAGTGACAGATAAAAATAACAATTTTCCATAGTGGAAAGTTCATCAGAGCAATTACCATGAAAGTATTTATAGAAAGGCCACAGGAAAGCTAGATGATCGTGGTAGGAAATTGACTGAAGCTAAGATGCTAGGTCAACGATCTTTTTATTCATTCATTATTCACAAGTGCCAGATATTCTCGCTTGGCTTGGATGGTTTTGTTTGCATGTTACAGTACGAGAATATATTATTCACTTCATTTACTAAAGCAGCAACTGGTTCGCGGAGCGCTTTTTGTTGATGAATGTTGCGGCATATTAAACCTTACTTGTGTTATTTAACGCCAAACTCGGATTTTTTTTTTCAGCATTATAATTCAGTTTATATCTTTTTATCAGAATTATACTTCAGTCTATAGTTTTTTCAACATTATAATTCAGTCTATAGTTATTTCAGTATTATATTCAGTCTATAGTTTTTTCAACATTATACTTCAGTCTATAGATTTTTCAGAATTTTACTTCTGTCCATAATTATTTCAGAATTATACACCAGTCTATAGTTTTTTCATCATTATAATTCAGTCTATATTTTTTCAGCATTATACTTCAGTCTATAGTTTTTTTCATCATTATAATTCAGTCTATAATTTTTTCAGCATTATACTTCAGTCTATAGTTTTTGTTAGCATTATACTTCAGTCTATAGTTTTTTCAGGATTACACTTCTGTCTATAATTTGTTCAGCATTATACTTCAGTCTATAGGTTTTTTCAGCATTATACTTCAGTCTATAGTTTTTTCAACATTATACTTCAGTCTATATTTTTTTTCAGTATTATACTTCAGTCTATAATCTTTTTTTCAGCATTATAATTCAGTCTATAGTTATTTCAGTATTATATTCAGTCTATAGTTTTTTCAACATTATACTTCAGTCTATAGTTTTTTCAGAATTATACTTCTGTCTATAATTATTTCAGAATTATACACCAGTCTATAGTTTTTTCATCATTATAATTCAGTCTATATTTTTTCAGCATTATACTTCAGTCTATAGTTTTTTTTAGCATTATACTTCAGTCTATAATTTTTTCAGCATTATACTTCAGTCTACAGTTTTTTTTTCAGTATTATACTTCAGTCTATAGTTTTTTTTTTCAGCATAATAATTCAGTCTATAGTTATTTTAGTATGGTATTCAGTCTATAGATTTTTCAACATTATACTTCAGACTATATTTTTTTCAGAATTATACTTCCGTCTATAATTATTTCAGAATTATACACCAGTCTATAGTTTTTTTTTCATCATTATAATTCAGTCTATAATTTTTTCAGCATTATACTTCAGTCTATAGTTTTTTTTAGCATTATAATTCAGTCTATAATTTCTTTCAGCATTATACTTCAGTCTATAGATTTTTCAGCATTATACTTCAGTCTATAGTTCTTTCAACATTATACTTCAGTCTATAATTGTTTCAGCATTATACTTCAGTCTATAGTTTTTTCAACATTATACTTCAGTCTATAATTTTTTCAGCATTATACTTCAGTCTATAGTTTCTTTCAGCATTATACTTCAGTCTATATTTTTTTTAGCATTATACTTCAGTCTATAGTTTTTTTTCAGCCTTATACTTCAGCCTATAGTTTTTTTAGCATTATACTTGAGTCTATAATTTTTTCAACATTATGCTTCAGTCTATGATTATTTGAGAATTATACTTCAGTCTTTAGGTTTTTTTTCAGCATTATAATTCAGTCTATAGATATTTCAGAATTATACTTCAGTCTATAGTTTTTCCAGCATTATATATCAGTCTATAGTTTTTCCAACATTATATTTCAGTCTATAGTTTTTACTCAGCATTATACTTCAGTCTATAGTTTTTCCAACATTATATTTCAGTCTATAGTTTTTACTCAGCATTATACTTCAGTCTATAGTTTGTTTCAGCGTTATACTTCAGTCTATAGTTTGTTTCAACATTATACTTCATTCTATAGTTTTTTCACAGCATTATACTTCAGTCTATAGTTTTTTCAGTATTATATTTCAGTCTATAGTCTTTCCAGCATTATACTTCTGTCACTAGGTATTTCAACATTAAACTATAGACTGAAGTATATAGCTTTTTCAGCATTATACTTCAGTCTATAATTATTTCAGAATTATACCTCAGTCTATAGTTTTTTTCAGCATTATACTTGATTCTATGGATATTTCAGAATTATACTTCAGTCTATAGCTGTTTTCAACATTATACTTCAGTCTATAGTTTTTTTTTTTTGAGCATTATACTTCAGTCTATAGTCTTTTTGTCAGCATTATAATTCAGTCTTTAGTTATTTCAGCATTATACTTCAATCTATATTTTTTTTATCATTATACTTCAGTATATAGTTTTTTCAGCATTATACTTCAGTCTATAATTATTTCAGAATTATACTTCAGTCTATAGTTTTTTCAGCATTATACTTGATTCTATGATTATTTCGGAATAATACTTCAGTCTATAGTTTTTTCAGTATTATATTTCAGTCTATAGTTTTTCCAGCATTATACTTCAGTCTATAGTTTTTTCTCAGCATTATACCTGAGTCTATAGTTTTTTCCAGCATTATACTTAAGTCTATAATTTTTTCAGCATTATACTTCAGTCTATATTTTTGTCAGCATTATACTTGAATCTATAGATTTTTCAGCATTATACTTGAGTCCATAGTTTTTTCAGCATTATACTTCAGTCTATAGTTTTTTCAGCATTATACTTCAGTCTATAGTTTTTTTCAGAATTATACTTCAGTCTATAGTTTTTTTTAGCACTATACTTTAGTCTATAGTTTTTTTCAGGATTATACTTCAGTCTATAGTTTTTATTTAGCATTATACTTCAGTCTATAATTTTTTCAGCATTATACTTCAGTCTATATTTTTTTTCAGCATTATACTTCAGTCTATAATTTTTTCAGCATTATACTTCAGTCTATAATTCTTTCACACATTATACTTCAGTCTATAGTTTTTTCAGCATTATACTTGATTCTATGATTATTTCAGAATAATACTTCAGTCTATAGTTTTTTTCAGCATTATAATTCAGTCTATAGTTATTTCAGAATTATACTTCAGTCTATAGTTTTTCCAGCATTATATTTCAGTCTATAGTTCATTCAACATTATACTTCAGTCTATAATTTCTTCAGCATTATACTTCAGACTATAGTTTTTTCAACATTATACTTCAGTCTATAATTTTTTCACACATTATACTTCAGTCTATAGTTTTTTTCAGCATTATACTTCAGACTATAGTTTTTTTTAGCATTATACTTCAGTCTATAGTTTTTTTCAGCATTATACTTCAGTCTATAGTTTTTTTTAGCATTATACTTCAGTCTATAAGTTTTTCAGCATTATACTTCAGTCTATAGTTTTTACAGCATTATACTTCAGTCTATAGTTTTTTCAACATTATACTTCAGTCTATAGTTTTTTCTCAGCATTATACTTCAGTCTATAGTTTTTTTAAACATCATACTTCAGTCTATAATTCTTTCAGCATTATACTTCAGTCTATAGTCTGTTTGTCAGAATTATAATTCAGTCTATAATTATTTCAGTATTATACTTCAGTCTATAGTTTTTTCAACATTATACTTCAGTCTATAATTTTTTCAGAATTATACTTCTGTCTATAATTATTTCAGAATTATACTCCAGACTATATTTTCTTCAGCATTATACTTCATTCTATTATTATTTGAGAATTATACTTCAGTCTTTAGTTTTTTTTTTCAGCATTATAATTCAGTCTATAGATATTTCAGAATTATACTTCAGTCTATAGTTTTTCCAGCATTATATATCAGTCTATAGTTTTTTCAACATTATACTTCAGTCTATAGTTTTTTCTCAGCATTATACTTCAGTCTATAGTTTTTTCAGCATTATAATTCAGTCTATAGTTTTTTCAGCATTATACTTAAGTCTATAGTTTGTTTCAGCATTATACTTCAGTCTATAGTTTGTTTCAACATTATACTTCATTCTATAGTTTTTTCACAGCATTATACTTCAGTCTATAGTTTTTTCAGTATTATATTTCAGTCTATAGTCTTTCCAGCATTATACTTGATTCTATGATTATTTCAGAATTATACTTCAGTCTATAGCTGTTTTCAACATTATACTTCAGTCTATATTTTTTTTTCAGCATTATACTTCAGTCTATAGTCTTTTTGTCAGCATTATAATTCAGTCTTTAGTTATTTCAGCATTATACTTCAATCTATAGTTTTTTCAGCATTATACTTCAGCCTATAATTATTTCAGAATTATACTTCAGTCTGTAGTTTTTTCAGCATTATACTTGATTCTATGATTATTTCAGAATAATACTTCAGTCTATAGTTTTTTTCAGCATTATTATTCAGTCTATAGTTATTTCAGAATTATGCTTCAGTCTATAGTTTTTCCAGCATTATATTTCAGTCTATAGTTCTTTCAACATTATACTTCAGTCTATAATTTTTTCAGCATTATACTTCAGTCTATAGTTTTTTCAACATTATACTTCAGTCTATAATTTTTTCAGCATTATACTTCAGTCTATAGTTTTTACAGCATTATACTTCAGTCTATAGATTTTTCAGCATTATACTTCAGTCTATAGTTTGTTTCAGCATTATACTTCAGTCTATAGTTTTTTCAACATCATACTTCAGTCTATAATTTTTTCAGCATTATACTTCAGTCTATAGTCTTTTTGTCAGAATTATAATTCAGTCTATATTTATTTCAGTATTATACTTCAGTCTATAGTTTTTTCAACATTATACTTCAGTCTATAATTCTTTCAGAATTATACTTCTGTCTATAATTATTTCAGAATTATGCTCCAGACTATATTTTTTTCAGCATTATTCTTCATTCTATGATTATTTGAGAATTATACTTCAGTCTTTAGATTTTTTTTCAGCATTATAATTCAGACTATAGATATTTCAGAATTATACTTCAGTCTATAGTTTTTCCAGCATTATATATCAGTCTATATTTTTTTCAACATTATACTTCAGTCTATAGTTTTTTCAGTATTATATTACAGTCTATAGTCTTTCCAGCATTATACTTCTGTCACTAGTTATTTCAACATTACACATAAGTATATAGCTTTTTCAGCATTATACTTCAGTCTATAATTATTTCAGAATTATACCTCAGTCTATAGTTTTTTCAGCATTATACTTGATTCTATGATTATTTCAGAATTATACTTCAGTCTGTAGCTGTTTTCAACATTATACTTCAGTCTATAGTTTTTTTTTCAGCATTATACTTCAGTCTATAGTCTTTTTGTCAGCATTATAATTCAGTCTTTAGTTATTTCAGCATTATACTTCAATCTATAGTTTTTTCATCATTATACTTCAGTCTATAGTTTTTTCAGCATTATACTTCAGTCTATAATTATTTCAGAATTATACTTCAGTCTATAGTTTTTTCAGCATTATACTTGATTCTATGATTATTTCAGAATAATACTTCAGTCTTTAGTTTTTTTCAGCATTATAATTCCGTCTATAGTTATTTCAGAATTATACTTCAGTCTATAGTTTTTCCAGCATTATATTTCAGTCTATAGTTTTTTCCACATTATTCTTCAGTCTATAATCTTTTCAGCATTATACTTTAGTCTATAGTTTTTTTCAGCATTATACTTCAGTCTATATTTCTTTCAGCATTATACTTGAGTCCATAGTCTTTTCAGCATTATACTTCAGTCTATAGTTTCTTCAGCATTATACTTCAGTCTATACTTTTTTTAGCATTATACTTCAGTCTATAGTTTTTTCAGCATTATACTTCAGTCTATAGTTTTTTCAGTATTATATTTTAGTCTATAGTTTTTCCAGCATTATACTTCAGTCTATAGTTTTTTTTTCAGCATTATACTTCAGTCTATAGTTTTTTCAGTATTATATTTCAGTCTATAGTTTTTCCAGCATTATACTTCAGTCTATAGTTTTTTTCAACATTATACTTCAGTCTATAGTTATTTTCAACATTATACGTCAGTCTATAGTTTTTTTTTCAGCATTATAATTCAGTCTGTAGTTATTTCAGAATTATACTTCAGTCTATAGTTCTTTCAGCATTATACTTCAGTCTATAGTTTCTTTCAGCATTATACTTCAGTCTATTGTTTTTTCAGCATTATACTTCAGTGGATAGTTTTTTGTTATTTTTTTCAGCATTATACTTCAGTCTATAATTCCTTTCAGCATTATACTTCAGTCTATAGTTTGTTTTCAGTACTATACTTCCGTCTACAGTTTGTTTCAGCATTACACTTCAGTCTATAGTTTTTTCATTACTATACTTCAGTCTATAGTTCTTTCAGCATTATACTTCAGTCTATAGTTTCTTCAGTACTATACTTCAGTCTATAATTTTTTCAGCATTATACTTCAGTCTATAGTTTTTTCAGCATTATACTTCAGTCTATAGTTTTTTCAGTATTATACTTCAGTCTATAGGGAAACTTTGGTCAGATGTATCCTTGAATATATAGGCAAACATTAACTGAACTTCTACTTGAGCCTGTTAGTAAACATATGTTACGTTTATAAGTGAGGTTATACGTAAGATTTGGTCAAATTTATATTTGAGTCCATAGGTAATAATTAGAAAGCTTTACGTTTGAGTTTATACATAAGAATGGATCGGGTTTATATTTGAGTTTATAGGTATACATTATAGGTATACATTATAGGTATACAGTTGTGTCTATACGAAAACATTTGTCGTGTTCATATATGTGTCCGTAGGGAAAAAATTTCCTAGGTTTATATTTTGTAAACCGTAGGGAAAACATTTCCTAGGTTTATATTTTGTCTTGAAACATCCACAAGGAAGGTGATCACCTATTTCGTAAGGTGTTGCCCCAATGCAAGATAGTCAGTCGGTGTATTCAAGATACTACTGCCAGGGTATTAGTGTTGGTGCTATCTATTGATATGGTCGAACTTGAGCTGCTCCTGTACAATTCAAGCTTACAATGGTTCCTCTTCTGTCATAGCTGATTTTATATTTTTATATTCCTTTTCGGTAAGTTTATGATGTGGTACTGCTTCTTTTTTAATTAAAACAGTGCCCGCTGCGGGTGCAAAGGGTTTTCATTTCGATAAGTGATTTCGATATATTTATTCATGTTAACAGTGATAAATTGCTTGACATTTTCTTATTTTAATACCGGGTGTAACAGCAAAATGTAATTATTCATTCTTATTGCTCAAATTAAAGTCGAATAGTGTTATAAAATCTTGAAGAAATTCCAGTAAGATATCTTTAAGCATTTCTATGATACAATGGTTCAGAGCTTAATCTAACAATTGGACAATTTTATACACTATTTATATTATTAGGACTATTGTCCTTATCTTTGTCGCCGTATTTATTACAACGTTTCGGCCGTTGTACGCTCCGGCCTTCTTCAGGTGGTTGATATGTCGAAATGAACCACCTTATTTCGCTGACTGGGTTAAACTGTTCTAGTTCCACGTGCCATGTCTAATGGATGTCATTTATCTCCTGTTAATTCCCCTCTCCAAGTTCTCCACCGTCTTAACCAGGTATTAAACTCACACTCTTTGGGTCCTGTCACTGGATCTAACTAACGCCTTTATCTACTGTGCCATGTGTCCTGGAGGACATCTGTGTATGAATTTCTTGAGAGGGGAATTGGTCCAAGCATAGAAATGAAAACAATATGGGGACCAGTAATAAGGATTGCCAGAGGAAAGTGATAATAACAACAAAAACTGCAATATGAGCTCTGGTAAAAAAAACTGGTGGATGAAGACATTAGGTTTATAATACTCAGAAATTCATCCACAGATGCCCTCAAGGACACATGGAACAGTGGATAAAGGCGTTGATTAGATCCAGTGACAGGTTCAAAGAGTTGTGAGTTCAATACCTGGTTAAGGCAGTGGAGAATTTGGAGAGTTGAATTAACTGGAGATAAGTGATAACTGACATCCATTAGAACAGTCTACCCCAGTGAGCGAAATAAGTTCGACATTCCAACCACCTGAAGAAGGCCGGGGCGTACAACGACCGAAACTTTGTAATAAATATGGCTACAAAGATGAGGATTAGTCCTAATAATGTAAATAGTGTATAAATTTGTCCAATTGTTAGATTAAACTCTGAACCGTTGTATCTTAGAAATGCTTAAAGATATCTTACTGGAATTCTCCAAGTTTTTATAACACTATTCGACTTTACTTTGAGCAATAAGAATTAATAATTACACCCCAAGCTTAAAAGAATCGTCATGAAATCGATCATAAAGGAAAATGACATGTTCATCATTAATTAATCATAGCTAAGGATCGGAAGTACATAAAGTATTGAAATAAAGTTCAAATACACATATATTATTCCAAGATTATTTCCCAACTTATTCAAGATGATCTTCGCCCTCTCTAACCTTCTAACTTTCTGACCTGGAGTAACAAGGTGCCTCACAGTTTTCACGTACGATTTTCTTTTCAAGTCTTTTTTTCACTGCTCTTTAGAATTTCATAGCTCCTCTCTCAGGTGCAAAACGTCTTATAGATTGGTTTTATAAGTGATCTCTTTACCTCTACGTTGAAAGATGATCCCTCTTTCTGTTGTGACTTCCTGATCCAGTTTTTCTCTCTACTGTTCCCTCTTTTTAAAACTTATTCACCGTTCTCTTGATGGTTCATCAATGGACTTTGAAGATGAAAGATAGAATATGAATGTTGGTACCATTACTGAAGCCCTGAATGATTTTTTCCTCTCACCATTGCTCTGTGGAGAAGACAGTGGTTCTGACACAAAACGATTTTAACCTGTTCCCTTTTCTAGCTGAATAACTTAAAATATTTTTCAGTGATTCTTAAGGCAAATGGTGTTAAGATGGCTAAACGTCTTTCTGAAAACTTGGAAAAAAGAAACTCAATTAGATTCGTGTTTTTTGTTTTTTTTAGATATTAAAAATTTTATATGATGGATTATTATGCTGTTACACCTGGTATATAAGTTTGCTGAGGTCAGAATCATATCAGCGTAGATTTCTTTCTGTTGGTTTTCTAAGAAGTTTACTTTTCAAACGAGAGAAATTGTGAACTTCTATAAAAAGGACATGATGAAATTAAACTAATTTTAAAATCAACAAAAATGTGGCTATGTTGCTGTGTTTTTAGAATTGTAAAAGATTGATGAAAATGATTTTAAGAGTTGAAAAAATAAAGATCGTTTTTGTCTGAATTTGAAAAGAGTCTGTGCGGTCGAAATAAATTAGTTCCTTGAAAAAATGATTCTCCTTGCTTTGTTTGTAATTTGGACATACGAAATATTTTACGTCCCATTAAACGTCCAATTTCCATTGCCGACAAATGTAAAGTTTTACTTTTTTGCGTATTTCTTCTTGTTTTCTTTTGTTTCAGAAAACAAAAAAACTATATTTCGATTTCTGCGTACTTCACTTGTCAATTACCTATGATTGACAGTTCTACATTCTCAGATATCATAAGACCAACCTTTCCACGTAGACATCGGTTGACGTGTTATCGGGAAACAATGTCTGTCGTCAATTTTACACATTGCTGTTTTATTTTTAGCCAGAGTTTCAATCGTAATATCGTGCCTACTTGATTCTTTTAAGAGAAGATTAATTAATTTAATTTATCTAGAAGAAACTAAACCTCCATGCATTTGAAAGTATTCAATGCTGTTGTCCTCATCTTTATTGCCATAATCACGAAGTTTCCGCCGTTGTACGCTCCGGCCTTCTACAGATGATCGGAATTTCGAACTGAACTCTTTATTTCATCCATCGCGGTAGATTGTTCTAGTTCCATAATTACAATGCTTCATCTCAGAAATATAGACAGATTTCAATGCAGTGATGAAATTCGCTGCTCTCTGGTTACATTATTCGGACTATTGTCCTCATCTTTGTCGCCATATTTATTACAACGTGTCGGCCTTTGTACGCTCCGGCCTTTATCTACTGTGCCATGTGTCCTCAAGGATACATGGCACAGTGGATAAAGGCGTTAGTTAGATCCATTGACAGGACCCAAAGAGTGTGAGTTCAATACTGCTTAAGGCAGTGGAGAACTTTCAGAGGGGGATTAACAGGAGATAACTGATAACTGACACCCATTAAACATGGCACGTGGAACTAACACAGTCTAGCCCAGTGAGTGAAATAAAGGGTTCAGTTCGACATTCCAACCACCTGAAGAAGGCCGGAGTGTACAACGGCCGAAATGTTGTAATAAATATGGCGACAAAGATGAGGATAATAGTCCGCATAATGTAAATAGTGTACATAATACCTCATCTCATAAATATAGACAGATTTTCTGCTCGCTTTGGTCAAAGATCCGAGCTGGCAAGTTAAAGAAAGCGAAATTTTCATTCACTACCTGTAACCCCTTGTTTCTTGCTCACACTATTGCCTTGTATAGAGGGAAAAGATTTTTAAAAATCTCTTACTTTCGTATCACACAATATTAATCCTATGCCAAAAAGGGCACTTGAGTATCTAGTATAAAAAGTTATACATGCATTTTGATCCATACAGCACGTATTCCTTAATAGGATTACCAAATATATATGACCGCCCTCGGTTGTATCTGTCGTCTCTACAGATATTTACCTGAAGAATTATGTTATATTTCGTTCTAATAGGAATATATACTTGAAAAACAAGGTGTATAAAATAAGTAAAGGTTTATTGTAAAAAAAAAAAAAAAAAAAAAAAATACAATAAGTATAAAGGTAACAGTTATGCACAAGGTCATTGCAAGTCAATCCATTAGTGAGTGCTACTATTGGAAGATCGGTAGTTCTCACGTAAGTCTGAGTCGTACTCAACAATTCCCAGCTAGTAATATTTACCAATCTCCCCACCAGGTAAGATGCGGCACAAGGGCGAATTTAATGTGGAGCAATCCGAGCCCGTAGGCTCGGCCAAAAATTCCCCGTAATCCCGTATAAACGGGTTTGGGTCTGTCTACCTCCCCGGACGAGACTGCCCTTCGGCATAGCCTCGTCCGGGTTCATCTCTGCCTTCTGGCAGAGAGTTCGATAACAGCTAAGAGCTGAGTAACAAATCCCAGCTAGTATATTTAGCTACCCCCCACGAGGGTTACATGTGGCACAAGGCCGGGTTTAACGTGGGTTTTTTCCGTGCCCGTAGGCTCGGCCAAAAATATTCCCTGTTCGAACGCATATAAACGGTTTCAGGGTCAGTCTACCTCCCCGAACGGGACTCTCTCACCCACAATCTCTCCCGTACCGTTACAAACAAAAGAACTTAACACTCATCCGCAAATGTAGCTGATGGCAAATAAAAAAACAAAAAAAAATTATTTACAGTCGGACTATTGTCCTCATCTTTGTTGTTATTATAACCATGTTTCAACCGTTGTACGGTGTGTGTGGGTGGGGCCTTTGCTCTCGTTCCGCTACCCCTATTTAGGGATATTTAATTTTTTTTTTCTATTAGTTCATATTTAGTACCTTTAATTATTGATCATCCTGTTTTTATTAAATCACTACCCGCCGCAGAGATTGAACTCGCCATTATTACTTCACCATATTCACAAGTAAACGCTTTCATACACCAAGCTATTGTCCCGTAGATTAAATAAAGTGTTCAGTTCGAAATTTCCTAATGATTACCCGGATGGACGAGCACATAATGGAGGTCGTTGGGTACAACGGCCGAAACGCTGTCACAATACGAATCAAGATGAGGATAGATAGATAGATAGATAGATAGATAGATAGATAGATAGATAGACTAATGATTAGAGAGATACTCCTAACTGTTGTGTGTTATTTGTAAGGTTTCTCTTAATCTGTTCACACTAAATTTGCATTAAGCAGAATAAATTTAAATACCTTCTTTCTGTGTCATAGTGACTTGAAGTATATTATTAGTATGTATCTTGTTAGGAGCAGCATTCTTTGTTACAGTCACCAGCCTTCTTCAAGTTTCCATCGTTGTACTTGATAGCCTTCTCAAGATTTTTAACTGAACCCTTTATTCATTCCCACGGGCTAGATTTTCACTAATTCCGCTTTCCATCGGGAAACACTGTCAGTAGAATAACGAAGATGACAATGCTACACCGAATAGCCAGACATGTAATAATATACCCTAATCTAAAAAAAAAAAAAACTACAAAAAAATTATTAAAATATTTTACGTTCTACTTTTTTTTAATCATGTCACCCCAAGCATGGCCATAAGGCCACTAAGACGCCATAGCTTATTGAGAATAAAAGAGAATGATAAAACGTTAGTTAGAAGAAAAGTTAATAAAAGAACAGTATTCAGGAAGATAGAAGATGGCGATTTACGCTGCATTTTGAAGAACGTAGGTCACAAGGAAGCAAGAAAGCGGAAGAGAG
The DNA here is from genome assembly GCA_964036315.1 of Acanthosepion esculentum. Classification (NCBI taxonomy): domain Eukaryota; kingdom Metazoa; phylum Mollusca; class Cephalopoda; order Sepiida; family Sepiidae; genus Acanthosepion; species Acanthosepion esculentum. The sequence goes on from OZ038484.1 coordinate 119,893,740, forward strand.
TTCTACAGTTTGGAAGTGCGAGTAAAGAAACTATTAGAATAGAACTTACGCTTACAGCTAGCTATTTCAACAATAAAACGGTGAGACCTAATTGCCAATCAAGCAGTACGCTTAAATTCACACAAAGTACCAAAGAGGAGATCTCATGGTAACAATCGACATGCTAATAGCGATTGGACGCTCTTCCGCGTCAAATGTATCTTTTGAAAAAAAACTCTTTTTAGATTTTCATCTTTTTGCATTTTTCTAAAGAAAAACAAATGTTTGCTTCGAAACCAGACAAGGCTGTTATCTCTGACAACAAAGGAAATTTCTTACCTGTTTAATTTCCGTCTATTCATTCTGATAATTCCACAAAAAAATTAAATAAATAAATTTTTATCACTGCTTCTTCCATTGGAGTCAAATTACTGATACTAATCCCAATAAACACAAGATAAAACCACTTTTTTTAGCGGTTGTTAGGATACTTGTAAAATCACTTTCACCTGTGTCACTTTGTTTATTCGTTTAAAACAGACGTTCTTCATTTAGTAAGCGTCAAAGTCTGAATACGTATGACAAAATGAACTACTTGAATTGTTCGACAGGCTTGATTTATTTGAGAAAGCTATTAGAATAAACTATAAACCTGGAAGGCTTACTGGGAAAAAAACATACTGCACACAGATAGGGAAACAATTGACAAACATAGAAAGAGACATCAGAAATGAAGGCGTCTTCTGAGACAAGATGGAGTAAGGGTTAGCGGATCGGTTCTTGGTGAATCGGAGAACCGAGTTCGAATTCCAGTAGAGTCCATTACATTCCCCTGGATGTTTCTACCCTTGGTAAAGGTATGAATATATCACTTCTCCGCTCACCCATGGGTAAATAGTCAGTCAGTGAGTTTGCTATGCGTGACACACGCATAGGCGATCATGTATCTTTCGAGACATGACTGACGAGGCAGATATTTTTCTCGCAGTAGGTTGCCATTTCTTTCTGCAATATTCCAGTTGCCATCCAGGCTATAGAACCCTGTCTGTCCTCCAATTTACCCATAGCTGGGGGAGAAGTAGAGGATTCATATCTTTTCCAAGGGTATTAGCATGTAAGTGAATATCACTTCAGTTATGTGCTATGCGTGATACACGCTTAGGCGATCATGTATCATTCGATACATAAATGACGTGGCAGATATTTTTCCCGCAGTAGGTTGCCATTTCTTTCTGCGGTAGACCAGTTTCCATCCAAGGCTATAGAACCCGGTCTGTCCTGCTATTTACCCATAGCTGGGGGGAGAAGAAGAAGATTCATAACTTTCCCAAGGGTATTAGCACGTAATGGATGTAATGGATTCGACTGGAATTCCAACTCAGCTCTAAAATTTCTCTATCCGAGCCGCTATCTCCATTAATCAACCGTGCCTCTTCGGGGGTAAATAGTGTTGTGGGGCTCTCCCCCTTTTACACAAGATGGACTCGTCTAAAGTATACTTATACTGACAGAGTTGGAGATACGTGAGATATACGTTGAGACAAGGTTGATATACGCCGAGTCCAGAGAGAGAGAGAGATAATTACAGCTTCACTTACAGAGACTTGTACATATACTTTCTACTAACCCGTATTCCTGGACTACTAATCTTCCTTTCAAGTTTGTATTCTTACGTTCAATACACTTATTTTCCTATTTCAGTTACTGGCGTTGTTTATTTATTTGTGCAGGATTCCATCCCCGGAATCCACAACAAATAGTAAGACAGGCTAAGTCTTTGTCGGCAATGAAAAAGGAAAACTCTGAGTTCTAACCAGATTGCAGAGGAAGGTTTGGTTTCCGTCAGACTGTCTTGCTCAAGACATGCTCCTGGGATGCAATACCTGCGGTGTTCCTACGACACTAATGGATTACGGTCCCGTGATCTTCGTTGCTGAATGGGACCAAAAGAGTAAGAGCCACATAGAAACCAAGTATATTAAATAGTATAATGAATGAATGAATGGGTAGTGAATGAGTTCAATTTTGTAGCGCCTTCAGTGTGGCCACGGTAAAATTATTTAAAAAAATTAAACAATGGCAATTCAATATCAAAGTAAAAACAAATCATAGCTTTCATGAAAACAAAGTATAAATATCAAAAGTTTCTTAGGTCATCTCACTCTCTTTTTTTGCTGAAAGAATTTAGAATCGTTTTCTTTCGGTACTTCCTGGAAGGTTGTTTAGCGAGGTCTTCACTTTAAATATGAAATACCTGAAATAGTCTTTCTTTCTATGTCTGTCCTGGGTATGACGATAAAATACATCCGCGTCCAAAGTAAGACAATAAACTACGTCCAACAGCAAGGCCTGTGATCTGGAGGCTTTGGGGAGCGTGGAACCACCCCTTAATTGCTGGTGTTCCCAGGTTCACCCTGACCTGGGGTGGTAGCACCTGCTGGGGTCCCAGCTATGGGCAAATAGTTAACTCCGAAACTGAGGTAAAAAGTATTATGAAAGTGTAAAATTAGGTTTTAATACCAGAAATACTTTGTAAAAAATTATTACCAGAAATAAATTTTTGAAGAAGAAAAACTATTACCAAGCAATAAGTTTTTGAAAAAAATTATTACCAGTAATACATTTTTAAAATTACATTACCAGCTATAGATTTTTGAGGAAAAAATATTAACAGAAATAGATTTTTGACAAAACAAAAATATTACCAAGAAAACAAATTGTCAGCATTAAATAACCCATTGAGGTTGATATACCGTAAAACAAACCAAACCAAACTTTTTCTATGTATGTGTGTTTCACACACCCAATAAAAACACACATACACACCTATACATACATCAAGACACTACTTTCTGTCTTCCCGCCAAATTCCAATGCCTTTCTCTTGCATCTCTTCTGTTACCCACATCTACACAAACATTCTGCAGAAAATCGAAATATTGGCGACAAGTAGACGAAGCAGTAATAGAATTGTTATATTTTGAATAAACATGGCTGAGGCGCTGCATAATCTTCCGACCTGATTGCATCCATAGAATTATGAATTGCAATCAGCAGGTGTGTCCCCTTTACACCTACGACAATTACTTTATTCTTTTCTGACGCCAGAGTGAACACCTTCGCTGATTGAAATTGAAGATTTTCACCTTTTTTTTTTAATGGTATTTTTTTATTTTTATTCTATTACTCTAAACGCAACAAAATTCTCAGAGAAAACCTGTCAGTGATTGAAACCATGAGAGCTTAGGGTACTGGGTAGGTTGGTATGAAAGTATGGCGGTCGGAAGAGCAATGTAATGAGCATCAATGGAAAAAGAGGCGTTTACATTCATCATTTTCCCTTTCTAGTTTTCCTTTACTTTCTTGCCGTTTGTCATTGGTTAAAGAAAACATTCAAGCTTTCAACACGTCGAAATTCAAAGGTTTCCAGAAAATAACAAACACTTACAAAGAAGTGATAATATCGTATTCCAGCTAGAAAACTCTAAAGAGACCGGTTAAGAAGTCGGGGATCTGGTTAGTAATTATATGGATCATTGGAAATATTTCTTTGAGGATAAAAGATAAAAGTTTCTTTCTGTGATCTTCTTCAAATCATTTAATCTTAAAAAAATAGGTTTTGAACGAAAGAAGTGATCTTCATTTCAAAAAATCAGTTTCCGAAAAATAACATAAAAAATGTTTAATCACTTAAAATTACTTAAAAGAGCTGTCTAGACAATTAAATAAACAAATATTAAAAAAGGTCCACAAAGAATTGCCTTTTATCACCTGAAAAACTTTGTGTATTTTTCTAGGACTTTCTTTTTTTCTGTCAACTTGAAATAATCTTCCTATTTTACTAGCATGTCCGGTATTGGCAAAAAACAAACGAATTCAGTAACACCGCTTATTTGGATGGATTTTCAATAAGAAAATGTGATATTCGGTAGTTTTGTACTCTGCTCAACTACGAAGGACTTCACAGCGAAGTAGGTCTTAATTACTCTTTTTAAGAGTTTTAAGTTAAATTAACTCTCACAGCCCATATCTGCCGACCTATATTTTTGTCTCCAAAACACAAACGAAGTAAATTCTAGTAATTAGTGGATTTTTGTTCATAAATTAAAACTATTTTTCAAAATTATTGTTGTGATCAAGTAAATGTATAAGCAAATAACAAGACAAGTGTTGCAGATATATCATATATTAACAGTAAATTCAACAGAAGAGTATTACACGTCTAGTGAGTGTGGGTCAGTTGGCCAGCGTTCAATCTATTCGACTGTTCCCCCAAGTCCTTCTCTCCTACTAATCTTATAGTAGGCGGAAGAGTCCACCATAGACTCTTTAGAGGGAGGACAGCACAACAGATAGATAGATAGATAGATAGATAGATAGATAGATAGATAGATAGATAGATAGATAGATAGATAATGAACAGAATGAGATAGATAGATAGATAGATAGATAGATAGATAGATAGATAAGAATAGAATGAGATAGATAGATAGATAATGAACAGAATAAGATAGATAGATAGATAGATAGATAGATAGATAGATAGATAGATAACAGAGTGAGATAGAGTTGTGACCAACTAAATATTTAAAGAAATAACAAAGCAAGAGTTACAGATATATCATATATTAACAGTAAATTCAACAGAAGAGTATTACACGTCTAGTGAGTGTGGGTCAGTTGGCCAGCGTTCAATCTATTCGACTGTTCCCCCAAGTCCTTCTCTCCTACTAATCTTATAGTAGGCGGAAGAGTCCACCATAGACTCTTTAGAGGGAGGACAGCACAACAGATAGATAGATAGATAGATAGATAGATAGATAGATAGATAGATAGATAGATAGATAGATAATGAACAGAATGAGATAGATAGATAGATAGATAGATAGATAGATAGATAGATAAGAATAGAATGAGATAGATAGATAGATAATGAACAGAATAAGATAGATAGATAGATAGATAGATAGATAGATAGATAGATAGATAACAGAGTGAGATAGAGTTGTGACCAACTAAATATTTAAAGAAATAACAAAGCAAGAGTTACAGATATATCATATATTAACAGTAAATTCAACAGAAGAGTATTACACGTCTAGTGAGTGTGGGTCAGTTGGCCAGCGTTCAATCTATTCGACTGTTCCCCCAAGTCCTTCTCTCCTACTAATCTTATAGTAGGCGGAAGAGTCCACCATAGACTCTTTAGAGGGAGGACAGCACAACAGATAGATAGATAGATAGATAGATAGATAGATAGATAGATAATGAACAGAATGAGATAGATAGATAGATAGATAGATAGATAGATAGATAGATAGATAGATAAGAATAGAATGAGATAGATAGATAGATAATGAACAGAATAAGATAGATAGATAGATAGATAGATAGATAGATAGATAGATAACAGAGTGAGATAGAGTTGTGACCAACTAAATATTTAAAGAAATAACAAAGCAAGAGTTACAGATATATCATATATTAACAGTAAATTCAACAGAAGAGTATTACACGTCTAGTGAGTGTGGGTCAGTTGGCCAGCGTTCAATCTATTCGACTGTTCCCCCAAGTCCTTCTCTCCTACTAATCTTATAGTAGGCGGAAGAGTCCACCATAGACTCTTTAGAGGGAGGACAGCACAACAGATAGATAGATAGATAGATAGATAGATAGATAGATAGATAATGAACAGAATGAGATAGATAGATAGATAGATAGATAGATAGATAGATAGATAGATAGATAAGAATAGAATGAGATAGATAGATAGATAATGAACAGAATAAGATAGATAGATAGATAGATAGATAGATAGATAGATAGATAACAGAGTGAGATAGAGTTGTGACCAACTAAATATTTAAAGAAATAACAAAGCAAGAGTTACAGATATATCATATATTAACAGTAAATTCAACAGAAGAGTATTACACGTCTAGTGAGTGTGGGTCAGTTGGCCAGCGTTCAATCTATTCGACTGTTCCCCCAAGTCCTTCTCTCCTACTAATCTTATAGTAGGCGGAAGAGTCCACCATAGACTCTTTAGAGGGAGGACAGCACAACAGATAGATAGATAGATAGATAGATAGATAGATAGATAGATAATGAACAGAATGAGATAGATAGATAGATAGATAGATAGATAGATAGATAGATAGATAGATAAGAATAGAATGAGATAGATAGATAGATAATGAACAGAATAAGATAGATAGATAGATAGATAGATAGATAGATAGATAGATAACAGAGTGAGATAGAGTTGTGACCAACTAAATATTTAAAGAAATAACAAAGCAAGAGTTACAGATATATCATATATTAACAGTAAATTCAACAGAAGAGTATTACACGTCTAGTGAGTGTGGGTCAGTTGGCCAGCGTTCAATCTATTCGACTGTTCCCCCAAGTCCTTCTCTCCTACTAATCTTATAGTAGGCGGAAGAGTCCACCATAGACTCTTTAGAGGGAGGACAACACAACAGATAGATAGATAGATAGATAGATAGATAGATAATGAACAGAATGAGATAGATAGATAGATAGATAGATAGATAGATAGATAGATAGATAGATAGATAGATAGATAAGAATAGAATGAGATAGATAGATAGATAATGAACAGAATAAGATAGATAGATAGATAGATAGATAGATAGATAGATAGATAGATAGATAGATAGATAGATAACAGAGTGAGATAGTGTTGTGACCAACTAAATATTTAAAGAAATAACAAAGCAAGAGTTACAGATATATCATATATTAAAAATTAAATACAACAGAAGAGTATTACACGACTTGTAAGTGTGTGTCCATTGACCCAGCGTTCAATCTATTCGACTGTTATATTTACCAGCCTCCCCACGAGGGAAAATGTGGCACAAGGCCGAGTTTAATGTGAAGTATCCAAGCCCGTAGGCTCGGCCAAAAATACCCCATAGACCCCGTATAAAACAGGGTCGGGTAGCTGTTTCCCGAGACGAAACTCTGCCATTTCACATAGCCTCGTCTGGGGATCATCTCTGCTCGGAGGAAGCGTATTTGACCAGCACAGCTGGAACAGATCTATTCGATTGTTAATATTTAACAGCCCCCCACCCCCACGAGGGATGTATGTGGCATAAGGCCGAGTTGTCGTGGGTTCTCCGTATAAACGGGTTCAGTGTCTGTCTACCTCCCCGGACAAAACTTTGCCTTTCGGCATAGCTTCGTCCGGGTTCCTCTCTGCCTTGAGCAGAGAGTTCGACAGTAACGAACAATCTATTCGACAGTTAATATTTAACAGCCCCCCTCCCACGAGGGTGTATGTGGCACAAGGCCGGTTTATTGTGGGTACTCCGAGCCCGTAGGCTCGGTCAAAAATATTCCCTGTGAACCCGTAAAAACGGGTTCAGGGCCTGTCTACCTCCCCGGACAAAAGTTTGCCCCGCGGCAAAGCCTCGTCCTGGTTCCTCTCCGCCGAAGCGGAGAGTTTGGCAGTTGAACAATCTATGCGACTGTTCTCTCAAGGCCTTCTCTCCTACTAATCTTATAGTAGGCGGAAGAGTCCAACATAGACTCTTTAGAGGGAGGATACCAGAACAACTATAAAGGTTATATTTAGCGGAAACACGCCTTTGATGAGTTTTATTTTGTTTGTTTTTAAAAAGAGTAATTACTGTTTCTTTTCTAACTTGTAAAACCGCATGCATGTATGAAGTCACTCGTTTCTGCATTCGGCGGCTGGAATTAGCTAAGGTTGAACTTGCACACATCTCTCTTGATCTTGATTGAGCGTAATTCCTATTTTGGTATAATACTACAGACACATTGCAAGTAATTCCGAAGAAATCGTTGACTATCCATATCCATTTCTCCCATTAAATAACCTTATCTGAAGCATTTGTAACAGAAATACACGCCGTAAACACCATTATCACAGTTACACGTGGGCGTTAAGTTTTGTGAATATATCGCAATTCACCTGTTTCGTTTCTATTTGGTCTGCTTATGTTGGCTCAAACTTTACTCTTCACTTGTATTTCTCTTTCAAAACGATGAAATTATTTCCTTTATCCAAAGAAAATGACTTCAATGAAAATATATCTAAACTCTGTCCTCGCTGAAGATTCAGGACTTCTCGTCTCGTTCAAACAAACGAAACGTTTGTCATTAATCTCTAATGGCATATGCAACTGAGCAAACCTCACGCTAATCACCCCGGCTCTTGTCTCGCAGCGGCCCGTTCAATCGTCCATATGCATGAGCTAAGCCCATTTAAAACCTTTCAAGGTGCGCGCATCTTCTAAAGAATAGCTTAATCCGCGTCTAGGAAATTGGGATTCCACTCAAAGACCAGAAACTTCTTCGTCTCAGTCAAGCTAGTTTTCCGTTTGAAAGATCCGTTGTCATTACTTTTGATAGAGAACATTACAGGCTGAGTTTAATCCAAGCCGGGTTTTAATTCAACATTACTTGATGTCCGATTAACTTCAGTCAACCAATCAGACATTGTTCAACTCTTAATTAACGTTCCTGTTTTAGATTCGAGCGAGTCTCCAAATGGGTTTCTAAAATCTTTCTAACAGACCAAAAGCCAAAATCAAGACCTGAATCATTCCCTTATCTTCCATATACTTCTGACATTTTGGCGACAGAATTACGTCTTCAAATGTGCCATTTGCTTGTACAGTTCGAAAGAAATATATACACTGTTTTTAATTTCACATGTTTTCCTAGCTGATTTACCGATCAAAATTCCAACGGGAAAAACTTAACTGTATGTCATGTAAATCACGACATAATATTTAATAAGAGATGGGAAAAATATGCTGAAAAGGGAAATTTTAATTTGGCTTAAATTTGACACTTTATATACACAGATCTATCTTCGACGGGAAAACTAAAAAATCTGTCATTTTCTTTTTTACTATTATTCATCCCAAACATACCCTAGAGCCACTCAAGGTAGATGATTACTGAATAAGGTTAAGATTGCAATACACGTGGAAGAATTCTCTTGGAGTCTGTTCTATGAAGTAAGAGTTCTGAGTAAGAAACTTTATTAGCAATGGAATAAGAAAGGAATGAGGGTGCTTTGATGCCATTTACAGGGCAGGGTATATCCTAGCTTTGTAGGTCTGAACCGATGAAGCTCAGAAATATAACTCGTTTTAGTATTGTTGGTCTGATCTGGTCTTCTTACGTTGAGGGAGCTGCGACGCGAACACTCTACCACTGAGCTACAAACCCCAATGCAGCAGGCAAGTAGTGATTATCCAAGCGCAGCCTAGATGTCGCAAATAGGAGGGGTATCCAGTGAAGAACAAACTCACTATTCAGTCATAATTGATCTAGCGAGATCAAGCTTACTAACCATTACACCAGGTCTAATTGCCCCGTACGCTGAGAGCGCTTGTCGACTGAAAAAAATATTAGTGTTATATAGCTCTCCCAGTCCCAGACGCACGCTGACTATTGGTTAATACCTGTCCAGTATCGTTCATATGCAAATAGTCAGCGCCACCTACTCTAGGAAGATTTTCTCTGAACAATCCATTGTGGAAGGGGACGCAACTCCTGGTGCTTACAGAACCACAGGCAACCAACTCGGAACTTTTATCGGGCTGACCCGATTCTCTGTTACAGTTTGGTATAGTAATATCGATAGATGAGAGAGAGATTAGCAAAGTTTCATCTGATGGAATGAGGTGGCAGGGTAGAAAATATTAAATAGTTTTAATAAGAGAAGAAACAAAGTCACTCTACTCAGCGCTAAAACGGTGCAAAGCATTTTAAAATGAAGATTTAAAATGTCCATATTATTTACTAAAACTATTTATTTCTTAACAGCGGTACCTTTCCAGAAACCCCCAATGAAATTAATTTCATCTTCAGACAGACCTTTCTGTTATATTAATTCTGAACGCTAACGCAGATGCTATAACCGTAATAGTATGATGGAGATAATATACTTGAAACATCTGCCAGCCTATGCAACTGCCTCAAGACTAAACCTTTTCATTAAAGAATTCACGAAAAGTGGGAACACTAGTTTTTCATCGGTAAAGACCAAAGCTTGTTGCAAAATGTGAATCTTATAATCATTGGTTGATCTTATTAAATGTCCATTGGCAAATACTTGTTTGATTCATGTGAATTGCTGCCCGCGGGAAACGGAAGTTTCGGATCAAAAGTGGCAGCTTTTTATTTCTTATATCGTCTTATTTCACTGTTCCTTTGAAATCGATTCTATAGATCAGAGTGCCTTGTCTCCTTCTCTCTCTCTATGTATATATATCTATCTATCTATTTCTCTCTCTTTCTCTCTCTCTATATATATCTATCTATTTCTCTCTCTTTCTCTCTATATATATTTCTCTCTTTTTCTCTCTCTCTCTCTCTATATATATATATATATTTATCTCTTTTTCTCTATCTCTATCTATCTATTTCTCTCTTTCTTTCTATCTCTCTATCTATCTATTTCTCTCTCTTTCTCTCTCTCTCTCTCTATATATATATATTTATCTCTCTTTCTCTCTCTCTCTATCTATTCCTCTCTTTCTTTCTCTCTCTCTCTCTCTCTCTCTCTCTATATATATATATATATATATATATATACACACACACATTTTTCTCTCTCTCTTTCCCACTTTCCTACATGGTACCCAATAGTAGGAATAGTCGTTTAAGATATTCCAAGAATAAGATTTAATCTATATCTAATCTGCTGAGAAAGAACAATCAAAAATGCAAACATCTTGTGAAAGTATTTCAATCAGCATATGCCTTTTTTTCGTTCACCTTTGTGTATTTTCGCCTTAGGAATAAAAGCAAGGATGACATGTTTACTTTCGTTTGGTTTTATGTCACCTCACAAATGCGACGTCATCTGTTAAATGCCAACGACATTCATTAAAGTGAACAATTTTATGAATATATCTGTGAGATAATATGTCTAAAATTTCTCAGTCATCGTAATTACTTTCTAATAAGATTCAAGGAGTCCCTCATATGATATTAACAGCCGGGTTCAAACAGATTATCGTCTGCAAATGAATGCAATGGTTCTCGGCAAAATAACAAGAATTATGACTTTCGTAATCAGTAATTTTAACATCGAATGCTTAAGTAATTTCACTCTAGATACAGTTTAAAGTAGAAATGCATTATTATATATTTGAATCCATGCATTATTCAATGTAGGTTTTTTTAATGTTTTCATTAGATATTGCTACCTGCGAAATTAGAATCCTTACAAACCGTATGCATTAAATTGCTACCTAGCAAATTAGAACCGTTTTCTTATCCTATTTATGTCTTTGGTTAGAGTTTCCCATTAGAAAATGAAATTAGACCCTTATATAACTCTATGATTTTGCTAGTGTTACTATTAGAGTTGTTTATTGTTGTTGTTTTTTTTTTACCTGGAAAATTAAAACCGTTTCATAAATCTATTTATATATTTGCATTTCCTTTTGAAATCGCTTTCAAGGAAGTTGTAATACTTATGATTATTTTTTTTACATATTTTTTTATTATTTTGATCAAGATAAAAAATAAAATTAAATAAAAACAAGCAAAATAATTTGACACAAATAAATAAATAAACAAATAAACGACTTCCGGTAAAATATCCACCCAAATAGACTACCCACAATGCACCAGTGACCGTATATATGAATAACCGAGAAAAATAACAGCACTTGTTGCCTGACGATTTCATCTAGCATGAAACAGACTGTCGCCTCTAAGTGTTGACTTCTATGTTCACTTTTATATATATATATATATATATGTAAGCAAATGTGTGGATGTAGATCCGACGGTATGATGAAAATGTGGAAAAGACAAAGCAAAATCCGAATATGTGAGTTTACTGTTTTTATTTTGTTTTTGTTTTTGTTATTCTGTCGACGTCAGACGTTTCGGTCAAATAGACCTTCTTCGGGACATGGTTAATGGAGACATATTCATGTTAGATTTAAGTTTGAAATCAAACTTAAATCTAACATAAATATGTCTCCATTAACCATGTCCCGAAGAAGGTCTATTTGACCGAAACGTCTGACGTCGACAGAATAACAAAAACAAAAACAAAATAAAAACAGTAAACTCACATATTCGGATTTTGCTATGTCTTTTCCACATTTTCATCATATATATATATATATATATATATATATATATATATATATATATATATATATATATATATCTGTCTGATGATCGCAAAAAACGTAATACTCAGGGTTACAAACTAATACCCATAAAACTGAATATGTTAGCTCTATCACAGATATTGAGGACTTTCCACTAAGTACCGCATATATATATATATATATATATATATATATACATATATATATATATATATATACATATATATATATATATATATAAATATATATCATTATTATTATTATTATTATTTTAATGATACATAAGTAGTACCCTGAAGATCATTTAGGTGAATCCTTGGTAGGTAGGATCTGGCTCACTAGGTTATGTATATATATATATATATATATATATATATATATATATATATATATAATGAAAATTATTATATCTATACACTTAGCTTTCCATTCTGAGTTTCGCAGAATTGCATTCACTCTCCAGGAGACTTGATGGCATATGATCAGATCGAACTTTTTGGCAAAAGGCGATCTTTGTATATATATATATATATATATATATATATATATATATATATATATATATATATGAAGAAATATAGTCTTAAAACGTGCTATATTTATGGGATAAACTGCTCAATATCAGAGAACTAGCGTGTGTAAATATAAAAGTGAACATAAAAATCAACACTTAGAGGCCTCTAAGTGTTGACTTTTATGTTCACTTTTATATTTATATATATATATATATATATATATATATATATATATGTGTGTGTGTGTGTGTGTGTCTGTCTGTCTGTCTGTCTGTGTGTGTGCGTGTGTGTGTTGTATGGTCGCGCGAGCGATCGCTTGTGTTTATGTGCGTCTGAAAGAGAGTGGGAGTTTTTCCCTGTGTCTGTTAGGACCTCAATAACCGTGGAATAAACAACCACGAATAATAATACGAGATATTTGATTAATAATGCCAACAAAGAAGTGATGCAGAAACTTTATGATATAACAAAGAGGAACTGTCAAAGTGTTTCTTTAAGCGAAAAATTCTTAATTAATTATGAAAAGAACTATAAGAATTAGATGCATAGATCTATGACAAAAATGAAGCTACGCTTACGGCCATATCTTGTTTAAACATTGGTTTCCAAAACATCACCGAATTTAAACAACGACAAGCCTGGTCAGTACCAAGATATGTGACCGCTTGCGAATACCAGGTGTTGTAAGCTACGATATGCGAATGGTATAATCGATAACGGTTCGGAATTGGAAATAGGAGAGCCGATTAGAATAAACAGAAGGTAAATAGATGAAAGCTCACTAGAACAGATCCAGGACCGTCTCAATCCTTGGAGGAAGCACCCCCTCAGTGACCAGGAGGTATAGCCGTACTCACCCGTTTGGTTAATTGCGGGTTGGTAATGTTATTTAACCCATAGGTGACTTATGGTCACATCATGTTGAAGCACCAATTCCGGTACAATCACTGAAGTTAAGCAATGTCGAGCATGCTCAATACATACGTGGGTGACCAATCGGGAATATCAGGTGCTGTAAGCTTCGAAGCGAGTGTGGTATAATGGATGGCGGCACGCAATTGGAAATAGGAGATTTGGTTAGTAGAAAAGGTAAATAGATGAAAGCTCACTAGAACAGATCCAGGACCGTCTCACTCCTTGGAGGAAGCACTCCCTGAGTGATCAGGAGGTATAGCCGTACTCACCCATTTGGTTAATTGCAGGTTGGTGACGTTATTTAACCCATAGGTGACTTATGGTCACATCATGGTGAAGCACCAATTCCTGTACAATCACTGAAGTTTAGCAACGTCGAACTTGGTCAGAACCTAGATGGGTGACCGCTTGGGAATACCAGGTGCTGTAAGCTTAGACATGCCGGTGGCATAATGGATAACGGATCGGAATTGGTAATCCGAGAGCCGAGTTTCAATTCCAGTCGAGTTCGTTATATTCACTTCCAAACTGATACCTTTGGGAAAGCTATGAGTCCATTTCTTCTCCCCCAGATATGGGTTAATTAGCAGAAATTCTATCAGTAAATCATTATTACCTCCCAAAAGTTATTTTAATCTCAAATTATTTTTAGGGCTTAAACAACCTGGAAATGATTGGTAAGACTTATTAAACAAATCAATATAAGAATAATCTTAGATTTGTGCAATTATTAAGCATGTCGGATTGTGTGGCAATTTTACTGTCATTTCGTGTGAAGAATGTATATCCAAAATATTGTTCACAATACATTATCAAAGAATCACTCAGTGCAAAATGTTAATATATAAGAGATGATATTGACGTTTCGTTCGTGGGAAAGGGGTTGTATGGTGGAAGACATTTCAATACCCGCAAAGCCGCACAAACGCCTTTGAACGCTGTCGACACTCGAAAGTGATACTTGGTCGATGTCGACACAGATGTCGCTATTGTAAAGATAGAGGCAGCCAGAAGGATTTGGGTACTTTCTGGAACAGTACAATGAAAGGACCCTTTCTTCAACATCTTTAGCGATCTTTACCGACTAATTTCCAGCATATTTAGCTCAAATATATGACTTCCACCGGAGGTCTGGAATGAGCTTGAGTCTCATTAGACGTCTAAAGCCACATTGAAAGTACAACCGCTCATATGACCGAAGGAAATTCAGCATCTGTTAGGTGCTGATGAAATATTACTACATTGGTTTTAGAGGTATCAAAGGTTTAAACGCAAATTAATTGAATTACAAACAATGCATTTTTATCGTAAAATGATAATCAGTAAAACACTAAAATATATAAAAATACATTTTTATAGTGAAATTACCAGCAAGATATTTATGTAATGAAATTACCAGCAATACTTTTTTGTAGTAAAATTACGAGCAATTTATTTCTGTAATGAAATTGCCAGCAATACTTTTTAGTGAAATTACCAGTAATATATTTCTGTAGTGAAATTACCAGCAATATATATTTGTTATGAAATTACCAGCAATATATATCTGTAATGAAATTACCAGCAGTACTTTTTTGTAGCGAAATTACCAGCAATAGCTTTTAGTAAAAGTAGCAGAAATATATTTATGTAATGTAATTACCAGCAGTACATGTTTGTACTGAAATTACCAGAAATATATTTCTGTAATGAAATTACCAAGAATCCGCTTTGTAGTGAAATTACCAGCAAGATAATTCTGTAATGAAATTACCAGCAATATTTTCTTGTAGTAAAATTACCAGTAATATATATTTCTGTAATGAAATTACCAGCAATACTTTTTAGTGAAATTACCAGCAAGATATTTCTGTAATGAAATTACCAGCAATAATTTTTGTAGTGAAATTACCAGCAATAGCTTTTAGTAAAAGTAGCAGAAATATATTTATGTAATGTAATTACCAGCAGTACATTTTTGTACTGAAATTACCAGCAATATATTCCTGTAATGAAATTACCAAGAATGCTTTTTGTAGTGAAATTACTAGCAAGATATTCTGTAATGAAATTAACAGCAATACTTTTTAGTGAAATTACCAGCAAGATATTACTGTAATGAAATTACCAGCAATACTTTTTTGTAGTGAAATTACCAGTACAATATTTCTGTAATTAAATTACCAGCAATACATTTTTGCAGTATAATTACTTGTTGTTCCCAGGTTCACTCTGACCCGGGGTTGTAGCACCTGTTAGGGTCCCAGCTATTGTGAGACCCTGAATATCAAAACACTAGAAAAGTATAAAAACACATTCTTATTGTAAAAATACCAGTAATACATTTTCTTAAAAAAATTAACAATACATTTTCATAGTAAAATGAGCAGTAATATTTAAATGACAATCAATAAATCACTAAAAAGGTATGAAAATACATTTTTATAGTAAAATTACTAGCAATACATTTTTATAAAAAATAAAAAACAATATCATTTTTTTTTAGTGAAATTACCAGCAATAATTTTTTTTAAATGACCAAGAAACCTTATATCATCTATAAACTACAGGGTTGCTCGAAAGTCTTTTCACCCCTACATAATATAACTTTCTATTTCAGATGGCTGACACGCGCTCCTACATTTTGGAAGATAGGATTCTTGCAAGTATATGGGCCCATGATCGTGTACATTCTGGTAAGAGCATGGATGATGTGCGACGTGACTTCCCTGCAAGATTCGACAAACCATCTCCTCCGAAGAGGACGATACTGCGATGAGGACATAAACCGTAGACAGGACGACCTTCAACGCGAAGGGACTCATGTGCAAAGGTGGCGGAATATGTGCTACGATTATCCAAGAAGTCATTCCAAAAACGGTCTTCCGAGCTAGGAATTCCCATAACAGCAATGTTAACACATTTTTTTAAGCGTTTAATCCCAAGAAAGGCGGAAAGCCACTAGCACGCAACGGGTTACAGAGAGTTGGAGCGAGAGCAAATAGGAGTGATAGAGGAAAGGA
The DNA here is from genome assembly GCA_964036315.1 of Acanthosepion esculentum. Taxonomy (NCBI): domain Eukaryota; kingdom Metazoa; phylum Mollusca; class Cephalopoda; order Sepiida; family Sepiidae; genus Acanthosepion; species Acanthosepion esculentum. The sequence goes on from OZ038484.1 coordinate 119,910,300, forward strand.
TGAAGAGAAGGTTAGGGTATAGATCAGGACATCTGGAGACGTCGATTGACATTACATTTGAATAGTTGGAGATTATAGCTATCAGGGAAACAGGAAAATGGGAGTTCCACATGCGAGAAGTGCGAGACATGAAGCTATTGGAGTAGAAGATACGGCTACATTTAACAGTTTCGACAGTGAAAGGATTAGAGCGAGATGCCAGCCTAGTTGAACGCTTAAATTCATGAAGTCTGGAAACCAGTGAAAGCAGCTCATCGGAGCAATTACCATGAAAGTATTTGTAAAAAAAGACAGAGGGAGGCGACTGCAAGTCTGTGGGAGAGCGGCTGAAGAGGAGACGTCAGATCAGGGCCAATTACATTGCATATCCGTCTCTGGATTTTATCAAGAACCTTGAAACAAACAGAAGGGGCTCCAGACCATATATGGCAGCAATACTCCATGCAAGGGCGAATGGTTGATTTGTAGATTTGAAGGATCAACTCCGGCGTGAATGATTTCCTGGCGCGGCACAAGGAGCTAACTTTCCTTGCGGTGGACGAAGCTATTGACTCAATGTATTTGTTCCATCTCAGGTCAGCAGTCAATGTGGGACCGAGTAGTTGCAAAGAGGTGTTCTCGTGGACTTGAGCGTCAGACGTTTTAATGGGGTGGGGTAGGGATGGTGCTCTGTAGTGAGTAATAGAGAGCAGTTTTGTTTTTGAGGCATTAAAGTTAACCAGCCAATTTCTGCCCCATTTCACAACCGATTTGGAGGTCATTTTAAAAGGATCTTAAATTCGTCAATGAAAGTGGATAAACTGAATCAAGTACACGTGCTTTGTATTGCTGTATTACTTGTTCTTCTATTTTATCATTCCTTTTGGGTAGCGATGAAAATACTTTACGACCACCCTGTATCTAACGAAAAAAAAAACATACGTTTCGCCTGAAAGTATAAAGAATGTACAAAATATCTATAATTGAAAGCATAAAACCTCGTACAAAATATTTAGATTTCGACATTAAATAACCCATAGAGGTGCTGACATGCCGCTAAATAAAATCAACCAACCAACCTGACTCTACAGGGCTGCTCAGTTCGTTGAGGACATGTTCTTTGAAAGATTAAATTTTTTTCTAACTTGTCCTGATTATTGTTTTCTTTTTTTTTCTCAGATGAATAATGTCAAACATCAAACTAACTCAGTTAATGAAAATGCATCCTGTAATCGTTGGCTTAAAAGGCATAGCATAGTGATTTATAGATTGCTCGCTTCCTGAAAATTGCAGTGTCTTTTCTTCTTTGCAAAGAGCTTGCAACCACCGACGGTGATTCTACATTAGTAGCCAAATGTAAACCGTCTGTTAAGCGTCCTAATACAGTTAAAACACCTACACCCTTGAAACAACCACTTTAGTAGTTTCTTTTCTTACACCATTTGGTCAGTTTTGGACCCACTAAGGTGACAGGGTGTAAACGATTTCTATTTTTTCCCTAGATTAGGTCATTTTCAGTGGAGTACTATAATATGAATCAATTTTAGGTGTTAAAAGGCGGATATTATCAATTAATGTCTCATTGGATATCAGCGGAGATCAATTGATGACTTGAATTTTCTTCAGCGATAAGGACATCATTCATGATTAGCATCACAGTGACTGATAGGCAACTCTCGGTTTCGTGAGGTTACCATTTAATAGGGTTCATGCCGTTACGTCATTGCCTGTTGTATTTGCTTGCAAATAATAAAGATGGAAGAACAAGCAAAAGAGAAAAGAGGTTAAAATGGTGACAGCTTTTGCTCAAAGAATACACAACTCCATTATGTCTCGAATACTTCAGGATTCAATAATTGAATATATCAAATGTTATACTTTTTAAAAAAATCATTTCACCCCAAGCAACGCGATAATGCCACTAAGACGCAATTTAAATTAAATTAAATTCTTGAAGATTGTAAACGGCAGGGAATCAAGAAATCGCAAGGGAGTTTATCTATGCGTCACGCTGCAAACTTATTGATCCACTCCACGTTATTTTGTTTGGCCTTGAAAATATTGCGTCATCCGTGATTGCATCAGATTTTATCACGCACAGACACTATTGTCTCGACTGTCGATTAGTTGTCCTACAGCCATTGTCTACTATGGACATTACTCCAAGAAAGCGTACGAAAATTGCAACGCTGCACGAAAACAATGGCAAGCCTTAGCACTGAGTAAATCAAAGTATTATCGACTTGCACTGAAACTCTCCTGATTTAAATCCAATCGAGAATATGTGGCCAATCTGCAGAGAAAGACTTTGTAGAATGGACATAAGAAGTACTAACATGTGCTCTGGGTCATGTTTCATTGAGAAAATACGGAAAAAAGTAAATAATAACGGAATAAAAAAGTAATAGATAACTCCCTCCCCTTTTCCTGTTGCCCTCATAGATATAATCTCCACAATTCAAATGTAATGTCAATCGACGTCTCCAGATGATTTGATCTATCACCTATTCTTCTCTTCATCCTTTCCTTTATCATTCCTATTTGCTTTCGCTCCAACTCTCTGTAACCCCTTGCGTGCTAAGGACTTTCTGCCTTGCTTGGGGTGAAACGCTTAAAAAAATGACACGTGTCTTTTCTGTTTGAACGCAGTTAAACGTCACTATTTCGCACATCTCGCCTGTGGAACTCTCTCCCCTCTTCCTGTTTTGCTGATTGCTATAATCTCCAACTATTCAAATGTAATGTCAATCGACGTCTCCAAATGCCTTGATCTATCCCCTATCCTTCTCTTCATCCTGTCCTCTATCACTCCTACTTGCTATCGCTCCAACTCTCTGTAAACCCTTAAAAGAAAAAAATTAAATAACGTTTTGTTTTTTTAATTTGCCCAAGGGTATAAATTTGTACGAAAATTTTAGAAACGAAATTATCAATTGTAGAAAATTATCAATGTCAGTTACCGCCATCGTTAAAGAGCTCCATTTTTCAGCTCTATTGGAAGAATTTTATATAAAGCATAAGTCATGCGGTGAGACCAATCCTTGCCTACAAAGACAAAAGATAACAATCTGATCCACTTATTGGGCAAGTTGGAACATTAAGAATCTGAAAAATCACGACTAAAAGGTCAACCGAAGGAATAACAGATGGCTAGGCGGAGACCCCAAGGACGATCTAACCGTCATGCACACAAAGTTTCTGGCAACTCTGAGGACTCTGGGGGTTGTGAGCAACCGTGCAGTTATCATGGTTCCTCACTTCTTTTCTTAATGCAGTCAGTGTCAATTCTACTGAATATAATGTGGCGTTAGAGAGGGGCTTGTGAGGTCTTGCACAGGGAGCGTAAGCAAAAGGAAACCGTAAACCTGCAACAAGACACAGCGCCGTCTCTAAGGCGAAGACGACCCAAGAAGGAATGAGTTACAATCTCCACGAAAACGTTATCTCAAATAAGACTCCTAGCTCTCCACACCAGAATCCCTCGGACTACTACGAATGGAACGTAGCCGAGGAGGAACGTCAATCAACGCCTCAACTCTATAAAGTCTCTGGTGTACGCCATAATTAGCACAATGTCCCAAATAGATAATGATCATCTGATTTGTGTATGCCGACGTTTCAGTCCTCGTATTGAAGCAGTCATCGACGTTCAATCTGGTGCTGCGCAACACAGGGGATAGCCACATTAAGGAGATTGTGTTACGCTATTCTTCCAAACGAGCGGTCCTCTCTGTTTCGATATCAGCTATCAACAACTGCTGGCCTTGATTTGCACTCCAGCACTGATAATGCCGATAAATACGTGCAGGGTTCGAGCCCATATAAGCAGCTGACTATTTCGAATGACGATGAATTCGTTAAATCACCAATCAGAATACTCAGGTCAAATACGGAAAATACTTCTCCATGGAAAAGAAAACAACTTTTTTTTTTCCGCCAAGGACTGCCTATTTGTGGAACAAGCACCAGCGTGGGTCCTTCTCTGAACGCTAAAATTTTAACCTCTTCAAATCAAAGGTCAAAAGTTATCTTCCTCATCAACATAATGTTTATACCATCTTTTTTATTCATATCACATGCTATTATAAAACGTACCTATGAACAATAATGGGATGTCCCAATCTTCATAAATGCATTGGACACTATAAGTGAGCTGTCAGCGTGGGAAGCTCTTGCCGTGTCGAATTCTCTGCCTTCGGGCAGATAGGAACCCAGACGATGCTATGCCGAAGGGTAGAGTCTCGTCCGGGGAGGTAGACAGATACCCGATCCGGCGTATGCAGGGTCTACGGGCAATTTTTGACCGAGCCCACGGACTCGGAATTCCCCCACATTAAATTTGGCCTTGTACCGCATCCAACCTCGTAGAAAGGTAGGTAAATATCGTATTATGCTGTCTAAGTAGTCCACCACGAGCAGTGGTTACACCTACTTCACGTCACTGGCGAGTATTGTATAAAGATTACCTTTTCATTTCAAACCTCCGTTTTGATTGTTCTTCATTCAGTAACCTTTCCTAAGTTACAACAGATAGATAGATAGATAGATAGATAGATAGGTAGATAGATAGATAAGCTGAGTGGCATTGTCTTATATAACGTACCTATGAACACTAATAGGTATGTTTACTCCTCATAAATACGTTGTACACAATTGTAAGTGGGGGTAATATGCTGTGGAAGTAGTTCACCACTAGCAGTGGTTTACCTATTTCACGTCGCTGGCGAGTATTTTATTTTGTTGATGTTATAATGATTACCATTTCATTTCCAACCTCCGTTAGGGTTATTCCTCATACAGTAACCCGTCCGAGGTTACAACATATGCCCCATTCGTTATAACCATTTTAACAATAACCCTCTACCTTCAGTTGTTCTTGAAACTTGTATTTCCTCTAATTTGGTCTTGTGCCATAATAAGTTGTCCGGAGTATATAGCCGAAGGAATTTATATCGGTTTGCTAAAATATGACGAGTATATGCCGAATAGGTATTAGGTGGTTATTGCTTATAATTTTCTTTTATATTATCATTTCATTTTACAGTATTACCGAATTTCATTCTTTTATTTACATTATTCGGACTATATCGCCATATTTATAACAACGTTTCGGCTGTTGTACGCTCCGGCCTTCTTCAGGTGGTTGGAATGTCGAACCGAACCCTTTATTTAGCTCACTGGGGTAGACTGTTCTAGTTCCACGTGCCATGTTTAATGGATGTCAGTTATCGGTTAATTTCCCTCTGAAAGTTCTCCACTGCCTTAAACGGGTATTGAACTCACACTCTTTGAGTCCTGTCACTGGATCTAACTAACGCATTTATCTACTGTGAGGACATCTGTGTATGAATTTCTGGGTATTATAAACCTAAGGCCGTAGCGCACAACGGCCGAAACGTTGTAATAAATATGGCGACAAAGATGAGGACAATAGTCCTAATAATGTAAATAGTGTACATAAAACCTCGTCTCAGAAATATAGGCAGATGTTCATTCTTTTGTTTACGCAGCCTCATTCATCACAATTCCGCGAATGAAATTGAAGAAAAAAATTTTGTTTGACGAAAAAAAAAACAATAAAACCACTTTTTGATAATTAATTCATGTTTGCCTCGTGACGAGAAGCAGACATGAGAAATTAAAGTAAAACATAAGAGAAAGAGACAGATTGAAAAGATTGCGTGGGAAGAAATGGCTGACACAGGTCGACGAGTTTAGTTAAATCGTTAACAAAAACAAACTAAATGAATCTCAACAAAAAAAAGTTTTTATTTTCCTACTTCTCTTCGATAATCAAACAGTCGATTTCTTATTCTGCTTATACAAACGTATATCCTTACTTTTGTTGTTTTTAGCACAATCATTCTATAAAAAAGGTTCATCACGTTGTTCAGCCGTCCTGGGTATGCCGATAAACTACATCCGCGTCCTGGGTAAAACGATAAACTACATCCGCGTCCTGGGTAAGACGATAAACTACAGCCGCGTCCTGGGTAAGACGATAAACTACGTCCGCGTCCTGGGTAAGACGATAAACTACGTCCGCGTACTGGGTAAGACGATAAACTACATCCGCGTCCTGGGTATGACGATAAACTACATCCACGTCCTGGATAAGACGATAAACTACATCCGCGTCCTGGGTAAGACGATAAACTACATCCGCGTCCTGGGTAAGACGATAAACTACAGCCGCGTCCTGGGTAAGACGATAAACTACGTCCGCGTCCTGGGTAAGACGATAAACTACATCCGCGTCCTGGGTAAGTCGATAAACTACGTCCAACAGCAAGGCCTCTGATCAGGAGATTTTGAGGAGCCTGTAACCCCCACTTACTTGCTGGTGTTCCCAGGTCTACCCTGACCCGAGGTGATAGTAGCTGTTAGGGTCCCAGCTATAGGGAAATAGTTAACCCTCAAACTTGGGTCAAAACACTATGAAAGTGTAAACATAGATTTTAATATCAGAAATACTTTTTGTAAAATAAAATATTGACAGCGATACATTTTTGAAGAAAAAAATATTACTAAAAATAGATTTATGAAGGAAAAAAAAATGTTGCCAGCAACAAACATTTTGTCAACATTAAATAACCCATTGAGGTTGATATGCCGTAAAACAAACCAAACCAAACCAAACGAAATCAGCTTGTTCAGTTGTATCATGTGGTAGCCAGATAGAGCAACCCAGTATTTTTCGCCTCTTCTACAATATTGTTGCGGGCCGGTGTATGCATTGAGAGATAAACACGTAGGTCTCCTGAAATGCCCACAACAAACATGGCGAACTCGGTGTACGTGTACACAAAAAGAAATAATGTAAACAAACAACAAGAGCCGATATATATGCACAAACAAATGATAATGTACGCTATTTACATTATTCGGACTATTGTCCTCATCGTTGTCGCCATATTTATTACAACATTTCGACGTTGTACGCTCCGGCCTTCTTCAGGTGGTTGGAATGTCGAACTAGACCCTTTATTTCACTCACTGGGGTAGACTGTTCTAGTTCCAGGTGCCATGTTTAATGGATATCAGTTATCTCCTGGCCGAAACGTTGTGATAAATATAGCAACAAAGATGAAGACAATAGTTCGAATAATGCAAATAGTGTACATAATACCTCATCTCAGAAATATAGACAGATACTGAAGGGCCGAAATGTTGTGATAAATATGGCAACAAAGATTAGGACAATAGTCCGAATAATGTAAATAGTGTCAATAATACTTCATCTCAGAAATATAAACAGATACTGAAGGACCGAAATGTTGTAATAAATATGGCAACAAAGATGAGGATAATAGTCCGAATAATGTAAATAGTGTAAATAATACCTCATCTCAGAAATATAGACAGATAGAAATAAATTGTGTTTCTGGTGACATTTCTTTTGATTAGCCCAAGTAAAACTGAAAAGAATTTCAAGAAAAGAAGAACGATTCCTTTTAAAAATCAATTTCAAAATTCTCAGCAGAACATTTTTTTATTGATTGATTCGTTTTCTCCGTCTTAACTAATTGTAAGTTATTTAAAGCCAGAAAATATTTTTAGATTGTTAGAAGTTTTTTTAAATAATAATGGTTTGATGGTACGGATCTTACAAATTAACCCATAGCTGTTAGATCCAGTGACAGGACCCAAAGAGTGTGAGTTCAATACCCGGTAGTGGGGGACTTGGAGAGGGGAATTAACAGGAGATAACTAATAACTGACATCCATTAAACATGACACGTGGAACTAGAACAGTCTACTCCAGGGAGCGAAATAAAGGGTTCAGTTCGACATTCCAGCTACCTGAAGAAGGCCGGAGCGTACAATGGCCGAAACGTTGTAATAAATATGGCGACAAAGATGAGGCCAATAGTTCGAATAATGTAAATAATTTATTTCTACTTACACACCGAGAAAGCAAGCTTGGGAAGTCACCTTGATGAGAATCAAGAATTAGATTGGAAAGCGAAAGTTTGATAGAGTGTGATGCAATATCCAGCACGTATACTAAAAGGTCTAAAATCTGAATTGAAATTTATCTCTTCAGGTAGAAATTAACGATCGACCCCACTTGACAAATGACGAGAAACACATTGGACGCCACGTCGTCGGCAAAGAACAAAACAGTTTGTCTCATTCAGATAAAAAGTAAAAACTTAAATAAATCATCTCAGAACTTTGAAAAAATACCCGAAAGGTCGCAGAACGCATCGATCGAAGTGAAATAAGGAAGAGAAAAGACTTCTGAAAACCATGGATTTCTTTATTTTAAGTCATATCTTTATTTTGTTTTTATTAAGATACGTGCCTCTCTCTCTCTCTCTCTCTCTCTCTATATATATATATATATATATATATATATATCTATATATATATATATATATATATATATATAATATCTGGATAAAATGAATGAAACAAAATTGGGTGTATATATATATATATATATATATATGTGTATATAGATAGATAGATAGATGGATAGATAGATAGATATGAACATAGAGACAGATGGATGATTAAAAAAAAGAAAGAAAGAAAGAAAGAAATAAAGATATGAGCACGGGGTAATCATTAGATAGATAGATAGATAGATAGATAGATAGATAGATAGATAGATAGATAGATAGATAGATAGATTGATAGATAGATAGATATGAACAGAGAGAGAGATGGATGATTAAAAGAAAGAAAGAAAGATAAGAGCACTGAATAATGATTAAGATAGATAGATAGATAGATTGATAGATAGATAGATATGAACAGAGAGAGAGATGGATGATTAAAAGAAAGAAAGAAAGATAAGAGCACTGAATAATGATTAAGATAGATAGATAGATAGATAGATAGATAGATAGATAGATAGATAGATAGATAGATAACTTCGTATTTTGATTGTCAGTTATGCATATAATTTGACTAAAAATAAAAATCACTCCGAAAATTTTCGCTATTTGCCTTTCAGCAACGATAAAATTCGCTTCTTTTTTATTCATTTTTTTTTACTTTGTTTGTTTGTCTGTTTGTTTTTTACACAATACAGTTTCCACGGTAACGTCTCCAAGAATGGAATTAGTAATGGAGCCATAGCGAATTTAAATGATTGTAAATTGCGTTTCTTGAATTTAAAAAAAAATACAAAAAAAACCCCCAAGATGTACAAGTAAATAAAAAAAATGAAGCGAAGACCTCACTTTGGTTGGTAGTTTTCCTGGTGACTCGTTGGTAACATCATGTGAGTTTTGAAAAATTCAATCAGTCATAGTAACACTTGGGATGACTGTAAAAATGAATTACCACAAGATGACGTCATGGTTTTGTTTAGTTTTTTGCTTTTTTATGTGACCGGAAGTAATGACAACCGAACATCTGTTGAATGGAAGTGAGATCACGCCTAACACTAATCAAGAATGGAAGCGATACCATAGCTGCTTTCATTAAAAACAAAGAAAGAAAGAAAAGTATCAAGAAATGACGTCACAGAGGCTTCTGCTAAATGTTACGAGATTATGTTACCAGTGAAATGAAAGTACATCACGCAAATTGATGAGTGGCAAAGAAAAGAAAACATTCCAGTGCTGAAACAATAAATAATGAAGAAAGACGCCGGAGGTCGATGGACAGAAAACAGGAGACTTACATAAAACAAAATGGAAAAGAGAAACGCGTTCAAATTACAAAGAAAGCGAATTTGATCGCTTTTCTCTCATTTTCAAAATATGCTCGGGTGAAAAAAATACAATGCTTTCCGCATTTCCAGCAATAATGAACCCTCCCGAAGATCAGTTACATAAAAATTATCATACGTGCTGCTGTTCCTACCATAAATAATCTGGACTTTCTCTATCCACCAATCAAATGGTTTTCTTAGTCGTGGTGTAAGGGTTAGCAAGCTTGTCGCGCTAGGTCACTTACGACTGAATAGTGAGTTCGATTCTCACTGGGTACCCCATACTTTCGGCTTTGTGCCACATCTAAGCTACGCTTAGAAAATCATGAGAACAGTCGGCCAGACTGTTGATTGCTGTCAAAATCTCCGCCTCGGCAGAGAGGAATCCGGACGAAGCTTTGCCGCAGGGCAAAGTTTCGTCCTGGGTGGTAGACAGGCCCTGAATCCGTTTATACGAGTTCTAAAGCGAATATTTTTGGCTGAGCCTACGGGCTCGGAGTATCCACTATAAACCGGCCTTGTGCCACATACACTCTTGTAGGGGGGATGTTAAATATTATCAGAAGGTTTTCTTAGTCGTGGTGTAATGGTTAGCAAGCTTTTCTTACTAGATCAATTACGGCAGAGTCGTGAGTTCGATCCTCACTTGTGGCTTCATATTTTCGATCTTGTTCGAGGCTGAATAAATTTCCAAAAGTAGTTGAGCGAGTACTTGATGGTTAGGTTAACAAGCTTATCCGGCTAGAACAATTAAGACTGAATAGTGAGTTGCTCCTTACTTACGGCCTTATGCCAGATCTAAGCTACGCTAAGTTGTTGCCTCCTGCATTTTTCCAACTTGGAGTGGAACGAAGAATATCAAAAAGTCATTTACATAGATAACTCGGTGATTGGAGTTTTATAGTTACGCATATAATTTGACCAAAAATAATTTTCCCTCCAGAAGTTTTTGCTATTTGCCTTTCAGTAACGATAAAATTCGCTTCTTTTTTATTTTTTTATTTGTATTTTGTTTTTTCTTTGTTTCTTTTTTTTTCCTCACGATAGTTTCCATGGTAACGTCTCCAAGAATAGAATTACTGAAGGAGCCATAGCGAATTTAAATGAATGAAAATTGCGTTTCTTGAATTAAAAGAAAAATATTATTATTAAGTCGTACTTATTAGGTTGAATGATTTAGACCTAAGCTAACCAGTATTACGGTCTAGCTTATAAAATAAGCAGAGGGCAAGAGTAGAGAACGTGTTATTCACAAGGACCAGAGAGCGACCAGATAGGGAGTAGAAATGATTCTAAGAATCAGTTCACTTCCCCTTTTTGTCATTTTACAATAATTTTCAACCTGTACAAAGAGCCACTCAAGGTAGAGGGTTACAGATTATGCGGCACAGATTATGCGGATATGTGGGGAAGATTACGCTTAACTTTCGAATTGAACAGTTTAAGATTATCGTGATCGGAGAAGCATCCTCTTCGAAATCGGTTCCACTGGCAGCAGTTAGTGGTAAATAGTTGCTGGATTAGCAATTACATCTCACGAAAGGAGTATAAAGAGAATGTGGGCGGTTCGCTCCGATGTGCGCTGGATGGCGGGTCTTTGCCGTGAAGGTTAGAACAGGTGGAACAGATGAATGTAGTTGATGTGTTTTGATTTGTTTGTTTAAATGGTACATCAACTCTTTATGGGTCATTTAATGCCGAAATGTAATTATCTTGGGAGCTTTGAAGTAATAAAAATATATGTTATTCTGCTTTCACAATTGAATACATGATAGATGATACACAGCTTCTTTAAAATATACATGTTTGTATAGACACTATTATTATAAACAGTGATATGATGTAGTTTTCTTGAAACTATAAAGGGTGTTCCAATAACGTGGTCCGATTTTAAATGTGAATTAAGTTTAAGCGTCTAATGATTTTTTTCTAATCTTTCAGATTTGGCAAACATTTTGGCTATATTATTTATAAATATATTTTAACACGACCCAACAGAGAAGTAAATAAATTTTCACGAACACCACTGATTTATTTACTTCTGACTGTGATCCGTCTTAATGAAACACACTTTATTTTGGAATACAATGTGATTTCTTTAAGAAATTGTAGAGTGGAATGTAATCCCTCACACACATGGCCACGTAGACGCTTTGGGACTCTATAGAGACTGGAAAGTGAAGACTGGATAGCTCCTGCTGTTATATAGCCGCAGTACTCCATTTTCGGCCTGATATATGGACTAATGTCACGAAAGAGTTATTTCATGTTGGTTGTTTGGTTGTTTGATTTTGTTTAGCAACATATCAACATTTCTATGGGTTATTAAATGCCGAAATATAAATATTTTGAACAAGTTTATGGTTCCAAGTAAATGTAATTGTGTCATATAGGAAGAAAATGAGTAACTAACGACACTGAGGTTCGAGCGTGACACTCTGGACTTTTGAACATATGTTTTTCGCCAGGTGTATAAATAGCGGTGTCGGGCTACTGACTGCAATGATTATTGATTGACTATTGAAATGGAACTATCCAGTCGAGTTAGTGTGAATTATTGTGCATCAGTGATTTGGGTTTTGATTTAGTATTTACCGGACGTTAAGCCGAGCCGCTCTACTAAGAAGGTATTCACTGAAATGGTTAATTATCTTTGGATGACTTTTACTTCTTTGATCTTGTTAAGTATTTATTTGCGGTTGTAATTAAATACTATCTTATTTTAACATTGAAGTCTTGAGTTATACTTAATTATTAACGGCCACCGTACGTCACAAAAATTATATGGCTTCCACTATAGATAAAATGTGTCGTTGGTAATTTTACAATAAATATGTATTGTTGATACTATTTTTTAATCAAAATGAATTACGGGTATTTTTAATAAAAAATATATTTTTATGCTTTCATAGTATTTTGGTTTTCTTTAGGGTTTCACAATAGCTGGGAGCCTAACAGGTGTTACCACTCCGGGTCAGGTTGGACCTGGGAACAACAGCAATTAAGTCGTGGTTCCACGCTCTTCAAAACCTCGAATATCCCGAACAGAGGCCTTGCTGTTGGATGTATTTTATCATCATACCAAGGACTAATGAATGTAATCCATCTCAACAATTTCCATGGAGATAGCGACAGAGTAGCGAGAGTTTTGTAAAGTTTCGTCTTTGGGAAAAGGTTTGTAGAGTGGAATGTAATCCCTCACACACATGGCCACGTAGACGCTTTGGGACTCTATAGAGACTGGAGAGTGAAGACTGGATAGCTCCTGCTGTTATATAGACGCAGTACTCCATTTTCGGCCTGATATAGCTCTTGTAAAGGCAGAGGATAGCGGAGACGACTTTAGACATTATTGAGCCTGCAAAGTGAAGACTGGACAGATCCTGCCCATATATGGCAGCAGTACTCCATTTTCGGACTGATCTCGCTCTTGTAAAGGTGGAGAAGAGGTGCCAGGTACATACTGGAGCGACACACGGAACTGACCATTTTTCAAGCGTCTTTAGCGGTGTATCATATGTACGAATTCTATTTGAGGTTTTGGGCGAGATTAAGTCCCAAAAGTCGCGAAGACACGAGGCATCCCTGAGAGAACACCCTTTCATCGCGATAGACCAAAATTCAGAGCCCGCTCTGTGACGATAGAACGTCACTAGTTTGTTTTGTTCTTCGTGGCATTTAATGTGACTAGCCATTCCAAAGGAGAGATCAGATTCCAGGATCTGGCCATCTTGTATTTTGGAGGGGCTCCTATATAGTGTTGTATCATCAGCATAGATATCCGCAAATATCGGAGTATATACTTAGGCAGGTCATTAATGAGAAGTAAAAAGAGAGTTGAACCGATAATTGAGCCTTGGGGAACGCCTTGGTCGTTAACAAATACATTCAGGGGCCTACCTGTTAGGAAGTCCTTGATAACTGAGAAAACTCTTACAGCGATTCCATAACTGGACAGCTGGTGCATGTATATATAGCAGGCCACTCGTATTCGAGGATACCCGACTACTAGGGTGGCTAGCCAATCCCTATAACAGACGCTGGCTCAGGCGCATTTGTGTTTATTCAACACCCACAGAGCCCACCTGTGGTTTATACTGCAACTATGCTGGGCAGACCTACATTTTCTGGGAAAGAGTGTGTTATCTAGCGTGATCAACAATTTGAACAAGGCCAGCATGCACAAGCACTTTGGTCACGATGACTTGTGATTTCGTGTTAACACAGCTATCGTTGAACCCCAAGGGTTCTGTCTACCCAATTTCAATCACAAGGCTTGAGTCAACCCGTGATATCGTTTTCAGGCACTTTCCAAATGTGCCGCACGCTCGGATCAATCACTCCACTCCGATAACATCAGGAAGTCCCCACTCGGCCACGGAGACTATAGCGCAGCAACACTCTATACCACACCTTGTCTAAGGTCGTCGAAATATCTAATACAATCATCCTCGAAATACTTACGCCTAAGTCAAAATGACAAAAGACGTAATCTTTAATATAGTAAAAACGACATTTCTTTGTGGGTACTTCTTTTCTTCAATGTATTTTTGTTTGTGTTTTTACATTCGTGTTAATAGAATGGTTTTGATTGATTTATTGATTTGGGTTTTTCTCCGGCTTATCTGCCCCTTGTGGGTTATTTATAGGCGAAACATATTTCGGATTGGAAGAGTTTGCTTACAGTACCCGATGTTTCGAAACAATCCTTCATCGAAGTCCTGACCGGGCTCATGTCGTATTATAATTATGTCAAACGTCACATTAGTGCATTCTTTCTGTTGTTTTATCTGTTCAGAATTTCGTCTTTGTCACGGAGCTTTTACATCCTAATAATTCAACAGTACAACCGGAAATAGCCTTTCAAACAACACACGCTCATTGCAGTGAAACAATTAATTTTATGATAACATCAAGCACTATTTTATTAACTGAACAAAGTAACTAATAATAACAAAACAAAAGTCATTGAAACAAAGCAAGTTCAGTCGACCAATGATAACAATTCTAGAACAACGTGACGATAAACAATTTTTTCTATCCTCTGCCAGCCGCTATGATGGAGAAAGCATTACCTCGAACCGTCGCCAGTGAGACACGCTGCAAGAGCCACTCCGTTTTGCGAGGCTCGTTCCTTAATCGAGACGCAATCGAACACCATCGAACGAGGGCCAATAACCCCTGAAGTCTCCACTGCCACAGGAGTAAAAAAAATCTATCAGATTACTTACTTACATTACGCTCAGTTTGATACACGCTCAGGGGATCATGTATCTTTAGATACATAACTGACGAGGCAGATTTTTTTCCGCTGTAGGTTGCCATTTCTTTCTGCGGTAGACCAGTTGCCATCCAAAGCTATAGAACCCCAGTCTGTCCTGCTATTTAGCCATAGCTGGGGGGAGAAGAGCATTCATACCTTTTCCATGGGTATTAGCATGTAAGTGAATGTAATGGATTCGACTGGAATTCAAACACGGCGCTTCGATTCCTCACTCCGAGCCCCTATCCATTACTCCACCCTGAGGGTAGAATAATTGCAGTCAGTTAACTCAAGCATGCAAAGAAAAGAAAGCCATTTATTTTTTTTCTTTCTGAAGCCCTTCAGAAAGTAGGCAATCAAACCTGTCCACAGCAAATATATTTTCTTTATTATTCATGATTTCGTTGTAAAGATTGTGGAGTATTTTTACAGTTGTCTTCTCCAAGATCTTTGAATTCAAAGTATTGTTTCTTCTAGAGTGGCTGCCATCCAGAGAGCGAAGGAAAGGAGACGGGTTTATGCCGTTTCCAAGCATTATGTACGCAAAATGAAACGTAACAGACTTGAACAGAGATTGAACTTTGATAGCTGATTTCACCGATGTTAACTGCATATAATAATCTGAAAAGATTTTGGGTCATTTATTTTTTTTCATAATGACAGTAATTTCTACTTTTGTAGCTCGATCGATACAAAGTACATCTAAACCCATACTAAAGTGACTTCGATCCCATATTTAATCATAAACTACATCATTTCAATAAGGAATTTGACAATTGCTAGATTTAACACCTTCTGAAATAGGTAAGGAAGGAGAATATCATTTTTTGTGAGCCTTAGAAAATAACCTGCTGAACAGGGAATATGAGAAAAATCATTTATTTTTTGGTCGAACAACCTTCACACACTTATGGTATAGCAATTTACTAAGCGTAGCTTAAATGTGGCACAAGGCCGAATGTATGTAGCATACAGGGAGAATTAAACTCACTATTCAATTATAACTGATCTAGCGAAACAAGCTCGCTAACCATTACACCACGTTGAAGTACCCAAAGTGATTTTCTAAGCATACCTTAGATGTGGCACAAGGCCGAAAGTATGGGACTTCCAATGAAGATTGAACTCACTACACAGTTGTATTGATCTAGCGAGACAAGCTCGTTAACCATTACATCATGTCGAAACACCAAGCCACAGTTACGGTATAATCTAAAAAATATTTTTCGTAAATTTGTAAGATTATCTGCCAAGCGGATTCCACCTTCTCTATTACCATATTTCTGACTGGAGGACATCAATATTTTCTAACGGAAAGATAATTGTTTTCCTTGAAGGTCTATTCTGCAAAAGGTTACTGTGTGTTTCCTTTCTACGTTTACTTATTCAGTTTCTTTCGATATTCTATTATTCGCCGTATTTTCCTCATTTGTTATCGTTTCGCTAACTACTTTTCGGCCGATGGATTCATTGGCCTCCTTCCTGACGTCTCGAAATAGTAATATTAACTATTATTTTTATTCCCTGAATGATCCAAATGAAAACCCTCATTTTTATTTTTTTATTTTTTCCCCATCAAGACGATTCGGCCGACAAATTTTCCGGCCTTCTTAAACTGCTTTATTTGAGAATTATTAATATTCTTAATATTATAAATTATTCTTTGTTTTTTATTTATTTATTTATTTTGTGCTTTTAATCTTCGTATCCATTTTGTATCGCAGGTTTCTCCAGTTGAAAATTACTATCATTTGCAAATGTCGATGTTTTATTTCCGGACTTATTCAAGCAGATTTTATTATTTAACCCTAGAACACTAACCATCAATTAAAGTTACACCACTACTAACCATGGGTATATCATACCCGATTTTGAAAATATCCAAAAAAAATATTAAATATAAATCTTTATTTGAAATATTTTACTTGCAGGCACTTCAAACTTTGTACTTTGAGTTAACATTAATAGGAACTGAAAAACATTATTTATGTAAGAAAATCGGGTACTGAAAATTGTAATTAAAAATAGGAAAATTTGCGCTGGGTACTATATACCTATGGTTAGTGTTTTAGCGTTAAGAAATAGTTGGTATGTCATGTGAAATCCTTCATAAATATACAAGATCAAGACAAGAGGTTTACTCGATAGAACCCATCTCTTCCTTAATAACAGGAGATAGGAATTACTGGGCTACAGTGTACTCGTAGCAGATAAGAATGATTGAGTGATTGATTCGTTTTCTCCGGATTCTTAATACTTTGCAGGTCAGAAAATATTTTATATTACAAGAAGTTTTTTTTTCTTTTTTTAGATAATAATGATTTACAAATGCGATTTCACTTTCAAATCATTTTTTCACCGCTCTTTGGACTGTCATTTCTGAAACTTCTCTCTCGCGTGTCAAACGTCTTATGAATTGAATTGAATCAATTCTAATTGATCTCTGTAGATTTAAGTTTAAATGAAGTTCCCTCTTCTTGCTGTGTCCTCCTGATCCAGTTTTCTTCTCGACTGTTCCCTCTTTTTAAATTTATTACCGTTCTCTTGAATGGACTTTGAAGGTGGAAGCCAGAGAATGAATAAGATGGAAAATGATCCTGGAATAATATATATATATTTTATTTATCGCTCTCCCGTCGAACTCGACGTATGAGGGTCAGACACATCATTTCACAGAAACTGAAAGCCCGACAGCCACACAGGATTTGATTATAGTGGTGAAGGCTTTGTGCAGGGCCATCCACACTTTTTGGAGGAACGAATAGAGGGACCTGGTGCAACGGATGCCACAAGGTCCCCAAACGACCCTCCGCAGGTTTTGAATTCAGAGTTGTCCTTCTCCTAGACCAGTTGCCATCCAAGGCTATAGAACCCACTCTGTCCTGCTATATATATATGTTTGAACTTAATTTCAATACTTCATGAACTTCCGATCCGAAGCTATGATAATTTAATGATGAACATGCCATATATATATATATATATATATATATATATATATATATATATATATATGAAGTTTATTTCAATACTTAATGTACTTCCGATCCTTAGCTATGATTAATTAATGATAAACATGTAATTTTCGTTTATGATCGATTTCATCACGATTCTTCTGTTAAGCTTGGAATGTAATTATTCATTCTTATTGCTCAAAGTAGAGTCGAATAGTGTTATAAAAACCTCGGAGAATTCCAGTAAGATATCTTTAAGAATTTCTATGATACAATGGTCCAGAGCTTAATCTAACAATTGGACAATTTTGCTGTTACACGATTTGGACAATTTTGCTGTTGCACTCGGTATATACAGGGTGGCGTTGGGGGGGTGGCGTAGAAACTCGGGTATTGAAAATTGTTCATATCTGTAATAATTACGCGGTTGTTTTTCATTAAACTTCTTTTTCTTTAAACATTATAATAGCAGAAGTAAAGTACAGTTTTACAATTTTACCTGTTGCACATATTCTTCCAATCGGGATGTTGAAGGTCGACCGTATCTGGGGGCATCTACCACAGATCCCGTATTTATCAGCTTTGGCTTTTAATTAACAATTCATTTCAGCCACTTTAGAGATCACAAGGTATTTAGTCTCATGCAAATTCATAATAATAAAACCTGTCAGTAATTTTTCATTAGAAAGTTGCTTTCCACCTAGACTACCAAATTGTCTTGCGGTAGATAAAGCTATTGACACAGGTCAGTGGAAAGCGTGAAACCAAGGAGGTCCGGAGAGATGCTCTCTTGGAGTTGGGCATCTGAATTTAAATACATATACAGTGCTGTTCGATAAAAGTGCATCACCTGATTTTTTTTTACTAAATGATCTCTTCTCCGATGAAACGAAAGTTGAGCTACATTCAAAAGATAAGCGAAGAAGCTTTGAAAGCTCTTTGAATTTAGCAGTAAGTACTGTCAAGCATCCGTTCAGTCTAATGTTCTGGGGATGCTTTTCTTTTCATGGAACTGGTTTCTTAAAACCTATTGAAAAGACCCCCAGGAGCGAGCAGTACAAGAGAATTTTAGATTCTTGTCTGCTCCCTTCTGCTGAAAGGGTGCAAAACGACCCCACCAAGCTCATTTTTATGCAGGATAATGCTCCCTGTCATAAATCAAAATTGTTGAAGGAATACTTTGATGAGAAGCAGGTAAGTGTTATGACATGGCCGCCCCAATCTCCTGACCTCAACCCCATACAAAACTTATGGAGCATTATAAAGTACAGGCTCTCGAGAAAGCAATTGAGCAACAAAGAGGATTTGATTGTGAATTTCATATCCGAATGGAATTCAATGCTTGGAGATGAGATTTGGCAGAACCTAATCAAGTCAATGCCAAAAAGGGTTGAAAAGGTTATTCAAAATAAAGGAGGACCCATAGATTATTAAATATTTCGAACTATATTACCTATTATAAATAAATTATACCTCTATTATTCTTTATTTAAAGCTGTTCGGTTATGTTTCTATTGATTACTAGTTGCAGGAAATAAGTGAGTCATTTTTTTTGCACAGAGATTTTCCCTAAATCTCATTTATATCCAAAATTATAATTATCAATAGAATACCTTAGGGTGAGTAAACTTGTATACCCAAAAACAATAGGCGAAAAAATATTTAAGTAAAAAAAATCAGGTGAGTCACTTTTATCGAACAGCACTGTATATTTATCTATTTATTGTATCCATAATTTATGTATTCCTCCAAATACTTTCGAGTAGTACGATAGTCATTATCTAGGTTAGACAGCTGGAATCAATTTGTCACTTAAAACTAAGATATTTTTTGTCAGAATTAACTTTCCAAAGCTTTTTTATTGTATCCATTCTGATTGTATTCCTCCGCTTACTATATCCTTATCAGTCGGAAGTAATCGGATGTAGAGAATTAAGGTGGTATATATATATATATATATATATATATATATATATATATATATATATATATATATATATATATACAGTGAAGTAACAAATCCGTGGATACATAATCCAAGTGGATTCTAGTAATATAAGATATTAATACTGATCCACAAAAAGAGGTCAATGCATTTATTATTACACATAATATATATAATATATATTATTATTACAGACCAATATATATATATATATATTGGCTCCTGAAAAATTAATTTCGGTTTAGCTCTTTGGTTTGAGGTGTGAGTTTGTAAACAGTGACTATTTAAGCTAATATTGCACGACTCTTCGGTAGAATTGAGTCACTGTCAGTCACTGTGTGTTTATCTAAATCTAAAAATAAACACGCTAAAATTCACCTTCATCCTTGCCGTGAGCCGAAGTGGTAGAAGTTCCGACTGACGCAAATTCAGTCGGGTTTCGATCCTAGCTAGAGGCAACCGGACGTCTAGCCACACTGATGAGCTGTGAAACAGCGAAACAGTCTGTCTGTGGATGACAAATATATATATATATATATATATATATATGTGTGTGTGTGTGTGTGTGTGTGTGTGTGTATAATAAAAGTAACAAATCCGTTGGTATATAATCCAAGATCCTAGCAATATAAAATATTAAAACTGATCCACAAAAAGGACTCAATGTATTTATTATTACAGAGCAATATATATATATATATATATATATATGTATATATATATATATATATATATATATATATATATATATATATATATATATATATATATATATAATTTAATTAAATGAAAAACAGACAACTTTAATGCTCCACTGTAATAATTTATTTCAACAGAGAATATTATCCGTCTCTGGATCCTCAGACTTCACTTTCAAAAGGTGAAACTAAAAATGAAATTGAAATTTACACTTTTGACGGGCAGGAATGAGATTAAATAAGTTGACATAGAGGGTGGTGAGGGATGGTATGAGCGACAGTGTCGAGTTTAGGGAGGGAAGGGAGATTTTTAAAAATGTTTATTTATATTTCTTTTAATAATACTTAATATTGAGGAAGGAGGAGGAAATGATCAGACATTGACGTTATTTAATCGGTCAACTCAACGGAAATGATATGGGAAAAGGAAAAGGAGAAAAAAACGAGAAAGAGGAAAAAAGGGGAAGTAAAGAGAAAAGAGATGTCATTAGGTTTTTGGGAGTAAGAAGATGTTATAGCTTCAGCAATTTAGATAAAACAGTTTTTAACCTTTATTAAGACATATATATATATATATATATTAATAAATATTCATATATATATATATTAATACATATTCATATATATATATATATATATATATATATATATATATATATATACATATATATTAAGAAATATACATATTTACATATATACATCAAT
Source organism: Acanthosepion esculentum (assembly GCA_964036315.1). Lineage (NCBI taxonomy): Eukaryota > Metazoa > Mollusca > Cephalopoda > Sepiida > Sepiidae > Acanthosepion > Acanthosepion esculentum. The sequence goes on from OZ038484.1 coordinate 119,931,514, forward strand.
AAATATACCCATATATATATATATATATATATATATATATTAATAAATATAGATATATATATTAATAAATGTACATATATATATACATATATATACATATTTATATATATTAATAAATAGACATATATACATATATATTAATAATTATACACACATATATATTAATAAAATATTACTATATTATACACACATATATATACAAATATATATTAGTAAATGTATATGTATATGCATATATATCTATATATATTAATAAATATGCATATATATATACATATATATATATATTAATAAATATAAATATATATATATATATATATATATATATATATATATATATATAAATTAATAAATATACATATTTATTAATATATACTTAATGGCTCTGCTGTATTACATCGAGCACTGTTTTATTAACACCAGCACTTAATCTGCAATTCATATAATTATATATATATATATATATATATATATATGTGTGTGTGTGTGTGTGTGTGTGTGTATGTATAGAGAGAGAGAGAGAGAGAGAGAGAGAGAGAGAGTGAGAAAAAGAAAGAGAAAGATAGATTTTAGATAGATAGATATACCAGCTGCATTACAGATGTATTTAGACATTCTTATTTAGGCAGTTATAACTGACCTAACTTATTATAATTTTAGTATATCATTACAATATATCTAATGAGCTGACCTGCCAACTTTTGCCATTCAAGATTGAAGGAATTGACTGAAGACCAATTGTCACAAAACGTGACAATTTTGAAGCTCGCTATGCAGTAAAATTTGGTGTTGTCAGAGGTGGGAATCAAAACTGTTTCTCACCCACCATAAAGTCCAAAGCATGCTCTCAATGAATTTTGGGTTGTTTCCAAGTTAAAGGGGAACTCCAGTGAAAGTTTGGAAGACATTGTAAAGATAAAGAAGTTTGTGACAAGCGTCTTGGATACCTTTAATTTGGATGGCTTTAATGTGGCCTTCACGAATATCAGGAACGATTCAACAAGACCATTGAAGACACAGGATCCTGCATCGATACAGATTAGAGTTTTGCACTTCTTGAAATAAATAAATGACTCTCCTGAATAAGTCGCCCAACTTCTGCCTAGAGCCTAAATTATAATTATTGTTAAAAATATGATTCCATCGCTACATAAGTGATCTCATATTTCAAAAAAATTTCGATTGAAGATGAAACAGAGCTTGATACTTTAATCCGATTTAATTTTTGTAATTAAGTTGAAGTTTTTAGCTCCTGATTTTGAAACATGACAACTCTTATGTAGCGATGGAATCATATTTTTTTTAAATTATAATATATATATATATATATATACATATGTATAAATATATATATATATATATATATATATATATATATATATATATATATATATATATATATATATATATATATACAAGTACAGGGTTGGTATAGATGGAATAAGATACCGATAACCAAAATCAATATTCTTAAAAGAGTGCGCAATATCGAGTAGAGCAAATAATACTGATTCAAAATTATAACAGATGCATGTTATATTATCAATAAAAACATTGCAATTATATTGCCATGTTATTTTAAATTACCATATACTTGTATTCTGATAGGTTATCATATGATGTGTAACAACGTTTCCCCTGCTGGAGGGGATGGTTCGTTTTTGAACTTTTAAAACCCTTTATTTTGCAATCAACACCATCACTTGATAAGACACCAGAAGGATTGAAACAAAATTGCAATTTTTGTAATCATATTATAACACGCATATGTTATAATTTTGAATATATATATGACTTGTGTGTGTGTGTGTTTGTGTTTGTATACATATATATATATATATATATATATATATATATATATATATATATATATATATATATATATATATATATGTATGTATCACTTCATAACTAGGAGGGATAAATCCAAGGTGGATATATACCCAAAGAGAACTCAATGTAAGAAGAAAGCAAATATAATATTGAAAGAGAAGTCCTTAGAAATCCATTTAAGTGATAATTTATTTCCTAGGATCAGTGCCCTTCTCTTCAGACCTAAAAAGTTTAGAACATTTTTATTTAGTTGTAAAATCTTTGTCGGAAGAAATGGGCGTCTGTTCCCAGGAAATAAATCAACTTTCATTACATTATATATACATATATATATATGTCTATATTTCTGAGATGAGGTATTATGTACAGTATTTTCATTAGTCGAACTATTGTCCTCATCTTTGTCGCCATATTTGTCACAACGTTTCGGCCGTTTCAGAGGGAAAATTAGCAGGAGATAAATGATAACTGACATCCATCAAACATGGCACGTGGAACTAGAACAGTCTACCCCAGGGATCGAAATAAAGGGTTGAGTTCGAAATTCCAACCACCTGAAGAAGCCGGAGCGTACAACGGCCGAAACGTTGTGACAAATATGGCGACAAAGATGAAGATAATAGTCCGACTAATTTAAATACTGTACATATATATATATATATATATATATATATATATATATATATATATATATATATATATATATATATATATTTAAGCAGTAATCCTTCTTTCATGCACATTTCATTAAAAATGACAGACAAGTTGCTTTTATTTAGTTTCTTATACACTTTCTCATGCGATCTAATAATTTTTTTCTTTTCGGGTGATAAATTATATAAAAACTGTCCGAATGTTCTTTTTATCCGAGCGCTTTCGGTTATACATTTAGCCATTATCAAGGATTATATTTCAACTGTTAGAATTAGAAATAGTTTATTTTATGTATGTTTTATAAAATGTATTCATTTTTTTGTATCAAAACACGATCAAGATATTATGTTCATGTTCAAAGTTAATATTATTAAGTGTTCGTTTGTTTTTATTCATAAGACTCCCATTATTTCTAGCCATTTTTTAGCATGTACATGATGCGATTATATTAGTGTTGTCAACAAGTATGTTATGAATAGTGTCAGGTAGGTGTAGAGTGAGTCAAACATGTTGTAGTGTGGCATTTATAATTATTTACAAATTTTGATTGGTGAGGAATACATTTCTTTAATGGGGATTTAAGTTCGTAAATAATACTTGCCCTATTTAATTTTGTCTTAGGAGGTGAATTATTATTTTTAACTATAAGGTTAGAGGTTGTAAATTTTTTATATAAATATAATTAATCTAAATATTTTGCTATTGTCAACTGGTGTTATAATGTTCTTAATGCTGCATCCATATATATATATATATATATATATATATATATATATATATATATATACACACAAGTATAGGATTGGTGTATACGGAATAGATTCCAATAACCAACAATTACTATTCTTAAAAGAGTGCTCAATACAGAGTAGAGCAAATATAATTATTTATTTGAAAATTATAACATAATTAGGTTATAAACTCACTACAAAAATAGCCATTTTGTTTCAACACTTCTGGTATTTTATCAAGCGATGATGTTGAATGTAGAATAAAGGGTTTTAAAAGGTTCAAATTAATTAACCACCCTTCGTTAATTAACCACCCTTCGTTTCCCCTTACGAAGGATGGTTAATTAATTTGAACCTTTTAAAACATTTTATTCTACATTCAACATCATCGCTTGATAAGATACCAGAAGTGTTGAAACAAAATGGCTATTTTTGTAGTGATTTTATAACATATTTATGTGATAATTTTCAAATAAATAATTATATATATATATATATATATATATATATATATATATATATAACTGGTTGTCAAGTATGTAGTCTGAAGTAACGCAAATGTAATGTGGATGATTAATAGAATGAAAATTTCTATTGGGCGCCAACATCTCACTTCTTTCTACCGAATTCTTTCTCGTGTATGTCCGCATGTGTGTGTGGGTTAATGATACTCAATAACATTTCGTTGCGACTTTTTCTCGATGTCTTTTGCGTGACTGTCTTTAACTGAAAAATCGATTGATGCCATCAAAGTACACAAAGAATTATGGAAAATACCCGAGCTGCTAAATAGTAATTTGCCTTCATCATCTATTTTTTTTTTCCTATTCGAAATATATAACATAGTTTCTTTGGTCTGCGAAATCCACTTCCAAGCTTTTTTTTTTCGTTTTTATTTTTTGACTTTTCTTTTCTTTCCAAAACCAAACGAAACTCAGGAATGCTGATAATAATGTTTCAGGTTTTGCATTGACATGTTTTATCGTCGACTTGTTATTTCGATGTATCCGTTAACAATATCTTCCCCATTGCGACTAAAGGAGCAAATTGATAATTTTGTCTATGTTCTTACACTCGTAACGCCAAATACTAAATACTGGCACGACTTCATATCCAAGGCATATTTGCGGTGTCTCGGACTGTCTTTTTCCAGGTGCCAAATTGAATATGAAAACATTTGGCGTTGACGAATATTGTCACCTTTTATATTATCTTGATAGAGATGCGTGGCAGCGATGTATCACCACGCGGTTCTCCTCTCATTGTCTCTCGATATCACCGGCAAGACAGAGTCGCCAAAGGAATCAAATTCCAACAAAGGCTGAAACTGCTCACGTCTTGCTAAGTGTCATTCCTCTCTCCTTGCATTTCGATTTGTAATCACAAAGATCTAGTAATTCCTCACGCAAGAAACAACGAGGTTTATTTTATTTTATTTTTATTTCTCATATATATATATATATATATATATATATATATATATATATATATATGTACTCTCAGAGGGAGACTCTGGTGAAAATTGAAGGATTATCAAAGGATTGCACATGTTATGGGGACATGATGCCATTCTAATTCTCAACTAAACCAAGGAAAATAGATTTCGGCCAGAAGTGACAAAAAAACATCTTAAATGTCAACACAAAAGGTAAATTTAAGTGTGTCCGTATTTTTCGTATGACATATTGTTAATAAATTAACCGCATTGCTTTTAGGCCACGTATTTATTTTATTACATTAATTAACAGCAACTATTTCTGACTTGTACTTAATTTGATCTTTATTATAATTAGATAAAAAAAATCCTAACAAGTATTATTAATGTTTGACTACTATATAAATTTGTTGTAGCCTTGGGGGGGTTACCGAATAGAATAATGAAACGAAGGTTGGTAATGAACGATAATACTTAGGACAAGAACAACATATATAAGATTCCCGCGATTGCCTCCGGGCAAAGAGGATCCCAAGATATGGGAAACACCTACCCGACCCGTTTCAAACGCCGAGCTCACGGGCTCGGATACCCCACATTAAATTCGGCCTTGTTCCCCATCTAACCGCGTGGGGCGGTTGGTAGATATCCTGCAGCTGGAGATTCGTATCCGTAGACCACGTATAAAACTTCGACATAGCCTCGTCTGGGATCCTCTTTGCCCGGAGGCAGAGAGCTTGACGAACACAGCTGGATACGAATCTCCAGCTGCAGGATATCTACCAACCGCCCCACGCGGTTAGATGGGGAACAAGGCCGAATTTAATGTGGGGTATCCGAGCCCGTGAGCTCGGCCAAAAAATCCACGTAGACTCCGTATGAAAACGGGTCGGGTAGGTGTTTCCCGAGAAGAGACTCTGCCCTTCGATATAGCCTCATCTGGGGATCCTCTTTGCCCGGAGGCAGAGATTTTAACCAGCACAGCTGGAGACGAATCTCCAAATGCAGACCAACAGACAGTATTTACTACTGTATTTATGTGAATGGCGACCTACCCATTATCGTCCCTAGGTATGCTACAACAAAATTCATCTGCATTTTTCTTAGATAATTTATTCTCAACCATCCTTATTCATTTTTGATCAATATTTTATTTATGTCCCTTTTCATTGGATGAAGTATTTTCAATAATTATTATTCATTTGTGAGTAGCATTCACTTTCATATCTATTTTTTATTAGATAAATCATTTCAAACATTATTATTAATGTTTAACTTGCATTTACTTTCATCTTCATTTTTATTTGATGAATTATTCTTAATAATAATAATAATAATTATTATTATTATTATTATTATTATTATTATTATTATTATTATTAATAATAATATTATTATTATTATTATTATTTTACCTATATTAACTTTCGGCTTCGTTTTTATTAGATGACGTATTTTCAGCAATAATTATTAATTTTTGATTAGCATTTACTTTCATCTTCATTTTTTTATTGGATGAAACATTTTCAGTAATTATTGGTGATTTTGACTAGTACTTATTTTTAACTTAATTATTATTATATACATCATTGACCGCCATTGATTTTGGTTTACTATTTACTTTGTCTTAATATTATTTTTTTGACTCATGAAGCCAATTCAGTGAGTATAACAAAAAATCGCAGATTAGAAATATAGGATGATCTCTTGGTGTCATTATATTAATTTTTGACATAATAATAATAATAATAATAATAATAATAATAATAATAATAATAATAATATCATCAAATATGTGGCACATGGGAACATCAACAATCCCCGTTGTAGTTGGAGCAATCCGATTGGTTGGAAAAAATACCAGTAGACTAATTGAAGGGATCCCTGGAAGCCCATACCTGAAAGAAATACAAAATTTCTTCTCACGAGTACAGCCCACACCTTACGAAATGCTTTCTCTATGTAATTTTTTTTTCCAGTGGAAAATGTCATGATGCCATTTCTGACTTTAGGTCCCTGGGCGGGATCCGGAAAGACATGAGTACACATCAGAAATCAAAGGAAATAAAATGAAGATAATAATGTAAATAAACAGACTACAGAGTGATTGGAAAGTAACTCCCTATTTTATCTCTGAGTAGCCAGCCAGGAGTTCTGACTTAACTCGCTGTGACTTTTTTCTTTGGGCAAATCTACTAAACCAAACCAAGACTTTGGAAGAAAATGAAGGGCGAATACAAGAAGTTTTGTCTTCCATGCCACAAAAGTTCCAGGTGGAATCAATTGATACGATTTCTGGACGGCTCGAGAATCGAATGCTTCTCATTTCCGTATGTCGATCTGAATAACTTGCAGGGAAATCCGGACTGAAGCTTTTATTTAATCTACAGAGCTAGACTGTTCTGCTTATGTCTAGGGATATATCTTCCAGTTCTTATTCTGTGCTACGTTATTACTCGGCTTGTCTCCACTGATTCCAAGTACACACTTCCTGGCCCTATAACTGAGCTGTATACTAGGATATAAAAACTCGACGAATTATACTTATTTGTTAAACAAGGTAGCGTATGAAAATTGTAACGCTGCACGAACACACTAGCAAGACTTACCAGTAAGCAAATCAAGGTGCTATAAACTGACCCGGAAACTCTCATGATTCAAATGCAATCGAGAATCTGTGATCAATCTGCAAGGAACGACTTCGTGGAATGGACATACGAAGTACTAACATGTGCATTGTGTCATGTTTCGTTGGGAAAATACGAAAAAAATAGTAAATTATTCGTTTTGTTTCAATTAATTTGTACAAAGTTGTACCTCTCTCTCTCTCTCTCTCTCTCTCTCTCTCTCTATATATATATATATATATATATATATATATATATATATATATATATATATGTATACCCACACGTATATACACACTTATACACATCATACTCACTCACTCCCTAATGAGCCAAATGATAACACACACCCATAGTAATATACACGCTTAGACACATCATACTCACTCACTCCCTAAGAACCAAATTTCACACACACCATACAGACACATCCCCTCTCCAGGAACCAATAAAACTGTCAGACTGACCAAGGGAATTCAGAGCAGCATGAATCCATCCAGCTCTTATCTTAAATAACAACTTAAAAGAGACTGATTGAGCAATACAAGGTCTGACCAAAATTCATGTTAAAAAAATAAAAAAATGAAAACTACAGATAAAAGTTCATTTCTCCATCAAGACATTCATTTCTGTAGTTCACTGCCACCAGCAAGCAGAAAATTGTTTCTCCTGATGATGGCCATGTTGGTCGAAACTAGTCGAGGAATCTCAATGAAATAATAATAAAAACGAAAGAATATTAATATACAACCCAGTGTGTCTGAAGATTTTATTTTTTAAAATATTTTTTATTGTTAAAAAAAAAAAAAATATATATATATATAAATATATATATATAGAGAGAGAGGGGGGATTGGAGTTCCTTTTTATACCCAGAATAGTACTATTTACACACAAACTGATGGAGCAACTATGGGAAACCCTCTCGTGCCGTGTTTCTCTAATTATTATATGTCCTACGTTGAAAACAAGGTTTTTACTAAACTTATTTAACCCAAAATAGATATAATTATTTTAGATGATAACAAAAAGGAAATTGAGAATCTGAAGAGTACTTTTCAACAAAATTCGGTTCTCATTTTTACATATTAATTTCGTGAAAAAATAATCTCCCTTTCTTAAATGTTTTTGTTGATTTTAGTAGTAATACATTTACAACTTCAGTTTGTAAAAAGCCACGAGGGAAGAGTCTTGCCATCTTAATTTCTCTAGTAAATTCCCTCTTAGATATGAAATCGGTGTTATTAAAATTTCCTCAAGAGAGCGCACGAGAATTCATCCTCTCGCACGCTTTTCTTTAAAGAATTAAACACTGTAAAACAAACGCTTATTAATTTCTTTTTTCTATCCTCTGCCAGCTGCGATGATGGAGAAAGCATTACCTCGAACCATCGCCAGTGAGACACGCTGCAAGAGCCACTCCGTTTCGCGAGGCTCGTCCCTTAATCGAGACGCAATCGCGCCAATCCTGCGAAAAAAAATGTCATCGAACGAGGGCTAATAACCCCAGAAGTCTCCACTGCAACAGGAGTATAAAAAAAAATCTGTCAGCAAGAGAAGAATATTTAACTATTTTTTTTTTTATCTCTGCGTCCCGGTCGACGAACCCCGGCTCAACCGCGGACCTAATTAAATTACATATTAGGCTTTTTCTATCTATGGTAGCTAATAGCAACGATAAGAATACAAACATAAACACTAGCGTTAATATTTTATATAAAAATCAGATGAATGATAATTACAAACAAGATGAGACTAGACTTAAGAACATTATAAAAAAGGCAAAAAATATATACTAATTATTTATTACAAAAAATTTAAAACCGCCAATCTTATAGTTAAAAATAATAATTCATCTCTTAGAATAAAATTAAATAGGACAAATATTATTTACGAATTTAAATGTCCATTAAGGAATTGTATTCCTGATCAATCAAACTTCATAAACAATTATATTGGCCACACCACAACATGTTTAACAAGAAGAATCCCGTTCTATCTTTCTGACCATAGCTCAATTAGGTCTCATTTAAATACTCAAGGAGACATACTGGACCCTAATCTAACATAATTGTTGACAATGAAATTATAATAGCATCATCTACATGTAAAAAAAGGATAAAATAATGAAAGCCTTATTAATAAAAACAAATATACCAACACTCAGTAATATCAACTATGAACATGGACACAAAATAAAACATTCCATAATACCAAATACATACATACAAAAATCTATTTCTAGTTAACAATTAATGAATATGGCTAAATGTATAGCCGAAAGCGCTCGGGAAAATATGACATTTGGACAGTTTTTGTATAATTTATCCACGGAAAAGAAACAAATATGAGATAATATGAAAAATTATATAAAAAACTTAATCAAAGCACCTTGTCTCTCACATTTAATGAAGCTTGCATATATATATATATATATATATATATATATATATATATATATAATAAAAATTATAAATTAAAATTTAATTTAAAATTACAATTAAATAAAATTATATATAACAATAATAATAATAATATTAATGGAATAATGGAATTATATATATATATATATATATATATATATATATATATATATATATATATATATATATATATCTGTATGTATGTATAATTATACTTCGGCTATCATGATTATCAGTTCAAAAAGGAGAAGGAGTATCATTTGTCTTTATTGGAAACATATTCTGGGCAACCATATAAATCCGTTCTAACATGAGATCTCGATCTGGAAATGTGAGCAAAAGACGGACAGAAATTGTCTTCTGGCGACATTAAATTAAGAAAAATCGATCTGTCTTCAAAGAGTTGCATTCTAAATTCTATAAAAATTACAAAAACATTGATAGAAACGCCATTGTCTATACTGGGTGTCGAATGTGGATGTAAAAGATTTTTAAAATCATCGAAATAGGGTTATTATATCTTCCATAATGAAGGCAATAACAATTTTTGTGCACAGGGAATTAACTGAAGAGACATTGCAAACAAACATCTTTGCCTCAAGATTTACACGGTGCACATCATTGTGCCCACGCCGCAGACGTTTATCTCATTTGAAAATCATCATTGATATGCTAATATCACGCTTATTCCCGTTCGATCACTGGAGTTAAGCAGCTGCGTGCCCGGTCAGTACTTAGATGGTGGACCGCTTGTAAGCAAACTCCTTGACAGATCTCGTAAAAAAATGTGATGGTAACATGAACAAACAGAAAACGAAACTAAATGAAATCGGTTAGATTATACCAGGTGTGACAGCAAAATTGTCCAGTTGTTAGATTAAGCTATGAACTGTTGTGTCTTTGAAATGATTAAAGATATCTTAATGGAATTCTCCGAGGTTTTTATAACACTATTGTACTCGACTTTGAACAATAAGAATGTATTTAGCTCTCAGTTGAAATGATGATCCTTCTTGCTGTTGTGACATCCTGGTCCAGTTTTGCTCTCTACTGTTCCCTCTTTTCTTTAAATGATTCATCGTTATCTTTATGGTTCTTGAATGGAATTTGAAGATGGAAGCCAGAATATGAATTTTGGTAACATTACTGAAGGCCTGGATGAGCTTTTTCATTTCAACATTGATCAGTTGGGAAGACATAGTTGGTCTAACACAAAATGATTTTAACCTGTTCTTTTTCATTTTTTTTTTAAGCATTTCACTCCAAGCAAGGCGGGAAGTCACTAGCACGCAAGGGGTTACAGAGAGTGGGATCGAGATTAAAGAGGGGCGTGATTGAGGAAAAGATGAAAGCATCAGGATATGTCGATTGACATTATATTTGAATAGTTGGAGATTATAGCTATCAGGGACACAATTAATAGGAAGAGAATTCCACAGACGTTCTCTTTCTTATTTCTTTCTTTTCTCAAAGGGGTTTTCAGTGATTCTTACGAAAAATTGTGTCAAGCACGCTAAACGTCTTATCTGAAAACCTGGAAAAACCTCAATTAGTTCAGTGGTTATTTTGATATTAAACTTTTTGTGGGATGGACAATTATCCCATGTAATCAATTCGACTGGAATTCGAACTCGGCTCTCCGATTCCTCAATCCGAGCCGCTATTCATTACTCCACCGTAATGTGAAATTACACTATTTACATTATTCGGACTATTGTCCTCGTTTTTGTTGCCATATTTATCACAACGTTTCAGCCGATGTACACTCTGGCCTTCTTCAGTTGGTTTGAATGTCGAACTGAACACTTTATTTCGCTCGCGGGGTAGACTTTTCTAGTTCCACGTGCCATGTCTAATGGATGTCAGTTATCTCCTGTTAATTCCCATCTCCAAGTTCACCACTGCCTTAACCAGATATTGAACTCACTACTCTTTGGGTCCTGTCACTGTTTCTAATCAACGCCTTTATCCACTGTGCCATGTGTCCTTGAGGACACATGGCACAGTGGATAAAGAACTTTGAGAGGAGAAATAACAGGAGATAACTGATAACTGACATCCATTAGACATGGCACGTGGAACTAAAACAGTCTACCCCAGTGAGTGAAATAAAGGGTTCAGTTCGTCATTCCAAACACCTGAAAAAGGCTTGAGCGTACATCGGCCGAAACCTTATGATAAATATGGCAACAAAGATGAGGACAATAGTCCGAATAATGTAAATAGTGTACATAATATCTCATCTCAGAAATATAGACAGATACTGAAGGGCCGAAACGTTGTGATAAATGTAGCAACAAAGATGATGACAATAGTCCGAATAATGTAAATAGTGTACATAATAACTCAACTCAGAAATATAGACAGATAGTGAAGGGCCGAAATGTTGTGATAAATATGGTCCCAAAGATGAGGACAATAGTTCGAATAATGTAAATAGTGTATATAGTATCTCATCTCAGAAATATAAACAAATACTGAAAGGCCAAAACTTTGTGATAAATATGGCGACAAAGATGATGACAATAGTCCGAATAATGTAAATAGTGTACATAATACCTCATCTCAGAAATATAGACAGATAGTGAAGGGCCGAAATGTTGTGATAAATATGGTCCCAAAGATGAGGACAATAGTTCGAATAATGTAAATAGTGTATATAGTATCTCATCTCAGAAATATAAACAAATACTGAAAGGCCAAAACTTTGTGATAAATATGGCGACAAAGATGATGACAATAGTCCGAATAATGTAAATAGTGTACATAATACCTCATCTCAGAAATATAGACAGATAGTGAAGGGCCGAAATGTTGTGATAAATATGGTCCCAAAGATGAGGACAATAGTTCGAATAATGTAAATAGTGTATATAGTATCTCATCTCAGAAATATAAACAAATACTGAAAGGCCAAAACTTTGTGATAAATATGGCGACAAAGATGATGACAATAGTCCGAATAATGTAAATAGTGTACATAATACCTCATCTCAGAAATATAGACAGATACTGAAGGGCCGAAACGTTGTGATAAATATAGCAACAAAGATGCTGACAATAGTCCGAATAATGTAAATAGTGTACATAATACTTCATCTCAGAAATATAGACAGATACAGGGTGAAATTATTTAATAAATAAAGTCGGAGATCTGAACGGCTTTAGCACAGTGATAATAACGGCAAATATGAGTCACACTAGCCCGAGTGTTAATAATGACTACTCATCCCAGAAATTCGGACAAAAAAACATGCTTATCTGTTCCGACTTAAATAGTCCAGAAGTGGCAAGTTTATTTCTGAGAGAATATGAGAACGAGAAGGTCTCTATATAGGATTCGGACTGTCTCATTAAGAGTTTATATCAGCGCTTCTCAACCGGTGCGCACAAGTGTACTAATGCGACAGCGTGTAAATTACTATTAAGTAATTTGTATGTATTATTTATCATCTTTCCTTTGCGTCTCTGTCCTTGGACAGAGTGCGCTCAGGGGCTTCTCTGTCGAAGGGCAGAGGGGCAACTGAGAAAAATACTGAGAGGTGCGGAACATCTGCCCGAGGCCGCGCCCTCCCATTGTACAAGAGGGAGGGATCGGTGCTCGCACCGAGGCCAGCGTAAGCGACGGTTGCGGGGGCTGTGGGCAATTTTTGTGCACGCGTTCGGGTCCCCACTTTAAAAAGACCTTGTGTCACATCTCATTCTCGTGGGGGGCGGATGAGTAAACACCGTGTACTAATGCGCCATGAAAGTTACCCTAGTGAAAGTTCACAGAAGAGGGGTTTATGAATTCTGTTTATATTTTTAAATTCTTTATTTTCAAAAAGCTAGAGAGACCAATAGCATGGCGTCCTTGTCTAAATCAAGTCTTTGTCATTTGAGATTTTTCAACTGGATGCCAAGTTCCTTAATCATTAAGAAGGAGCGGATAATCCCTTCTCTTTTGCCTTCCTCAAGGGATTTATATCAGTCATTGATTATAAGGTCTCTCTAAAAAGAAATTAGCAGATTCTTTGTAAATCCCCTTTTGATGGGGGCTTATCACTAAGAGAAGAATAATGTTGGTCACTATATTTGCTGATCGTGGATTACAAAGAAAAAAGAAACGTGTCCATTGATCAATTCTGCCTTTCCATTAAAGAAGAACGTACTTCAATAGATCGTAAAGCATTTGAATATTTTATTGCAATTTTCCATATCGTACCTCTGCGCATTACGATGTTCAGCACTTACCAACATTAAATGCAAAAATAGATCAAATATTAAATGCGTTGATGAACATGAGAGTTTGTTTATCACATGTAAGGTCTGACTTTGAAAACATTGCCAAAGTACATCAAGCACAGGTTTCACGCAAGCATATTTAAACATACACTATAACGTATATACTGGTGTATAAGTCGACTTTATATAGTACTACCCCTGAATTTTTTGCATGATTTTTAACCCCTCCAGAAAAATTTACTTGTATAGTGCAACCGGTCACTGAAAATACATGATTTTTAAACTGTTCAAAAAAAAAAAAATTACCTGTGTACAGTGCGACCACGTACTTTTTGCGTAAAAGAATTTGATTATAAAAACTCGCCCTATACTCAAGTATATACGATATTTCAGGAGAATTCTTTATAATTTTCCTATTTTCAAATTTCATGACTAATTTTACCATATTAAAATTTAATGTGCACCTTAGATTTTCTGATACTCTGCAAGAGCACCCTAAAGAAAAACCGGTTGATAAAAACTGATCAGTATGGTAACTTTCTAGACGTAGCCTAAATGTGGCACAAGGTCGAAAGTATGAGGCACCTAGTGAGGATCGAACTAACTACTCAGTCGTAATTATTCTAGTAAGACAAGCTTGCTAAACAAGACACCGCGTCGAGGTGCCCAAATATGATTTTCTAAGCGCACCTTAGATATGGCACAAGGCTGAGAGCATGGGGCACTCAGTGAGGATTGAACTCACTACTCAGTTCTAATGGGTCTAGCGAGACAAGTTTGTTAACCATTACACCACGTCGAGGTGCCAAACTGCTTAGTATGGAACCAGCACACGTTTGTGATGTTTATATAAAGTGTATTGACGCACGCTTGAGTCAGTTGGCGTGTTAACCTGCTGTGTGAGTGGAAGAGGTTTCTGTGTTTAAGGACAATTTGCAACAAATATAGGAAACTTATTAAATGGCCATATCTTCAAATACATTTTTGAACTCACCACCGCCGTCTGCAACAAGCGAGTTCCGTATTTTTAAGGGTACACCGCGCCAATATGCAAAATGTCTCCAGCATAGACTACGTTAACCTTGATGCGCCCAACACCATTTTAGGTTCGCTTGCACCATTGAACCCAGATCAGCAAGCAACAATCAGGTAAGCAAACGTCTTCGTCGCGTCTGCAGTTCAAAGACAACAAAGTCGGCGTGGACAGGATGGAGTCTCATGAGAGCGAGAAACTAAAGAAACGCTTTGAAAAGCGAGAAAGTAAAACGGCCAGACGTTATTAGGGGATAAAATTGGATGTAATCGGTTCGGAATGCGTACGACAAGAGCAAAACATCTGTCGCTACTGGATGGCTGATTGAGATTTTCTATCCTTGTCATCCCTCCTCCCTCAGCACATGCGCCATTTTTGTGCTCTGACCATCTCTTCAACTTACGCACTTACGTTTTCCATCTATTTATTCATTTACCTCAGTTGCGCATGCTCAACTGATACAAACATAATTTAATGGCGAAAGAGTCAGAAATGGATAAATAACTAAGGCAGACACCCACAATAGCAAACATGAATATTACTATAAATTTAAATGCTTAAATATTTATATGTATAAAATATACCCTATACTGAAAATGAACTTTGAAATGTTTATATGTTTAAATATTTATATGTATAAAATATACCCTATACTGAAAATGAACTTTGAAATGTTTAAATATTTATATGTATAAAATATAGCCAATGCTGAAAACGAAATTTGAAATGTTTATATGTATAAAATATATCCTATACTGAAAATGAACTTTGAAATGTTTATATGTTTAAATATTTATATATATAAAATAAACCCTATACTGAAAATGAAATTTGAAATGTTTATATGTATAAAATATACCCTATACTGAAAATGAACTTTGAAATCTTTAAATATTTATATGTATAAAATATAGCCAATGCTGAAAATGAAATTTGAAATGTTTATATGTATAAAATATATCCTATACTGAAAATGAACTTTGAAATGTTTAAATATTTATATGTATAAAATATACCCTATACTGAAAATGAACTTTGAAATGTTTATATGTTTAAAAGTTTATATGTATGAAATATAACCTATACTGAAAATGAACTTTGAAAAGTTTAAATTATTATTATTATTATTATTATTATTATTATTATTATTATTATTATTATGTCAAAAATTAATATAATGGCACCAAGAGATCATCCTATATTTCTAATCTGCGATTTTTTCTTATACTCACTGAAATGATATCATGAGTTTAAAACAACAACCAAATATTCAACAAATAAGACTGGAGAGCACAACTCGTCTTGTTCTTATTTCCTGGTGTACATCTCAGTTATAGGGCCAGGAAGTGTGTACTTGGAATCAGTGGGAAGAAGGAGAATAATAACTTATCAGTACTAAGTACTCGGGAGCTCCTCTTTGCGACTACTCGGCCTCACATTGATTGCTGACCTGAGATGGAACAAATACATTGAATCAATAGCTTGGTGTGCCGCAAGGAAAGTTGGTTCCCTCTGCCGTGCCAGGAAATTTTTCTCAACGGAGTCGATCCTTCAAATCTACAAATCAACCATTCGCCCTTGCATGGAGTATTACTGCCATATATTGTCTGGTGTCCCTTATGTTTGTCTCAAGGTTCTTGATAAGATCCAGAGACGGATATGCAACGTAATTGGCCCTGATCTGGCATCTCGTCTGCAGTTGTTCTCTCACAGACGTGCCGTCGCCTCCCTCTGTCTTTTTTTTAAATAATTTCACGGTAACTGCTCCAATGAGCTGCTTTCGCTGGTTCCCAGACTTCATGAATTTAAGCGTTCTACTAGGCTGGCATCTCGCTCACACCCCTTCACTGTCGAAACTGTTAAATGTAGCCGTCTCTTCTACTCCAATAGCCGCATGTATCGCATCTCTCGCCTGTGAAACTCCCTCCCCACAATACCTGTTTCCCTGATAGCTATAATCTCCAACTATTCAAATGTAATGTCAATCGACGTCTCCAGATGTTTTGATCTATCCCCTATCCTTCTCTTCATCCTTTCCTCTATCACTCCTATTTGGTCTAGCTCCAACTCTCTGTAACCCCTTGTAATTCCTTGCGTGCTAGTGTCTTGCCAACTTGCTTGGGGTGTAACGCTTAAAAAAAAATGTAAAAAAAGTAAAAAAGGAATTGGCAGCGATATCCCGCTTGGAAGGAGAACTGTCTAGCTCCGTAGGTTAAATAAAAGCTTCAGTCCAGAATTCACTGCAAGTTACTCGGATCGACATATGGAAATGAAAGTGATTCTGTGGAAGTAGCTTGGGGTGTCGTAGCTGTAAAGCTCTGAACTGGTGGGACTAAAAAAAGCAGGCGCTTGACCGAACATTTACTACGTTTCGTATGTAAGAAAGAATCTGCAGTATGTCTCCTTCCTCACAGTTTAAACAACTTTGAAATCTATCAAGGCTGGAGAGTAAAGATTGAACAGTTCTAACCCAAATATGGCAGCAACACTCCATTTTCTTTTCAGAATTAGTTATGTGCATTAGAGATTTTCTAATGAATCTGACATTTAGTCTGTTCTTATTTTATGTATATCGCCTCTGATCGGGACATTTAGACAATTGATGAAGCAGTGCAGATCAGAAATAAATGCTTCTCTCCGAAATTTGAACCAGAGTAGATTATAATTGGAAGCCTCTCCAACCGTGTTATCAACAATTTGGTCAATAAGGCTATCAGAAAGAAACTTCGATCAAATGACACATATAGATATACAGGCTGATTGAAAAGTAACTCCCCATTTTAAAATACAATTTATTTATTAACTATAATTTTTACAAGAAATGGACATACGAGGAAAGAATTTAGCATGAGGTTTTATTTAAATTTTGATATGGGCACCGGATTTAACTACCAGCTACTCCAATGCTTATATATATTACATTAGCTATTTTAGCTATCCTTAAAAATAGGTACATTAAACTTTATAACATTTTTTACAGATTATTTCCATCGCAAATACAAATAAAGTTATACATTTTTTAAAGTGCCCACGATTTTTATGGACACCCTGTGTGTATATATATATATATATATATATATATATATATATATATATATATATATAGATAGATAGATAGATAGATAGATAGATAGATAGATATTTATGTATATATGAAGAAACATACTCTTAAGTTTTGGTATATTTATGGGATAAAATGCTCAATATCAGCGATAGAGCGTGTGTAAATATAAAAGTGATCATTGAAGTCAACACTTAGAGGGGACAGGTTGTTTGATGTTAGATGCAATCCTCAGGCCACACCTTTCAAGTACACACTTCCTGACCCTATAACTGAGATGTACACTTGGAAATAAGAACTGGACGAGTTGTGCTCTCCAGCCGTATTTGTTGAAATAAGGTGTGGCCTGACGATTACATCTAACATGAAACAACCTGTCGCCTCTAAGTGTTGACTTCAATGTTCACTTTTATATTTATATATATATATATATATGTGTGTGTGTTTATGTGTGTGTGTGTGTTTATGTGTGTTTTTATGTGTGTGTGTGTTGACTTCAATGTTCACTTTTATATTTATATATATATATATGTGTGTGTGTTTATGTGTGTGTGTGTTTATGAGTGTTTTTATGTGTGTTGACTTCAATGTTCACTTTTATATTTATATATATATATGTGTGTGTGTGTTTATGTGTGTGTGCATGTGTCTAACATGAAACAACCTGTTGCCTCTAAGTGATGACTTCAATGTTCACTTTTATATTTATATATATATATGTGTGTGTGTGTGTGTGTGTTTATGTGTATGTGTGTGTGTGTTTAAAATTTCAGATAGAATATATGTGTAAAAAGGACAATATCAATAATCACAAGAAAAACTTATATTAGCAGTCACGTTTCGTCCTATGAGGGACTTTATCAGGGCAAATGCAAGGCTTTTATTTTGTAACAGGTATTTATATCCAAAAGCAAGAATTTTATTGCATTTTTTTCCCAAATTTTTAAATATTCGGCTAACCTGAAGAATATTTATGAGCGTTCTTAAATATAAAAAATATCGAAAAAATAATAGCATTTACCTCTGTTAAAAAATAAAAGCCTACTTGCATTTGCCATGATAATGTCCGTCAGAGGACGAAACGCCTCGACTAAGTTTTCCTTTGTCTTTATTCATTTATATATATATATATATGTGTGTGTGAGAGAGAGAGAGAGAGAGAGAGGAGAGAGGGGAGAGAGAAGAGAGGGGTGAGAGAGAAAAAGAGATGAAATGGAATGTTTTATTTATCTAAAAGATTCTATCACATTAAACGTTATTTTTAGTAGTGCCTACATTTCAGTACGTTTCATCTACGGCAGGGGTCGGCAACCTTTTGCTAACTATGTGCCGACTTAGGGTTTTAAAATCATCCAGTGCGCCAACAGCATACGTATTTTTAAACAAGTCAATATACCTGTTCTACAATATATTTTATATAGTAATATATAGTACACATACTTTAGTATATAATAAAAGTGAAATAGCTAAATATTTTCTTTGCGTTGTAGTAGCTGTTGGTTCGGACTTCGTGATGTCATTTGCGGCTGCGTGCGATTGGAATTGGTTTGGCGTGCCACACGTGGCACGCGTACCGTAATTAGCTGACCCCTGATCTTATTAAATAAAAACGTCCTGCCCGAAGGAGCATCTTTTTCTTTAATAAGATTTCTAGAATATCCAGGCTGGTAGATGCAAATGAATAAATATACTGTAATAATATATAACAGGAGAGTCTACACAAACACCAGTAAATCCACTAAAAGTAACATTCGAATGGTTATATATATATATATATATATATATATATATATATATATATATATATATATATATATATATATATATATATATATATATATACTCGTTCGAAAGACTGGCATCTGAGCGACTACGTCATCACCAAATGACGGGACATAAAAGATTTTAAGATAACGCGTTCATTCCACACAACATGCTATCTGTCAGATCACGCTATACTTCGAAGTAAAGCTACACTGCATCTGCAAAAGCGAAGGATTATAAAATCTACAGTGCGCAAGCGCATTAAAGTACTGCCTCTTAAATCGACTGAAGCGAAAATTGAGCTCTCTGACAAACTTGATGTTGCACTTGATTCTGTAAATATTACCAATGATATCGAATGATCTTGGAAGGCTCTGCGTGATGCAACATATTCTACATCCTTGGAGGTTCTCGGCCTGTCATATCGTAAATATCAAGACTGGTTTGATGACAATAATACAGAAGTTCAGCAGCTTATAGATCAATTGCACTCTTCTCATAAAGCATGGATTGAGGACAAAAACTCGTCCGATAAGAAGATCGCCTACACGAAGTGCAAAAGTCAGGTTCAACAAGCTCTCAGAGCCATGAAAAAGTGTTGGTGGTCCGAAAAGGCCTCTGAACTCCAAGAAACTTCAGATAGAAAGGATCTAAAGGCTTTATATGCTGGCCTCAAGAGCATTTTCGCTCCTCAGAAAAGTGTTGTTGTTCCTATCTCCTCAGCAGATGGTGAAACTCTTTTGACGGATAAGTCAGACATTTTAAATCGCTGGAAAGAGCATTTCGAAACTGTGTTAAACACCACATCGGTTACTGATGAGGAAGCCATCACATCGATTGAGCAAAATCATGAAATTCCGGAGTTGTATTTTGAACCTACTTATCAAGAGGTAATTGGCTCCATCAGGCAAATCTCATCTGGAAAATCTCCTTCTCCTAAGGATCCTATTCTACCCGAAGTGTATAAGCATGGTGGCCAAAAGTTGGTAAAAAAGTTACATCTCCTTTTCGTGGAAATATGGAAAGCAGGCTGTGTCCCACAGGATTTTAAAACCTCTCTATCAAACACCTCTACAAAAACAAGGGTTCCAGGTGTATCTGTGATAATCGTCGGGGGGATATCACTACTTTCAATTGCAGGCAAAATCCTAGCGAGAGTGATTCTAAATAGAATCATTATACACCTTGTTAGCGACACCTATCCTGAATAGCAGTGTGGTTTTCGGTCGGGCCGTGGGCACTATTGACATGATATTTTCTCTTCGTCAAGTTGCAGAGAAGGTTCGCGTGGAAAACCAGGAATTGTACATGGTGTTTGTTGACTTGACGAAGGCCTTTGACACTGTGAATCGAGAGGATCTTTGGCAATTCTTGAGGAAACTCGGCATCCCTGAAAACATGCTAACGGTCATCATCTCCTTTCATGAAGGAATGAAAGCTAATATCGTGTCTGATGGTATGATGTGGGAATCCTTTAATGTCACAAACGGCACCAAGCAAGGTTGTGTCATGGCTCCTGTCCTTTTTGCCCTTTTCTTCTCGGTGATACTGAAATATGCATTTGCAGGCACAGAGAGTGGCGTCAAGTTTCAGTTTCGAACAACTGGTGGTCTCTTTAATCATCAGCGCCTCAAATCCAAGACCAACCTTCGTACGCAAATTATTCGTGATTTGTTGTTTGCTGATGATGCGGCTCTTGTAGCGACATCATTTGATGAGGCCCAACATCTAATAGATCGTTTCTCTGCTGCATGTAAAGCATTTGGTCTTACACTTAGCATAAAGAAAACTGAAGTTGTGCACCAACCGTGTCCGACTCCGAACCAGAACCACCAGTCTACAAATTTCCAGAGAGACCATTGAAAGTAGAAGACAAAGCGCTGAACTATGCAAAGTCTTTCACCTATCTTGGTAGCAAAGTCCATTACAGTGGAACTTTAGATGATGAAATCATGCATCGGATTTCTAAGGCTACCAGTACTTTCGACAAAATTCGCCATCGCTTGTGGAATGGGCGGCGTATTCGACTGGATACGAAAATTCGTGCTTACAGAGCTGTTGTACTTGCCATCCTTTTGTATGGCTCAGAGTCGTGGACTCCATACAGGTACCATATACGCCAGCTGGATGTTTTCCATAAAAGCTGTCTGCGTGCAATCTGTGGAGTTAACCTTCAAGATAGGACATCTAACGTAGACCTGTTTAACAGGTGTAATATTGGAGGAATTGTGACTTTTCTCATACAGTCTCAGTTACGGTGAACTGGTCATATCTTGAGAATGTCTGATGACAGGATACCCAAGATTCTGATGTACAGCCAGATAGAATGTAGGACACCCATGGCTAAGATACAAAGACAAGTTGAAAAGCAACATGTCAGCAGTCATTATACCACATAACACCCTTGAGCTCTTAGCCTTGGAGCGGGTAGAATGGAGATCAACGTGTTTTAGTGGACTCAGCAATGTTCAATCTACTTGTCTGAATCATCTTCAAGAAGCGAGAGCACGATCTAAAAGGTCAGCCAATCCAACAGTAATCTCATCTCATAATCCTCACACTTGCTCCATATGTGGCCTCCTTTGTAAATCACTAACGGGTCTTAAATGCCACTTAAGATTATCGGATAAAATTTTATAACTGAATCAACTAAGATGTCAGATACGTCGAAACCGACAGGAGAGTCCATTATTATATATATATATATATATATATATATATATATATATATATATATATATATATATATATATATATATATATATGGTGTCCATAAAGTTCGTGTGCACTTTAAAAAATGTATAACTTTATTTGTATTTGCGATAGAATAATCTGTAAACAATGTTATAAAGTTTAATGTACCTAGTTTTAAGTATAGCTAAAATAACTAATGTGATTTCAGGCATTACTGTAAATCAGTTGGCAAATGTTTTCCGTGAACTGCAAAATCGTATTACCCTTTGTATTGCTAATGATGGAGGACATGTGGAAACTTAAATAAAATTTCAATAAAACCTTAACAAATGTAGATTTACTTCTTTCTAATCCTTTTTACAAATTATTTCTATCGGAAACACAAATAAAGTTAGGATATTTTTAAAGTGCACACGAACTTTATGGACACCCTGTATAACAGGAGATTCTACACAAACACCAGTAAATCCACTAAAAGTAACGTTCAAATTATATTACATATAAATATAGATATTTTTGTCATCCACAGACAGACTGTTTCGCAGCTCATCAGTGTGGCTAGACGTCCGGTTGCCTCTAGCTAAGATCGAAACCCGACTGAATCTGCGTCAGTCCGAACTTCTCCCACTAAGCCATCAGCTTACGGTACGAGATGAAGGTGAATTTTAGCTTGTTTATTTTTAGATTCGGATAAACACACAGTGACTGAGAGTGACTCAATTCTGTCGAAGAGTCGTGCAGATATATATATATATATATATATATATATATATATATATATATATATATATATATATATATATATATATATATATATATATATATATATATATGTGTGTGTGTGTGTTGTGTGTAATTTGCTCGGTGTATCTTTACTAAATTATTAGAGAATATCATTATTTGTTAATAGTTACATTTTTACGTTCTGTTAGTGAATGTCGATAATGAGATTGTTAAAATATTGGTAGACTTCATGCATTAAAGTCTCCTGCCAAAAGAGGACCAATTCTTCATTTATTTTCTGCAACGTAACTTTTGGAAGGCAATGACATCTTCTTCTACGGCCGAGGCAGCAGCGTCCTCATGGAAGATTTCAGCAGCACTTTAAAATAGCATTACGGTCGGCCGTCGTATTTGGTCGCGTGAAAAATAAGGAGTGATTTCTAATGGGTTCAATTTAGAGAAATTATCTCGAATTAGCGTGACGCCTTCAGCACGCAATGGTTTTCGAAACGACAAGGAAGACCTTCTGCTCATCCGGCCATGCAATTAAGTTACATAAATATTGTGCAACCTTCTTGCTGACATGCACATGCATCTGTTTCAACCCGGTCGTATCTATTTCTCTTTTTAGAAATTCTAACAAGCTTATATTGTATAAAACTAGAACCACTATCCACGTAATGGATAGCGGATCGGACTGAGGAATCACAGAGCCGAGTTCGAATTCCAGTCGAGTCCATTACATTCAATTATGTGCTAATACCATTAGGAAAGGTATGAATCCTCCTCTTCTCCCCCCAGCTATGGGCAAATAGCAGGACAGACCGGGTTATATAGCATTGGATGGCAACTGGTCTACCGCGGAATTAAATGGCATCCTACTGCGGGAAAAATCTACCTCGTCCGTCAAAAAAGATACATGATCGCCTAAGCGTGGATCACGCATGGCACATAACCGACTGACTTAGTGGAAAGCACTATCAGTGATAGAGCTAACATATTCAGTTATATGGATATGAGTTTGCGACCCTGGGTTTCACGTTTTTGCAATCATCAGACAAACTGTTTTTTTAAATTGGAAAAGCGTGTAACTCAGAGGTCACAAACTCATATCCATACAACTGAGTTTGTGTATATATATATATATATATATATATATATATATATATATATATATATATATATATATATATATAATTCAGGAATTCATCCAGTCTAGCTTGAACCGGCTTCTAATGCTCTGGACTGAGCGGCCTGGGGATAGTAGTCGTGGCTCGTGGGGACACAGTCCTATGGGTAAAAAAGAAACTTGGATGAGTTCCACCACGGAATATGTGATCGAGCGGCGGTGCTATATCGAGTCTAATTCGCTACCCCTTCGTCACCGTGGGTACAGTTGGTATGACGTTTGCCTGATAATGTAACTGTCCGGGTTTCAATTCTCGGTAGTGGATGCGCACTGCTGATGAGTCCCAAATATAGGACGAAACGGCCGTCCAGTGCTTTCTGCATTCTGTTGAGGTTTCTTCTAGACTCGATGAATTACTTAATTATATAATTATCTCAAATCCTCCTAAATTATATCACACACACACACACACACACACACACACACACACACATATATATATATATATATATATATATATATATATATATATATATGTATATATGGTAGACTCTCCCATTTAAACTCATACCGTCTAGTCTGGTTCACCCTTAAGTGTCTATGGAGATTTATATATTATATTTATTATATTTATATATTTTTTTATTTTATTTTCTAAAAGGCTTGTGTGTATATAAAAGTTTTCAGTTCTTTTTTTTTGAAACATGAGAACTCTTACGTAGCGAAGGAATCATATTTTTAAATAAATAATTATAATTTAGGCTCTACTTTTGTAGCGAGCACTGTTTTTTTTAAATAAAAACAAAAATACTAAAGAACTTTGGATTATTTACCTAACGAGTTCTTTCCTATTTTCTACATATTTGCACACACACACACACACACACGCACACACACACACACACACATATATATATATATATATATATATATATATATGAAGAAATATAGTCTTAAAGTGTGCTATATTTATGGGATAAAATGCTCAATATCAGAGATAGAGCCTGTGTAAATATAAAAGTGAACATATATATATATATATTTATATATATATATATATATATTGTCACTTCTTTGCAGAAAACCATCTCTTCAATTGCTAGCTTTTTTATGTTTTGCATTCAGAATTTTATTATTTCCATCATTTAAACCTGCAATTGGACCCATAAGTGATTCTTAAGACCCGCTTTTACAACCTCTTTTACACGTATGGCAAACGTATTGTTTATTGCTGTGGGGTAGGTTGAAAACCTCCCTCTTCATGTGACTTTTGAGCTCCGCAACAGATTTGTCACAAATCTCGCACGGGTAACCTGCGGTTTTTTTCTGGTAGGGTTATAGGGTTTCATTCAAACACACAGACACACACACGCGGACATATATATACAGGAGTTGGACAAAATAATTGGAACAGTTGCAAATTCCACTCCTATATTTCAAAGACCTACTATATTAAGAACCTTAACTAAAACTTCGTAATTGCAGGTTATATCTATTGTAAATACGTTTATTTGTGTAATTTACTATCTTTGTTTTATTTATTTTTAGGATTTAGTAAAATTTAAGCTAAATGCGTGACCTCTCCGAGTTCGAAAAAGGGCAAAGAGCAGGAGTCTCGATCCCTAAGGTTGCTGAGCTGTTTGGTTTTTCAAGAGCTACCATATCAAGAACTATGACGCAATTCTAGAAACAGGGCAAAACCTCGAGTAACCGAAGCAATTCGGGCCGGACTTGCAAACTTACTGGCAGGGACCGACGTGCATTGAAACGCAATGTGGCAAAAAATCATCGGACTACTGCGGCCAAAGTGACTGCTGAGTTGAATAATCATCTGAATAGTCCAGTTTCTACTTAAACTATTCGTCGTGAGCTCCATAAGGCTGGATATCATGGAAGAGCCGCCGTAAGGAAACCTCTTCTCTCCACTCGCAACATTCAGAAGCGGTTGAAGTGGTGCAGAGATCACAATGCCTGGTCTGCCGACCAATGGAAGCAAGTCATATTTTTAGACAAGTTCAGTTTTTCTCTTTTCCCAACTTCAGGGCGAGTTTATGTGTGGAGGCAGCCCAAAGAAGCTTACAACCCTGACTGCCTTCTTCCAACAGTGAAGCATGGAGGTGGATCAGTAATAGTTTGGGCCGCCATATCATGGAAATGCCTCAGTCCAATAGTTGCCCTGCATAGAAGAATCAACAGCAAAGATTACCTGAACATTTTGGGGGATCATGTTCATCCAATGGCCCAGACTTTATTCCCTGGTGGTGACTGCATCTTTCAAGACGATAATGCTCCAATAATTACCGCTCGAGTGCTTAAGAATTGGTATGAAGAGCAGAAAAGTGAGCTAGAACACATGGAGTGGCCTCCCCAATCTCCAGATAGCAATATTATTGAAAATTTGTGGTGCATTTTGGAGCGACAAGTTAGGAGCCGCTATCCTCCACCCTCATTTCTTAAATAGCTGGAGAAGGTGTTAATGGAAGAATGGCTGAAAATTCCTTTGGATGAAGTCAGGAAGCTGTATGATTCCATTCCGAGACGTATTAAAGCTGTATGTGAAGCTAAAGGAGGACCAACACCATATTAAATAAATTTTCTTTGAAT
>OZ038484.1:119963448-119970948 GCA_964036315.1 Acanthosepion esculentum
AATGAAAAAAAATTGGGTGTTTTTTTATGAAAGTATTTATTTCTGTGTTTTTGTATATATTTATTTATTTATTTAATATTTCAGACCACCTAGGTCTTTCCTCAGAAATCAAATGAGTATCAAACACAGTATCTCATTTGATTTCTGAGGAAAGACCTAGGTGGTCTGAAATATTAAATAAATAAATAAATATATACAAAAACACAGAAATAAATACTTTCATAAAAAAACACCCAATTTTGTTTCATTTATTTTATCCAGATATTATATATATATATATATATATATATACATATATATAAATATATATGTATGTATATATATATATATAGCTATATATATGTATGTATATATATATATATATATATATATATATATATATATATATATATATATATATATATATATATATATATATATTATGAAATGGACAAAGCCCGACAATTATTTTTAAAACATTTTTATGTTTATACATTCTTTTTATAGATAAAATATTTAAGTAAATGCTGGCTTTTTATAATAAACAGTATTTATAAAATTTACCGGCCTGAATGTCCGAGAAATTTTCATAGAAAATATTCGTCCTCTGACAGGAATCGATTGAGCAAATATGAATGGACGTGAGAGATTCATGGAAGATTGTAATTTAAAAGCTGTAAAATCGACCTTGCTAACCGAACGATCCTCTGTGGCTCAATAGCTTAAGGCACGTCAGGCTAAATGACGGTTCCGTATAGGATACAGGTTCGATTTCTGTTGGAGGACGAATATTTTCTATGGAAATTTCTTGGACATTCAAACCGGTAAATGTTATTAATAATGTTTATTATAAACAGGTCCTTTACTTAAATATTTGAATCTATAAAAAGAATGTATAAACATAAAAATGTCTTATACATATATTATAAATTAACTGGTTTAATATATTTTTTCGTTACACAGTAATAACCATGTTTCAAAAGCTGAAGCTAAAAATTTCAAATTTAATTATATAATTAAATTAAAAGCATTAGTTCTGTTTCATCTTCAAGCGAATTTTGGAATAACTTATTTCTTAATTTACTGAGTTTTAAACGCACATATAAATTCATAATTTCCTGTTTCCAAGGATACAGAGAAATCCAATAATTCAGACAGGGGCGGTAGTGTGTTCATTTACATATATATATATATATATATATATATATATATATATATATATATATATATATATATATATATATATATATGTATATATACATATATATATATACATATATATATATATAAATGTATATATATATACATATATATATATTTCATCTCAGTCTACTCATATCTATCTATGAGATGTTCAAAATTTCTCGATTTTTTTCCCAAAATCTGTCCTATAAATAAATATTGGATTTTTTTTTGTAATGCTTCTTGGTCAGAAGAAGAACTCTCTCATATTGATGTTTCGCTCCCTGCAGTTTATTCATATCTAGCAATTTAATCTCAGACCGTATCTATCAGGTCTACATGCGTATAAACTTCACCTTCCCCAAAATTGTGTTGGGGGCCATAGAAATTTACGTTTCTAAATAAAAAAAAATCAAGTCCAGATATAGCAAAATAAACAACAACAAAAAACAAAAAACGGAGGCAGTAATTCTAATGACCTCTCCTCTTTGGTACATCGACTTCAAGCATTTAATCGCAATACTATTTTCGCAGCTAGGTGTCATCATGTTAATATCGAAATTTGTAAATGTAACTGGAATTTGTATTTTAATAGATTCTTCTCATGCGCTTCTAGTCTGTTGAATACCCTTCCAAATTGTGTTATCCTGTCAACTGTGATCTTTAAAAATGTATTTGAAAGGTCAATCGACATCTACAGTTTCCTTGAATCCTATTCGCCTTTCTCATTTGCTTCACTTTCAGAAACCCCTTTCCCATTACGTGTTAGTGGATTTATCGCCTTGCTTGGAGTGAAATGATTAACAAAAAACAACAAAAAAAACAGTATATTTTACAAAAAGAGAAAATTTAATTTTTTTTGCTATATCTGGACTTCATTTTTTTTTTTTTTTTCAGAAACGTAAATTTCTATGGCCACCAATTTTGGGGAAGGTGAAGTTTATACGCATCTAGATCTGATTGATACGGCCTGAAATGAAATTGCAAGATATGAACAAACTGCGGAGATATAAATATCAATATGACAGAGTTCTTGTTCTGACTAAGAAGCCTTACTTAAAAAAAAAAACTCCATTATTTATTTATAGGACAGATTTGGTGAAAAAAATATCTAGAAATTTTGAACATCAACTCACAGATATAAATAGACTGATATATAATAATAATAATAATAGTTAAGAAATTCATCGAGTCTAGAAGAAACCTCAACAAAATGCAGCGAACGGCCGCTTCCTCCTATATCAGCAACGCATATCCGCTACCGAGAATTGAAACCTGGACAGTTATGACATGAGGCAAACATCATACCAACTGTAGTAACGAACTCAGCTACGGAGAGGCAACGAATTAGACTCGTGTCTTTTTTACAAATACTTTCACGATAATTGCTCCGAGGAGCTGCTTTACTTGTCCCTAGGCCTCGTGAATTTAAACGTCCTACGAGGCTGGCATCCCGTTCCCACCCCTTCACTGTTGAAACTGTTAGATGTAGACGTCTCTTCTACTCCAATAGCTTCATGTCTCGCACATCTCGCCTGTGGAACTCCCTTCCCTATTCCTGTTTCCCTGACAAATACAATCTCCAACTATTTAAGTGTAACGTCAATCGTCATCTCCAGTTGCCTTGATCTATCCACTTCTCTTCTCCACATCCTTTCACCTTTCATTCCTATCTGCTCTCGCTCCAAATCTTCTGTAACCCCCTTGCCTTGATCGATCCACTGTCTTTCTCTTTCTCCACATCCTCTCCTTTACCACTCCTATCTGCTCTTCCTCCAACCCTTCTATAAACCCTTGCGTGATAGTGGCCACCAGCCTTGCTTGGGGTGATACGCTTAAAAAAAAAAAAAAAAAGATATAGCGCCACTCGATCACATATCCGTGGTGGAACTCATCCGAGTTGCCCTTACCCATAGAACTCTGCCCCCACGAGCCACGACTATCCCCAAACCGCTCCGTCCAAAGCACTAGAAGGGGTTCAATATATATATATATATATATATATATATATATATATATGTATATTTTAAACATGTAGTATTGAATGTCTAACAAACATATATATATATATATATATATATATATATATATATATATATACATATTACAAAGAGTTAATTATACCTTGAATCAATTAGCAATATTAATGCAATTATTGGCGAAATCCCTTCGCTAGTAGACATAATTATAAGCATTATACTACTAATAATCCACTGAATGATGAGATCCTTATGTATAAAATGGATATGGTGCATTTTTTAATTCAGCTAGTACTTTCAAATGCTTCACGCATTCATCTTCAGGCTGTATTTTTTTCTTTAGAATCAAAACTGGAAGACGAAATAAATGTGTTTTTCCGACCGACTTTGTAATATAAAATTATATGCTGCCTATTTTATCATATATATATATATATATATATACAAGTGATAGAAATTATTAGGAGGATTTGAGATAATCATAATTAAGTTATTCATCGAGTCTAAAAAAAAGAATGTAGAAAGCACTGGATAGCCGTTTCGTCCTATATTTGTTGTTTAAACAAATAAATTAAAATATGTCGGATTTAATCCATTTCCTATTACACACACACACACATATACATATATATATATATATATATATATATATATATATATATATATATATATATTATCAGTTATTTCCGTTAATGATTTTTTTTCGTATTTTCTCGAAAGCCCAAAATATTTTTCCTATTTCGTTACCGCCCACTTTCTTCCCCCCTCTCTCTCTCTCTCTCTCTCTCTCTCTCTCTCTCTCTCTCTCTCTCTCTTATTCTACCTCTCTTCCCTTCTTACACTTTCTCTCTCTCTTTCGTCCACTCTATTTCTTCCTATATCTTCCTGTCTCTGCCACTTTATTTTTGTATCGTTCTTCCTCTCTTGCTTTCTAATTCTCCATCACCCTCTCTCTCTCTCTCTCTCTCTCTCTCTCTCTCTCTCTCTTCATGCTTACACCCTTGGGGAACGTATGGGTCCTCTACGCTTCTCACCAGCTATAGGTAAATAGCCGGATGGTCCGGATACTATAACCTTGGATGGCAACTGCAGAAAGAAATGGCAACCTACTGGGCGGGGGAAATCTGCCTCTTCAGTCATGTATCGAAAGATACATGATAACCTAAACGTGTATCACGCATGGTACATAACTGACTGAAGCTATTATTACTTTTAAAATTAATCTCCAATTCATTCTCAGCCGTTTTCTATAAAACGATCTACTTGCTATTTTTTTAACCTGCAACAATTGAAATACCGGATATTTTTTTTTAGTTATATTGCTATATTATTAAAGTATAAAATAAGATGTTTAAAGTAGTGAATGGTGATTGTCAAGTCGATGATGTCGTCGCTATGGTCCAGTCGTCAACCTGCGTCTGCGCATATCGACTTTCTACTTCTTGCTTGTTGTTCATAGTCAGTCAGACACACCCTGAGTCAGAGGGAGACGCCCATAAATCAATCTGAACAAACACACACACGCAGTCATTAAGGAACACAGACGCATTCAGGGACATACACTAATCGCCATTACCTTGTACAATTTACAATAAATCACGACTATATATCTATGCTCCAATTTGTGTCATATTTTATATATATATATATATATATATATATATATATATATATATATATTTCTAAAATATGACACAAACAGGCGCATAGATATATAGACTATCATTGTTGCTATGTCCGTTTATTGTTTAATTTATTGTAATGTAATTGACATCTCTGATGATGGCTTATGTAATCCGAAAGCTTAGAATAGGATTAAAAAAAACGTGTATCAACATGGCGATTTTCTTTCGACTTTCAATGATAATGTTATTAAGCTTATCAGAAGTTATGAAAGGATTTTGCTTAAAATAAATAGACAAAACTTGTCTATATTATATAAATGAAACATGCGTTAATATATATATATATATATATATATATATATATATATATATATATATATAAATATAGGTAACTATACTCGTGTCGAAAAACCTTCGAACTCTTGATTTAACAACAGCCAAATCAATCACGAAGGAAAAGAAGGTTTTAAAAAAAGAAAGAGCCAGGAACATGAAAGTCTGTCGAAAATAATCGCACAGGTTCAAGGCCCAAAGAAAAAACCCCGATACGAGTAAACAACTAACTAAAGAGCTCAGTACAAGCGTAGAGCAAACCTAGTCAAACCTAATGAGCCAGACACACCTACCAAGGTTTCACTTAGGCAGATCGACGATCTGCCTAAGTGAAACCTTGGTAGGTGTGTCTGGCTCATTAGGTTTGACTATATATATATATATATATATATATATATATATATATATATATATATATATATATAACAAATTAATTGATTTAAAATATGGTTTTAATTTATAATATTAATGCCCTGTAAATTTACATTGAGCACTATTCTGTAAAAATAAAAATATCTATAAGAACACCGGATTTTATATCTTACTGTTCTTTCTACATATATATATATATATATATATATATATATATATATATATATATATATATATATGAATTACATCAAAATGAAACTCAATTGTACACCATTTTTATGGCCATTTCGCTCCTCGGGATAAATTCCCTGGAGCTTGTCATTACTAAAACGTTTGATAAAAAATGAATCATAACGTTTTTTTATTATTTAAATTTAAAAAGGGATATAAAGAAAGAGAAAAGAGAGGAAAAGAGAGGAACAAACCACAAATAAGGGAAAAGGCATTTAAGAGAGAGAGAAAAAGAAATACCGAAGTAGTGAAGAGGAACAGGAAGACAGAACATATACACTTCTAGACAGAAGTTAAAAACAGTTGAAGATTAACAATGACTTATATTTAAAATCTTAACACTTGTTAAAATAGAAAAAAACATTAAAATTGGAAAGAATTACATAAGAAAATACAATCATTAAAGTTAAGAAAAGGATGAGTTTTAAAGATTGAAGCGAAAAGAACATTTAGAATTTAATATTAAAAGTATTATTTAATTTTCATATTAAACAAGGAATTTTAATATTATAATAAAATATTTAAGACATTATTAGAATATAAACAAGAAAAACCTGAATATTAAAATAATAAGATAAAGGAGGTAATTAAAATATATAAGTAATAGACCTAAAGAAAATTTTACAACATATGGCCATAAAAATGTGGTACAATTGTGTTTCGTTTTTATGTAATTCATTTCTGTGCTGTATAATAAATATATCGAGCTCTCTTTTGTGGATAAGTTTTAATATTTTATATCACTTGGATTACTTACCCACGGATTTTTACATATATATATATATATATATATATATATTGAAGAACAATAAAAATCTTCAGACACACAGAGTTGTATATTAATATTCTTTCGTTTTTTTATTTCGCCATCATCAGGAGGAAAAAAATTCTGTTTGCTGGTAGCAGTGAACTACAGAAAAAAAGATATATATATATATATATATATATATATATATATATATATATATATATATATATATATATATATATGATAGGATAAGGAAGAAAAAGAAAACTTTGTTAATTAAATTTACAAAAGTATAGAAAGAAAGAAGAGAAAAGAGAGAAAAACAGAGGAACAAACCGCAAATAAGGGAAAAGACATTTAAGAGATAGATACCAAAAAAGAAATACCTAAGTAGTGGGGGGCGCTCTGATTTACGAATGAGAAACGAACAACGCAAAAATGCCATAATTTTCTTCACTCATTATAAATTCACCATGTTTCGCATTGATTTAAGCTTCATAATAAAATGAAGTATGGAGGAGAAAAGAAAAGATCATAATATGTTACGTTGGAAATTAAGCATTACGAGAGAGCCCTGATACATATTTTACCATCTATAAACACACATCAAACACAATTTATTATATCATCAACTTTTATAAAAATCCATACTTAAAGAATATAAGATTTGTCTACCTACAACCACAGCCAGTGTAACTTAAATTCTTTCTCTCTCAGGGAAAATACTCCCCAATCAACATACCAGACATAGATGAAAATGCTTATCACATCCTCAAACACACACACACACACACACACACACACACACACACACATACAGATTATGAACCGAATCCCGCATAGACCAACTAGAATGGTGATATACATGCACACAAGAATTATACACATTAACGATCTATGACAGGACAGATGCACGTGAGCCCTGCTTTACGAATGAAAAACGAAAAACACTAAAATACCATAATTTTCTTTACTCCTTATTTCATTTTCTGATGAAG
This sequence comes from Acanthosepion esculentum, assembly GCA_964036315.1. Taxonomy (NCBI): domain Eukaryota; kingdom Metazoa; phylum Mollusca; class Cephalopoda; order Sepiida; family Sepiidae; genus Acanthosepion; species Acanthosepion esculentum. The sequence goes on from OZ038484.1 coordinate 119,970,896, forward strand.
TTTAAATATGAGCGAAATATGTTAAATCTACAAACGTCCCCTACCCTTATCCC
>OZ038484.1:119973448-120018448 GCA_964036315.1 Acanthosepion esculentum
ACAAGCTTCCGTATTCGCTCAGCGTAAAAATCTTTGGACTGATGTCTCAGCCAGTCGCTCACAACACTTTTGACTTCATCGTCACTTTTAAACTTCGTGCCTCTCGTGAACGCTTTCAAGGGACCAAACAGCTGAAAGTCTGAAGGGGCAAGGTCTGGGCTGTAAGGGTAATGATGGAGCAGTTCCCAGCCCAGCTCGTTGATGGTCTGCACCGTTTGGGCTGCTGTGTGAGGCCTTGCGTTGTCATGATGCAAGATGACTCCTCGTGACTGATGACCCCTGCGTTTGTCCCAACATATAAGCTCAAAGTCCTTGCAATGTCACCCTTCTGTCAGACTGAATGAGGTCATTGACTGATTCGATCACCTCAGGTTGCCTCCCAGGCCTGTCTTCATACTCAACACTGCTCCGTCCTTCTTTAAACAATTTAGCCCACTTGTAGACATTTTTTGGCTGAAACATGTGGCACCATACACAGTTGACATTCTCCTATGAATTTCAACTGGTTTGCACCCTTCAGCAACCAAAAACTTGATAACTGACGGCTGTTCAATCCTGGAGCATGCTTCTTGGTCGGCCATCTTTGTTAATCGCCAAAACTCTCAAAGTCTTTTTTTAATCTGCAAAAGAAATTAAATCCATGGGAAAAAGAAGTAAAGCAAAAAAAAAGAGTAAGCTTCTATCTGTATTAGAAGTCCTTATACCGAAGAATTCAACTTATTTATTGAATGACCCTCGTATTATTTGGCCATCTGTTTAGTACTTTATCGCTTGCAGCTCTCAACAAGTTCCTTCCCTCTGCCACCTTCCCCAGAGCACATTCTGTCATTTATTTGCTTAAGGCCGCTAGGAATGTCATGCATTGCTTTCCCTTGTCTCTCTTTCTCTCTATTCGACCTGTGAGTATCAGATTCTCCAGGCCCTCCTTCCTCATTATGTGTCCCAGAAACTTCAGCTGCCTCTTCCTGATGTTAAGTATAAGCCTCCTCCTTGTTTGCATTCTCTCTAAGACATCATCGTTGCTCTCAAGCTCGGTCCATGATATCCTTAGCATCCTTCTGTAGAACCACATCTCCGTCACATCGAGTGTCTTATTCATCTTTGGCTTTCTTTAATTATTAATCCGACAGATTTTTATAACTTAAACGTTATTTTTAGTGAACACTCGTAATTGAGTAGACGCTATGTTTCTTTTTTAAACAGTATATTTATTTATTTCCGTCTAACAGTCTGAATATTTGTGAGATCTTATTTTTCTCTAATAACATTTCTATAATAATGAAAGAAAGAAATAATAATGAATAAAACAAAAATGAACTTCGGGTTGTTTATCCACAGTTTTGGTACTGATGAGCAACAACTTATTCAAAAATTGGATTAAGTACAATAAAATTTAAATATCTTCACTTGCAACCCATAAAACGGGTTTAAATTCCGCTCTATGCATTTTTTTTAGGTGGAGTTCAGTATGTACAAGGCCAGGGAAACTCTTGGGGTACGGTTTATGCGGATATGTGCGTATGATTAACTCTAGATTTGGAGAGGTTAAGATTGTAGTGAACGGGAAAACAGTATCTTGGGAGTCGATCCCACAAGTCACTGGATTGTGGGAAGAAGCTGCTTGAATAGAACTTACATCTCACCAGGGGTGGGGGATATGAATGGAATGTTGGTTATTCGCTACAATGTGCGTGGCATGGTGGATCTTGGCCGTGATGGATAGGACTGGTAGAACTACGGAGTGTAATTCGTCTGAACTCTCTGCGTGGAAATATCGATAGTTCAGAACGAGTCTTGCGACGTGTCGTCTTTTTGAAAGAGGTCGCAGTGTGGAAAGTAATTCGTTGCCTACAAGGACGCAGAGAAGCTTCCCGGCCATATATGGCAGCATTAATTTAATAAAGTGTCTTTGTGTGTGTATGCAGATAAACGCATGTCCGGTGGACATGTCATTACGTTTGTAGTCAAATGCTTGAGAAGTGCTTTTATTTTAAGCAAAGCTGCTAACTTTTCAACATTTAATGCAATGATTTTAATCTAGTGGTATACGTTTTAAAAAAAAAATTATACAATGAAAGTTTCAGATCAAAATCCTGCTAATATGCCTGTGTGAACCTACTGCATAGGATCGAGGCGTTGATACATTTCTTTAGACATGCTTATCCTTTCCTTTATTAGTATAGCTTAGTTTGCCTGGTGCAAGGGCACAATAATGGAGAACCGAGGGGTTGATAAAATTCTCTACAACTGCGAGACGAGTTTGTTATTTATTCGCCCACGAGACGAGTACACAAACTACTGATCTACAGCAAGCGCCCTATTATCCAAATATTGTTGATTTTAATTAATGCATGTCTCTTTGCTTAGAGAGCCGAGTAAACACGTCTAACTGCAAACATAAACATGTCTTTATTTGCAGTAAAACATGTCCACGCTTATTCACATTTGGATCAGTCAGTCATATGAAGTTGCTTATTGGTTGAAATGGTTGTGTTTTTTCCCGTGTTCAAAAGCCAAGACTACGATCCAGTTTGGCGTGCTGCGATCACTTTCTCACAAGTGCGCTTGAGAAAGGCATGAACCCTCTCTATTCCCACTAGCTAAATAGAGGGCAGACTGTTCTCTCTTCTTGCTTGACAGGCAGTCTAAAAGGAGTATTCTGAATTCAAATACGTGGATTTGGGCATCGGAAAAAAACCGGGAATCATGGCAATTCACGGATAATAAAGAAAAGGAAACCGTGGAGAGCCATAGTCTTCTATGTCTTGAACGAACATGACATTAAGAATACATATATGGCTCCAGACTCACACACATATACAGATGCATAGTTCGTTACACATTATGAAATGGACAAAGTCCGACAATTATTTAAAGACATTTTTATGTTTAGACATTCTTTTTTATAGATACAAATATTTAAGTAAATGCTCCGTTTATAATAAACAGTATTAAACAACATTTACCGACCTGAATGTCCGAGAAATTGTCATAGAAAATGTTCATCCTCCGACAGGAATCAAACCTGTATCCTATACGGAACCGTCGTGCTTTTACCGATTTCGCCACAGAGGAGCCTTCGGTTATCAAGGTCGATTTTACTGTTTTTAAACTACAATTTTCCTTGATTTTCTCACGTACATTCATATCTGCTCGATGCGTATCCAAATGTAAACAAATGACGTCACACCTTTTGAAATGGACAAAGTTCGACAATTATTTTAAGACATTTTTGTCATAGAAAATATGCGTCCTCCGACAGGAATCGAACCTGCATCCTGTACGGAACCGTCATATAACCTATGACAATTTCTCGGACATTCAGGCCTGTAAATGTTGTTAATACTGTTTACTATAAACAGAGCATTTGCTTAAATATTTGTATCTATTTAAAAAATGTAGAAACATAAACATGCATGTGTACATATACTGGTGTTACGTCATGAACATTATGTGCTAAGTACCTTATATGAATAAACTTGTTCTTTCCGCCACGTCACATTTATACGTGAATCATCATGGCTCTCCACATTTACCTATTCTTTGTTGTACTTAGTAAGGTTTTTCGTTTCACTATAACTCACAGTCCCTGTTTTACCATCCATTTGCACAAACTTGTCTAGTAGGATATTCAGTTTCCGTTTCTCCTTTTTTTGTGTCAAATTCTCCAAGCCCTTTTTCTTCATTCTGTGTTTTATAAATAACAACAGTCTCTTTCTGTGCAAACATCCATATTGTTTCTATTTGCCTAAAATCTTCCTCATTATCCACATGTTCGGTCCATGGTATTCTCAGCTTCCTGCTCTACAACCCAATTTCTGTTTCCTTCAAGTCTCTTTTTCATTCGTGAGAAAATTGAAAATAGTTTAGCAATCATGTCTTTTTTTCTTCTAATGAAAACTTTTGATATCTTGATACTTTATTTAGCTTTTAGAAAGCATCTTTTGCTATTTCAATGCTCCTTCGATATTTGGGACCACATTTTGCGTCTTTTATTAAAATACTTACCACATATAGACATTTTCGTACTTGTTTGATTGTGGAATGGCCGAGTCATTGTGGTTCTACAAAAGGATACTGCAAATTCCATGGAGAGAGAAACTAAGTAACCAGGAAGCCTTAAGGAAAATGGTAACAAAATAAACACATACTTAAAATCAGAAAGAAACCTTTGAAATGTCTTGGCCACATAACTAAGGAGGGCTTGGAAAACACAGAGCATATTGATTGCAAGAGAGAGAGAGTGCAAGGCAGCGAGCCACATACACGACGAATGGAAGGCGGAACGACAAGAGCGTATACCTTAGTAGAGAGAGAAACAGTACTAAGGACCACAATGGGTAGGCAGTTGGGGAGACCCATGTTCTTAAAGGACGGGCCACATAGAAGTTAAATTCTTAATGATAGCTCTACGTTCTGTCTTTCTATTCTTAGTTTGATTTAATGCATTCTCTAGTCGTTCTGCAGTTGCCATCTGTAATTTCCATCGGCATAATTTTAAATCTCTTCACCCCCAAGAAAATCGACGATGGCATTAGGACGTAGAGGGTTTCAACATGTGAAAGAGAATGACGAGACTTCAGTGAGAGAAGTAAGGAAAAGGAAGATAACGGAACAAGATTCAGGAAGAAATATGGCGACTGAGGTTCCATTTACAATTTTTTAATATTGTAAATGGCAGGGTAGCAAGAAATCGGAAGTCCACAGTTAAGATGTGCGAGAAAAGAAACTATTAAAAGAGAACTGATGAGGACACATGGCACAGTCGATAAAGGCGTTGGTTAGATCCAGTGACGGGACTCAAAGAGTTGTGAGTTCAATACCTGGTTAAGGCAGTGGAGAACTTGGAGAGGTGAATTAACAGGATATAAATGATAGCTGACATCCATTAGACATGACACGTGGAACTAGAACAGTTTACCTCCAGCGAGCGAAATAAAGGGTTCGGTTCGACATTCCAAACACCTAAAGAAGGCCACAGCGTACAACGGCCGAAACGTTGTGATAAATATGGCAACAAAGATGAGGACAATAGTCCGAATAATGTAAATAGTGTACATCATACCTCATCTCAGAAATATAGACAGATACTGAAGAAGGTCGGAGCGCACAACGGCCGAAACGTTGTGATAAATATAGCGACAAAGATGAGGACAATAGTCCGAATAATGTAACTATTGTACATAATACCTCATCTCAGAAATATAGACAGATACTGAAGAAGGCCGGAGCGTACAACGACCGAAACGTTGTGATAAATATGGCGACAAAAATGAGGTCAATATTCCGAATAATGTAAATAGTGTACATAATACCTCATCTCAGAAATATAGTCAGATGTTCAGTTCGACATTCCAACCACCTGAAGAAGGCCGGAGCGTACAACGGCCGAAACGTTGTGATAAATATGGCCACAAAAATGAGGACAATAGTCCGAATAATGTAAATACTGCACATAATACAGAATCTCAGAAATATAGACAAATACTAAAACAGAACTGATATGCGCATCTAGCGAGCTCAAAAATAAAACGGAGATATCCGGTGGCGAAGCTAATAGCGGAATTAAATCCATGCAAGTGAGGCACTAAAGAAATCAGCTCAACAGAACAATTTCCATGAAAGTATTTATAGAAAAGACAGAGGGAAGCCACGCCACATAGGTGGGGAAGTAACTGAAGTAGAAATGCTAGGTTAAGATCGATTACATTACTGATACTACTCAGAATGTTCTCAAGAATCTCTGCATAAGTAGTAGGGACACCAGACAGATCAGATATGGCAGCAGTAGTCAATGTATGGAAGCATGATAGATTTATAAATGTGCAAGAAGGTTTCCGATTATAAGAATTGTGTTACACGACACAGCGAATCAACCTTCCTAGCAATAGACATATCAATTGATTCAATATAATCACAGGCCAGATATGCCAGCAGTATTCAATGTAAGGAAGAATGATAGATTTATAAATGTGCAAGAATGTATCTCATTGTTGCACGACACAGCGAACCAACCTTCCTATCAATAGACCTATCAATTGATTCAACTATAATCAGAGGCCAGACATGGCAGCAGTAGTTAATCAGAAGAATGATAGATTTATAAATGGGCAAGAAGGTTTCTGATTATAAACACTTGGCACAGTGGATAAAGGCGTTGGATAGATCCAGTGACAGGACCCAAAGAGTGTGAGTTCAATGCCTGGTTAAGGCGGTGGAGAACTTGGAGAGGGGAATTAACATGAGATAACTGATAACTGACATCCATTAAACATGGCACGTGGAACTAGAACAGTCTAACCCAGTGAGCGAAATAAAGGGTTCAGTTCGACATTCCAACCACCTGAAGAAGGCTGGAGCTTACTGTTGTAGAGTAACTTTCCGCAGTGGAAACTGTATTTGGACTAAATTCGGTCCTAAATAGGTTCAACGTACAAAAACGTTAGGAACTTATTATAATAAGTATTACGCAGAGTAATCTAGTTGTGGTAGCTGACTACTTTCGTAAAAAATTTTGGCTCTTTATCAATATGTCATCTAAGTATGCCATTGTGAATTCAAGACCAGCCAGCATCGTATCCATAATTTGTTGAAACACACTTGGGGCTACCTTCAACCAGAACGGCAAACGTTTTAAGTTGTATAGCCCTCTATGTGTATTAATAGTTAGATACTTTCTACATTGTTCCTAGACTTTGACTTATAAATAAGCTTCGGACAGATCAATTTTCGAGAAAATCTTCCCTCCATTCAATTTTTTCAGGCGTAAGAGGATAGCTGTGGTCCTTTAGACATTCATTCAACCCCGTTGAAAAATCAGCGCATACTCTTATTTTCTTATTTTTCTTTTTTACGTACACCGTGGGTGACGCCCACTCAGAGTAATCTACTTTTTTTAATTACTTCAATCTCTTCTAGTCTTTGTAATTCTTTCTCTATCATTTCCAATGACGAAAATGGTACCTTTCTTTTCTGCTTAAACACTGGTTTTTCATTATCCTTTAACTCGAACTTTACTTCAGTCTTAGTACAGCAACCTAGTCCGTCAGCAAATACTTCCTTGAATTCATCTTTTAAGTCGTCAACGAATTTTTCTGTGTGTTTGCTATTTTCTATATTCGACACATTTAAGTTTCTACAAAACGTGTTAATTGTTTTTTTCCATAAATTGAATAACACAATCCAGTCAATACCAAATAAATTTGAATTTCTTCCAGATATGACGTAGATTTTTGCCTTGTACGTTTTATCGTCAAATGACACTTTCGCCTAAAATTCTCCATTGAATTTTAGCTTTCTTCCAGAAACACCTCTGGCCCTTTTTTGAGTGTTTTGTAGTTTTGGTTGTACAATTTTCTTCCATGTAACTTCGTTGATTATAGATATGTCACTTCCGGTATCAAGCAGACAGCTTATATTTCGATCATTTATTTTAACTTCTACATACTTTCTTTTTTCATTATTTGTATCTCTTTTAGATACAACTGTATTTATCCTTTTGAACTTCTGATGTTTTTTCTTTTTGTAAACAGTAGCTTTATGACTTTTTCGACCGCATTCATAACATATTTTATTCCTAAAAAACACTTACTTGTAGCATGGTTTATTCCACCACATGCTTTGCAGTAGTATTTTACTTCCTTGTAGACTCGTTGTTTAACTATTTTTACTTGGGCAATATTTTTCTCCTCTATACTTATATTGTCCCGTTTCATATTGAGTAATTTCTGACATTCCTCCGTAACTTTCTGTAACGTTACTTCTGTATCTTGTTCCATAATTGCCAGTATTCGTGAACGAATTTCATTAACTTTGTTGCAGTTAACCCTTGAGCAAAAATTAAACACTTAAACATGTCTTCTTTAATTTCTTTGATCTTGAATAATTCACACTGAGAATTCACTTTTCCTGCGTATGAAATAAAGTCGTCTTCTTCCTGCTTAACCATATTTAAACAATTATAACGTGTAAGAAATAAACTTTCACGTTCACCAAATATTTTAGACAATATTTCAATCGTTTCTTTGAAAGATATATCCTCCGGCTTCTTTGGTAGAATGAAATTAGTGTACTTGGTGTTTTCCTGAGCACCTAATTTTTGTAATAGTAATATAATTTTTTCTTCGTCAGACCATAACTGACATCTTTTTGAAAAAATTGTTTCGTACCGTCTGAAGTACGCTGGAAAAGTTACACCTTCCATAGGTTTGTAATGGAATTCTGAAAGTGAATTAGTAATCCCTTCGGCAAAGAAAAATCTTGATCCTTCCTTTTGAACGACTTGTTTTGTTAATATCTTCTCCAAGACTTCTTGCTGCTTTAAAATTTGCTTTTGTAAGTCTAACTGTTGTTCCTGCCGTTCCTGCAATTGTATCTGTTGTTGTTGTTGTTGATACTGGAATAATAGTACTTGCAATAATTCGATTTGTTTTTGAATCGATTTATTTTGTTCTTCCCAATGTGTCTGTTACTGCTGCATAGCAGAACATGGTTTTCGAAAATTCCAAGAACTCTTCCATATTACTTTTTTAAGGCACAACAAAAATAAAAATAAAAATCACTGTACCTTTAGTCGATAAACTAGTCCAGCGACTGGTAAAAATGTATTATTCGACGTTTGACTTGGTCGTCGCTGTTATCTTTGGAGGGGTGTCTTTTTTTCACTCCTCGTTCGATACTGTTAAATTACCTTGTGAGTTTATTTTGAATTTACGTTTGCCGCTGTTATATCGTCTTGTGAATTGTTTTCGAATCCTCGTAGTCACTGTTTGTTGTGTCGTGAGTTCTTTTCGAATCCTCGTCGTCACTGTCATATCGTGTCGTGAGTTCTTTTCGAATCCTCGTCGCCACTGTAATATCGTGGATTATACGATATAAACAACAAAGTAATCCCGAGTGGAAAGATTACAATAACACAAGAAATCAGGTAAGAAATAACAATGGTTTATTGTACGTAAAGTACAAATGAGCAAGAGTTCGTAATACTAAGGAAAACAGGGGATAAGTCACGGAGGTTCGTAAGGGTCGCCTTCGCGCGCGCGCGCGCTCGCTCTCTCTCTCTCTCTCTCTCTCTCTCTCTCTCTCTCTCTCTCTCTCTCTCTCTCTCTCTCTTTGCTGCTTCTTCAATAGCTCGTCAGTCTTTTATAGACTGACCAACCCATGTCGGGGTGTGCCAGGTTGTTCCATTAAAACACATTGATACCTAGTTGGTGCAGATGACATCAGAAAGTTCGTTGCTGAAGATCAGAAACATCTTAGATCAGAGGATAGATCACCTCTATGGCTATGAAATGAACTAGAAGCGTGTCCATTCAACACGAATTTCTTTATAAGATTTATTAAAAACGATTGGAATAGTCCAAATATTTGTCCAGAGACACCGTAGCTCTTGAGCTTATGGAGAAAGCTAACATACCAAAACCTGTCGAACACATTTGAAATATCTAGGACTATAGCCCGAGCTAAAACTTGATTGACGTGTTTAGTGATGGCTGTTAACACTGGCGGGGGACCTGGTGAAACGGAAGCCATACTGCTTGTCCGAGAGGAGCTTGTGTGAAGTAAGATTTTCAACCAATTCAGCAGTGACTAGACTCTCTAACATTTTGCCAAAAAGAGATATGAGATTAAGAAGGCGATCTTGCTAGGCGTCAGAAGGTACCTGTGAGTTCTTAAAGCAGGCACCACAGAGGAGGACTTTCAAGAATTTGGAAGTAAAGAGGTAGCGAATCATTTATTGTAAAGTTTGGCGATAGGAGCCAGTTCAAGAAAGCTTTTCTTTGGGAAAATTGCAATGATAAAATCGAATCAGTAACCTTATGTTGTTAGCCCTTTGAGCCCTGCGTTCCTGAACAATTTTAACCTTTCTTCCTGAACTCCCGAGTTAAAATTCGCAAATAATTGGTATGTAATGTTTCACGGTAGATACAAAAATAGTTACAAATGTTTACCCACCATTCAACCGGTGGCTGGACATTAAGACATTTTTCTCTACCACTGTTCAACCGATGAGTGTGCATTATGTCATTTTTCTCTACCACAAGTAAAACGGTTGTTAGGGCTCAAAGGAATAAGATTGCGCCCGCCAGTAATAAATCCTGGTAGAATATTTTTTGTGTGTATGTATGTATGTATATGAGTTTGTGTGTATGCTTGTAAGCTCTAATCTGTATACATGCGAACATAGTGTGTCACTGTGTTACAGTTTTTCAATAAAGGGACAAAATCTTTCAAAAGCTTAGGTTACAGAAATTTGGGATTCCCAAGTTCTCATTACTGTGATTGTGTTCGGCTATTATTTACGGGATTTTTTTCCTACGAATTTTTGGTACGATAACAATTTTTATAACGTGGAAATAATTTTGGGAATAATGGAAAATAACTGCGAAATCCGGAGAAAGTTACCCAAGAAATATAAATAATTGTTTGTACGGAATGTAAGGAACTACGCACATCAAAAAGTCTTTAAATTATGTGGCGACAGAAGAATTATCGTTGAACTTTTAAATGGTAAGCTTAATACTTAAATGCAGTGATCGATTTTGAGTTCTCCTGTAGTTTATTGCCTATCGCTTACGGCAGCAGTATGCTTCGCAAAAAGAAATCACCACCAACACAGGAACAGATTGAATCCAGAAGAGCCAAGGCTGCAGCGAGGAAAAGAAAGTCCCGTGCAAATGAAAAATGTTGGGCCAAACGGCAGCCAGGAGAGCTTCCAATACTGAGAATATGCAAAGAGCTAGGGACACTCGAACACCTGAACAAGCCGAAGGCCCAATCAAGAGCTCCCCGCAGGAGTTAGCTTAAATACCGTCCGATAGGGCGGTTTTTAAGTTAGTATATATATATATATATATATATATATATATATATATATATATATATATATATATATATATATATATATATAGGTGTTGGCGTGTGTCTGTGTTTTTTGTGCGTTTGCGTGCATGTAAGCTGTAATATATATATATATATATATATATATATATATATATATAATCATTTATTTAAATATTATAACATAAATATGTTATAAAATCACAACAAAAATAGCCATTTCGTTTCGACACATCGAGTGTCTTATCAAGTGATGGTGTTGATTCAACACCATCACTTGAGAAGACACTCGATGTGTCGAAACGAAATGGCTATTTTTGTTGTGATTTTATAACATATTTATGTTATAATATTTAAATAAATGATTATATCTGCTCTACTCTGTATTGAGCACTCTTTAAAGAATAATAATTGTTGGTTATTGGAATTTACTCCGTATATACCAATCCCACGCTTGGGTATATATATATATATATATATATATATATATATATATATATATATATATATATATATATATATATCAGAGCTTGAACGCATGTACACACAAACACACGCACACACATATATATTAGAGCATATACGTATACACACATGCACACACACATATCCATATATGTGTGTGTGTGTGTGTGTGTGTGTATTGTGTGCTTGCGCACGCGCGTGCGTGTGTGTTTCTCCCAACTGTACCAATGTATATTATATGTGTACTGGTGTATATATTTCTTTGTAATAATAATGTGTTTGGGCATGGCCGTCTGTGTGTGTAAATGTGTTTATATCTGAATGTGCATATGCGTGTATAGAGAGGCTCATGTGTGAGCGCGTCTGTGTGTGTGTGTGTGTGTGTGTGTGTGTGTGTGTGTGTGTGTGTGTGTGTGTCTATAAACCTCGTAGAACTAGACACCGTTTTTAATATCTATATTTTCCCATTGCATAATTAATATATATTGATTTTACACAGGCACACACGAACGCACGCATACAAACATACACACAAAGATTTTTACTTTCTTTGTCTTCCTTTGTTTTCTCAGGGAAGGCTGTCGGCGCATCCATCCTCGCCCACATTCGATACCCTTACCCACCCTCAAGAATGCCGTAACATCATCGTACACCCTCAAATTGAAACACACCCCAACCAGCTACCAAGCAAATCGGCTCACCACTGTGCATACATGTTCAAACATGTTTTTATTCCTAATCTCCATGAACGAAACACACACACTCTCTCTCTCACTCTTTCTCTCTCTCACTCTTTCTCTCTCTCTCTCTCTCTCTCTCTCTCTCTCTCTCTCTGCTTGGTTATTTACTCTCTCTTGCCCTCTCATTTTCTTCCCTTTTGTTTTCTCACTCAGTTTCTCTTTTCCATTTTCCCTCTTTGTCCGCGTAATTCTCTCTCTCTCTCTCTCTCTCTCTCTCTCTCTATATATATATATATATATATATATGTATGCAACTTTGATTTTTCCTTTCCTCTCTCTCTCTCACTCTCTCTCTCACTCTCTCTCTTTCTCGCTCTCTCTGTATTTCTCTCTCCCTCTATCTGGATTTTTGTTTCTGTATCTGACTTTCTTTTTCTCTATTTCTGCGCCTTTGGTTTCACGCTCTTGCGTTCACTTTCTTTCTTTCTCTCTCTCTCTCTCTCTCTCTCTCTCTCTCTCTCTCTCTCTCTCTCTCTCTCTCATTTTCACGCTCTTTCTCTCTATATGCATTTAATTTTTTTCCACGGCTTTCTCAGTGTGTGTGTGTGTGTGTGCGTGTGTGTGTCTGTCTCTGTTTTTGTCTGTCTGTCTCTCTCTCTCTCTCTCTGTCACCCACATACACACTCCCACTTTCTTTCGCTCTTTATCTCTTACTCTTTTTGTTTTTCCGTCTTGCGCACTCTTTCTTGTTCTTTCTCTTTATCTCTACATCTTCCTCTCTCTTCTAATTCTTCCTTTTTAATCTCTCTGTTTTTCTACTCTTTCCTTTTCCCACTCTCTTCCTCTCTTTCTCTATCTCCTTTTGCACTTTTATTTCTCTCTCATTCTCTCCGTCTCCTCTCCTCATTCTTTCTCTCTCCTTCACTTTAACCCTCAATTTCTTTCTTTCCATATTTTGGATATCTCTCTGCATTTTTCCATGTTTATATTAGAAGGTTTATTTTGTGCAAATCTGTCTCTGAACTTGGCTGTTGGATAAAATAATCTTCTTATTACGTTCCCATCCCGAGAGTCAATGATTCTGTGGCGATAAACGCCACAGCTTTTGAAGCAGCGATTCAAGATACGTAATATTCTTCCTCGAAATGTTGACGCTATGTGATCTTCACAGCCCTAATTTAATTTCATTACTTATAAAATTTGTAAGAGCTACAGAGTATGAGATATGCTTACCTATTTTTGTGATGTCAACGCCACTTTTGTAATGTCAACGAATACTCGTTATCACTTTCGTAATGCTCGTTGTAGTAGAGACTTTGTAATCGCAGATACAACTATAGTAACGTCGGTGAACAATACTGGTGTCAGACGCCTTTGAATATCACTCGCACAAATAGTACTTGCTCGATAATATTCGCTCGAATAGTAACCACCGAACAGTGATAGTATAGAGAAATATTATAGTGAATTGAGTAAAGAATAGCGCACCGTATAGTATAGAGGATAGACTAGAAATAGAGATCAATTAAACGTCACACAAATTCCTCCTTATGCGTTTCCTCTATCGTCACGTGATCCACCTAATTCAATAATGGGATCGCCTGTGCTTGCTCACTGGCGATCTATGTTCAAACTCAAGTGTCGGCAGCGACATTTTATTCCTATATAACACTTATCGGCCGAATGTCTTAACATGGATGCATGTCTCAGAACAACAACGCCTAGAAGGTTAGTATTGCAGACGTTTGCCCGATGTAATGAGTCCGATCCTCATAGTTTCCAGCTGTGCTAGCCTTGTACCAAACTAGGGCAAGATACATAAATATCTGTTCATTTTTCTTCATACTACTTATCACCTAATTTCTGTTTTATACATATGAATGGTAACCATTTTCGAATCTCACCGGTCGAAGTGCAATTGAAATGCACTGAAACGAAGTTGCATCTTTGTAGTGAGTAAAATGGTTTTGTCTATATGACAAAATTATAATAAATAAATAATTATCGCTCTTCTATCGGTATCAAGTCTTCTTTTGGATTAATGCTGTGAACGTTGGAATTTATATATTACTTTCGTTCTCATCTCATCGGATATATATATATATATATATATATATATATATATATATATATATATATATATATATATATATATATATATGTGTGTGTGTCACTTTATATATATTTTTTATAATTATTTTCTTAAATATGATTCCATCGCGACACAGAAATAATTATGTTCCGAAATTAAATTAAATGATAAAGTTTAATTTCAATATCAGATTTAAAATTTGGAGAACAGTTTCATTCTCAAGCGATATTTAGGATAACTAAGTGAAAAAATGCTTTACTCATTTACAGGCTGAAAATGTAGGTATAACCTGGGTTCTTTTTTCCCTTTATCAAGGGGTCTCTAGTCTGATGAAAGTATGAATGTTAATTATATGTCAAAATTTAGGAGTCGTTTATTTTGGTTTAGAGGCTTTTTTTCCAGACACATTTGTTTTTTATTACTTTTTGTTAAAACTCACTGATTGATGGTAACGTGACAGTCTTTTTTGGTGTTTATTTATTTTTTTTTTTTTCGTTGATAGTTCTTGAAAGGGTGCTTAGATATGGTTGGGTTGGTTTGGGTTGGGTTGTATTTTTAATCCTACAGTTTATACATGTATGAAATTAATTTAATTTGCTAATAGATTTTATATGGCATTGTGTAATTTTTTTTCTATTATATCAATACCCCCCCACACACACACACATATATATATATATATATATATATATATATATATATATATATATATATATATATATATGATTTAACCTAAAGAGCCAGACAAAGCTACCAAGGTTTCACCTACACGGATCGTCAGTTTTCCCTGACGATCCGCTTAGGTGATACCGTGGTAGGTTTGTCTGGCTCTTTAAGTTAAATTAGGTTTGCTCTACTTAGCATATTGAGCAATTTATATAGTTATTTTGCTTACTCGTATAGGGTTTTTTCTTTGTACTCTGAACTTGGATGCTAGACGATTATTTTCGCCTGACGTACATGTTCTTTTTCTTTCTTTTATTGTACCTTTTTTTCCGGACGAGTTTAATTTCTTATATTTATAAGATTATTACTATTATATATATATATATTTATATATATAAGCAAGCGAATGAGCCAATTGGAGTAAAGTGTCATGCAGATTTAAATTTTTCCCACTTGTGACGAATGCAGCTATCGATTTTTTTTTTTTGCATGCTAGTTAACATTCGTGTCAGTCAGCTGTTGGCTCTCACGCTGGCCAATAGAATCTTCCTGCCTATTCGTGGCAGCCAGCTATAGGCTCTCCATCTGGCCAGTAGAAAATGGCCGCAAACTACATGAAAACTGCTGTAGAAGCATGAAAAATCGATTATTTCCACTATCGATGGGAGTTGGGAAATGCAAAGTTGGTCTTGGCCTTCCACTAACTTGGAGCATGTGCATGTAAATTTTGGTGCAAATCCGTCGAAAATTGCGGCCGTGCATTCGTTACACACACACACACACACACACACACACACACACACACACACACACACACACACACACATCCTGACTTTTATAGATAGAGATATATCTTGATCATCACATTATAGGCAATCAATATAAGACAATTATTATTAGTATAGTCTGCATAACTCACTGCAAAGAAAAGCTTAACATTCTAGAAGATGTTATTAAAGAAATGTAACAACAACATTAAATAAAAATATCTTTCAATACAGGAGACGGTATGTTTAAGTCTGTATAAAATGAATAAACGTACAAATTAGTAATAACTATTTTTAGTAGCTGTAATATTTGATACATTACTTTCCTGTGCGGTCTAGTTCTGTGTGACCGTTTTATATACGACGTCACACTTAATTAATTTGAATCCCAGTATTCAAAACCTAAGCCAGTATGTGCTGAAATCATGTCTACTACACGGACAACACAAGTTTCTTGATAATGACGGGTACAGTATGTGGAGAAAAAACAGAACAAAACATGAACTTCGGACAGTTTGTTAACAATTTTAATCCCATTTATTAAAGATTTTAATCCCAGTTTATTGACAATTTTAACCCCAGTTTAACCACAATCATAATTCTTATTTCTTTTATTTGAAAAATACAATAAAAATTAAACAGACTTTGTCGGTTAAAAAATAAAGTCTTATTTTGGACAGCAAATATTAATTTTTCAACATGTCAATGCACTTAACTCGGTGGGGAACGTTAATCACATAGTCCGAGTCTTATTCAGTGAAAATTTCAAATCAAAATCAGCTAAAATATATGTATCTGTTAACGAGAGAATTGTAGTTGAAAAACAGTAAAAATCGACCTTGCTAAGCGAAACGCTCCTCTGTGACTCAATTGGTAAAAGGACGTCAGGCTATATGACGGTTCCGTATAGGATACAGGTTCGATTCCTATCGGAGGACGCATATTTTTTGTGAAAATTTCTCGGACATTCAGGCCGGTAAATGTTGTTTAATATTGTTTATTATAAAACAGAGCATTTACTTAAATACTTGTATCTATAAAAAGAACGTATAAACATAAAAAATGTCTTAAAATATATATATATATATATATATATATATATATATATATATATATATATACACGCATATATATATGTATATATTATATGTATGTATATATGTATGTATATGTATTACAAAGGCACACACACATACACATATATATATATATATATATATATATATATATATATATATATATATATATATATATATATATATATATATATATATATATATATTAAATATTAACATATGATACATATTTCGATATAGATCGCTTTTTATACTGATGTACAGAGGCTTCAAAGTTGTCTGTATTAAGCAAGGTCAAATGATGCGGTGGTCTGGAAGATTCCGTGATTGAATCATGGCCACTGTCGAATCGGAAAGTCCAATCGACAGACAGAACGACAGACAGAGCAACAGACAGACAGGCGGGAACTGTCTCCTTGATTGATTGATGATTCTCTTTCCCTGGCCCACGCAACGGAGTATTATCTGTTGTCATGACGACAGGAGCGTTGCCGGCTTCTCCTGTCGGAGACGGTTACAGGTGATCTGAGCAGATAGGTCCTGTTATAGGATTACAAACGGAGGGATGAGTCAGTCGAATAAACAACTTGACGCACACCACTACATACGCACACCACTATATACGGACACACACGCACACACACACAAATAGCAAGAAACACGGACATAGGCATATATAGGCTGTATGGTTCCACAAACTGAAATAGGCATATTTTTCTCTTACCCCTACTTTCGAATATATATATATATGCGGCTGGTTGTTGAGTGATTGTCGTCGAACGTATCTCGTATGGCTGTCAGTTTGAGACAACATCTCGAAAGCTATTGCTAGTCGTTCGTTTACGCTTGATGGTACTGTACATGACTCGTGTCGTTAAAATGTTAGTATTTTTACCATGAGAACGAAGCTTGAGCGATTTGTCCAAAATAAGCAGTTGATTATGCTAGCTAAAGAGAGACAACCCAACAGAAAAGTACGTGAAGACCACACTAAGAGTTGAACCAATCCTTGTGAGTGAAATTAGGTAAACGAAACTGTTTGTAAGTCATCGAAGGTTTCGCTTTACTGTAACTGTTCAAACATATGATCACGTCAGATTATGCCCTCTCTCTGCTTAAAAACAGAAATGTACCTGAGCAGATGCCTGCTACAGGGATTAACAAGCCAACCTAGCAGACAGACATTGTCGCATACGAGCAGACAGCCAGGCTACATATCATACTCTCATAGCCAAAAGTCAGATAAAATATCTACAGAGTGAGCCTACAGTGGAGAGATACTTTAAAAAAAAAACTTATCATGTAGACTGTTGATAGCGTGTAATCAATTTGATCCTTGATGTGTTTTCCTTGCGCGTGGTTAAAATGCTTAATAAATATTTTCAAGGGGCTCCAACTATTTGAGCACATCAAGATCTACTTACATGTAATCTTACATATACACGCACGAATACTGATTACTTGACCGACACCCTTTTGATTGGAGTTAGGAAAACACCGATTAAATCCACGTACCCTCCCAGCAAAAAAAGGGACATCACTTTGCTGCAAATACATCTACCCATTTTCCTCCTTCGAACCAAAACGAAATCCATTTCTACCTTTTTACTATCGTGTAAATCAAACCATATATATATATATATATATATATATATATATATATATATATATATATATATATATATGTATATATATATATATGTGTGTGTGTGTGTTTGTGTGTGTGTGTGAGAGTGTATATATATATATATGTATGTATATATATATATGTGTGTGTGTGTGTGTGTATATATATATATATATATATATATATATATATATATATATATATATATATAGACTCATTTGAATCAAAACCATTTCTACTTTTCATTGATTCGCATGCAAACTCATGTTTTCGTTTTGTGTCTCTTGTGCAAACCAAACCCGTACCTACGTATCTATTTTATTCGGCATCGTGGAAAAAAGGAGGGTTCTCTTGGCTCACGGAACAGCAGTCGGTCGAAAACTGTGCATTAGGAAATCCTGGCAAATAAGGCGTACCTCACGAAACCATAGTCTTGTGCCCGGTGTAGTGGCGAGACCAGTCGGTCCGTGTTATAAAAAATTCTTTCTCTCCACCATTGGCTGGCTGTTCAATTTTTAAGTTCTTAGCTGAATCAGCACATGTCCGTCGTCAGACTAATCTACAATTGCTACCGAAAGGAACATATGTTACTAAGACGCTTTTGGGAGAAAAAATCCCGCCCTCAACCAATGTGACCAGGAAAGCTATTATTCTTCCAGGCTTCTCTGCTAGATAGCTACAATTGTGATACATTTCAATTATTGGTAATAGATCCTTGACAGGTGTCGAGGTCACGAAAACGAGGCAGTATTTTCGCAAGACACTTTCGGGGAACCGACCGGATTGCTTCTTGTGACCTAGACCCCTCTCTTCGTCGAGAAGAAATGCAACTTTCTCGACAATATTAAATAACCGCGTAAAAGTTGCCATCCCGTAAAATAATCCAAACCATTATTTGACTTCATGTAAATATTTAGAATATTTCATATCATTATCCAATCGCAAATTTCACAATTTCTATGGCATTAAGTCACTTTTTAAACAATTTGGATATTCCATTATAAATGACCAATTCCAGTTTCATTAATTCTTCTAGGAATCTCTTCATACCCTCCAACTTTTGGAAACTTCTTTTATCTGCCGCGTCATTCTGTCCTTTGTAGCTCTTAAAAAGTTTTGTTATTTCTTCCCAAACCAGTTCTACCATCCGTTTACTCGAGTTCATCAATTATGCTACGAGCTGCTTTTATCAGTGTCTTTTTTATTCAATATATCCTGTGAGTATCGGGTTTTCCAACCGGTCTTTCTTCCTTAGATATTTCAACTGCCTCTTCTCGATGTATAAGTTTCCATTTGTTTCTGTTTTCTCCAAAACCTAGGCGTTGCTGACGCGTTCGATCCATGGTATTCTCAGCATGTTTCTGTAGAACCACATTTCTGTTAGTTCAAGTCTTTTAATGTTGCCGGAAGTGAACACGCTATAGTATAGAATTCACAGGTCATACGGAAGAACTTCCCATAGCAGAGGTCACTGAGAGTTTACCGCGTCGCATTTGCAACGTTACGGCAGGTGTTGTGATGCAAGTTGATTTCCTTCCCGAGAGAAGAGTTCTTTCCTCTTCGAATGTGCCATTCCAGCAAATTGTCCGACCCATCTCCAAATTTACCACATATTTGTTCTTCTTGAATCTTCCGTCAGAAGTTCTTTCACTTTTACTATTTTTTTTAAATTTCAGAGAGCTCTAAGTGTGCTCTTTGTCCTTGAGAAAATAAGAAAACCTGTATACTATTACCGTCACGTGCTTGCACCGATTGCATCATTGAATAACCTTCGACTATAACTTGCCTCGTTTGGAAAGGGTCGTGGAGTGATTTCCCGATGCTTTCGCCATGGTTTTAAATTCGAAATTACATTTCTATTAAACTGCTTGCTTACCTAAACCTAGAATGCCCAGTCTGCTCTGTTATTTAATCCATAGATTGGGATGAAAACAGACAGCTTCGTGACTTTCTCAAGGAAACTTGTGCAAAAGAGAATGCTTAAACCATGACCGGAATTTGAACTCGACCCACCGATTCCAGTTTACACTGATATCTCTTACACTACACGCACACCCTGTTTTTTTTTCCAGGACACGGGAAATCACGGCTCTCCATAGCTTCTTTTATTATTATCTGTGGATTACCTCGCATTGTTGGGAAAATTAGTGAAGCGGTTTCCTGGCGTTTCCTCTACGGTTTTAAATTCAGAGCTGTGCTTTTTCAGGACTAGTTACCAACCAGGACTAAATAGTCCAATTGAACCTGCTGTTTAATCTATAGTTAGGGTTACTAGGCAAGTTAGGTTTGAAAGAAATAAGATTTCATGATAAAAGTTAAAGGTTTTTCTTCAAGTCAGTCATGATAGGATGCTTCGACCGCATTAACTTAGACATTGTACTGGACTGGCAAGTGAATTGCGTCATGGTGCTCTTTTTCTCACAGACGGTGATCAACTGACCCTACTATACAGTGCAGTCGACAAAGTCAAAAACAATCAACGCGCATGCGCGAAATTAAAAATATACCATGTCAGGGTTCCCACTAATTTTCCTAGCGTAGCTTTGATGTGGCACAGGGCCGAAAGTAGGGGGCACTCAATGAGGATCGAACCCACTAATTAGCCGTAATTCTTCTAGCGAGATAAGGTCCCTAAACAATACACCGCCTCGAGGTGCCTCCATCACACCATTATATATACATACATATATATATATATATATATATATATATATATATATATATATATATATATATTTGCGCGGTACTTAGTAGAAAGTGCTTAATAGCTGTGATAGAGCTAACATATCCAGTCGTATGGATATTAGATTGTAACCCTGAGTTTCACGTTTTTGCAATCATCAGACAAACTCTACTGATTTTTATTCTTTTTATAAGACTTCCGATTTTTTTCAGTTATGAGAAGTTTATAGGAAGATTGGCCGGGAATAGGAATGTTTTTCAAGAAGTACCATATATATATATATATATATATATATATATATATATATATATATATATATATATATATATATACAGTTATGTATATATATTATGAAATGGACAAAGTCCGACAATTATTTAAGACATTTTTATGTTTATACTGTTAATTTTAAACAGAGCATTTACTTAAATATTTGTATCTATAAAAAGAACGTATAAACATAAAAAATGTCTTAAATAATTGTCGGACTTTGTCCATTTCATAATGTATGACGTTATTTGTTTACATTTGGATACTCATCGAGCAGATATGAATGAATGAGAGACAATCATGGAGAATTGTGTTTAAAAACAGTAAAATCGACGTTTCTAACTGAACTCTCCTCTGTGACCCAATCGGTTAAGGCACGTCAGGCTATATGACGGTTCCGTATAGGATACAGGTTCGATTTCTGTCGGAGGACGCATATTTTCTATGAAAATTTCTTGGACATTCAGGTCGATAAATGTTACTAATACTGTTTATTATAAACTTACTTAAATATTTGTATCTATAAAAAGAACGTAAGAACATAAAAAATATCTTAAACATATATATATATATGTCCACTATATATATATATATATATATATGGTGGACAATATACATATACATATATATATATATATATGTGTGTGTATGGTGGACACTCCCGCCGTATTCGACGTATGAGGGTCAACAACTCAGTTTCTAGGAACCGACAGCCAGACACCAGCAGAAATGATTTGATTATAGTGGTGAAGGTTTTGTGCAAAATCAACCACACTTTTTGAAGGGCCGAATATATAGACCTGGTGAACTACATAGCACAAGGTCACCCCAAAAACCTTCCGCAGCTTTTGAATTCCGAGTTTTCCTTCTCCTAGACCAGTTGCCATCAAAGGTTATAGAACCCAGTTTGTCTTGCATATATATATATATATATATATATATATATATATATATGTGTGTGTGCACGGTACTTATTGTGAAGTGCTCAAGGTCAGTTTGTCTGATGATCGTAAAAGCGTGAAACACAGGGTTACAAACTAATATCCATACAACTGTATATATATATATATTTTAGAATTGGACATTGTCCGACAATTTATTTAAAGACATTTATATTATGTTTAACGTTCTTTTTATAGATACAAGTATTTAAGCAAATGCTCTGTTTTTATAATAAACAGTATTAAATAACATTTACCGGCCTGAATGTCCGAGAAATTTTCATAGACAGGAATCGAACCTGTATCCTATACGGAACCATCATTTCGCGTGATGTGCCTTAACCTTTCGGCCACAGAGCGGCGTCTGGTTAGCAAGGTCGATTTTACTATCTTTAAACTTAAATCTTCCATGAATCTCTTCTATTCATATCTGCTCTAGCGTATCAAATGTAAACAAATGACGTCATATATTTTAGAATTGGACATTGTCCGACAATTTATTTAAAGACATTTATATTATGTTTAACGTTCTTTTTATAGATACAAGTATTTAAGCATTTGCTTAAATACTTGTATCTATAAAAAGAACGTTAAACATAATATAAATGTCTTTAAATATATATATATATATATATATATATATATAGTTAATTATTTTTTTAAATTTTAGTAGTGACTGGGGAATATTTTTCATGTCTGAATTTAAGATATGCTTCAAGCCCTTCCCATCAAGCTAATGAGATTATTATTAGCCGTGTCTAAACCGTATCTAATAGTTTGCTTAAAAATAATACCTTAGAACATCTACTTAAACACAGATATATGTAGTATCGATCTTACAACTATGTAAGCAAACAAAATATTCCTATGCATACAAAATTAGTCATCAGCTTTATATTGTAGACATAGCCTATTTTCTCTACCTCACTCACGCCCTATTTCTCTCTCCCTTAGTCCATATTTCTCTCTCCCTCACGCTCTATTTCTCTCTCCCTTCCATATTTCTCTCTCACTCACTCTCTATTTATCTCTCCCATACTCTCTATTTCTATCTCTATTTTTCTCTCCCATACTCTCTATTTCTCACTCATTCACTATTTCACTCTCTTTCATTCCCTATTTTTCTCTCTATCTCTCTGTATGTCACTCACACACACACACACACACACACACACACACATATATATATATATATATATATATATATATACATACATATATCTGTATATATATATATACATATATATACATATATATATATGTATATATATATATACATATATATATATATATATATATATATATATATATATATATATAGAGAGAGAGAGAGAGAGAGAGAAAGAGAGAGAGAGAGAGAAAAAGAAAGAACAGTAAGATATATAATCCGGTGTTCTTATAGATATTTTTATTTTTACACAATAGTGCTCAATGTAAATTTACAGAGCATTAATATTATAAATTAACTGATTTAAAATATGTTTTTTTCGCTAGCGAAAAAAACATTTTAAATCAGTTAATATATATATATATATATATATATATATATATATATATATATATATATATATATATATATATATATATATATATATACTTAGACTACATATTTTCATTCGACCATGTTTAGTTAAATAATTTAGACGTATTATGTCTATTTATTTTAGTTCTAATCCTTTCAAGCCCACGAATTAATTTCTTGGTGTCTGAAAAAAATTGATAAAAAAAAAATACCAAAATTGTCTTTCAAATAATTTTTATTTTGCCAAGTACTTTCAATCTCATCAGAAGCCATCTTCAGGGTTTGCATTTTTATGAATGTGTTATCCGTTAACACCGTAAATTCAAAATGATGCATAGCATATCCATAGATATGCAACGTCTGGAGATTGTCTTAAATGAGAATGAAAATACTTGGGAAAATAAAGATTATTTTAAAGAAAATTTTGTAATTTTTCTTAATCCTTTTTCTGCAACCACCAAAATTCGTGGACTTCAAAGGATTAATACGAAAATAAATAGTTATAATACGTCTAAATTATTTAACCAAACATGCTTTCCTTGATGAATTTCATCTTAACAGCAAGAGATTATTTAGAGAAATAGAAATGATCAATATAAACATAGACATGTCTATATTATTCAATGAAAGATATATATATATATATATATATATATATAGTTGTATAATTAGGCAGCAATCCTTCGTTTATGCATGATTAATTACAAACGACAGGCAAGGTACTATGATTAAGCTTTTTATTTAATTTTTCTTGTGTTCGAACATGTGCTTTCTCTTTCGGACACAGTGTGCGTAGAAAGTGTCCAAATATTCTATTATTCCGAGCGCTTTCGGCTATATTTATTAGCCATTATCAAGGATGATTTTATTTATTCAGTTTAATTGTGTGTGTGCGTTGTGCGTATGTTTTTCGTGTTATAGAGATGATTTATTTTCCCAACTCAGCAAATTGTGGGAAAATAAGAAAAAGAAAATGTTTTTCTTAATCTTTAAAGAAACATCCATAAATGAAGGATTGCTGTAATGATAAATCCAAAATTGTTCGAGGTTCGTAAATTATCATTTGGTGTTGAGAAAAATTGAACTCTTTTTCTCGATCCTCTTTTGTTCAGTCAATTTATTTTCATTCCAGTGAATTGTGAAGAAAAGTTATAAAAATTTAGGATCATTCACCAATTCCAAAAAATTATTCTTGAAGCTTATGCACAAAACTCTCATTCTGCTGTCTTTTACGGGGATACCTAATCCAGTTGAAAGACGAACTCGAAAATATTCCAATAATTCCGGCCTTGTGTCACATGTAACCCTTGTTGTGGGGTAGCTAAATATACTAGCTGCGACATGTTCCAGCTAGACACTCCAACTCTCTGCCTCTGAGCAGAGAGGAACACGGACGAAGCAGCGCCGAAGGACAGAATCTCGTTCGGGGAGGTAGACTGACCCCGAAACCGTTTATACGGGTTCGAATAGGTAAAATGTTTTGGAATCCACGCTAAACCCGTCCTGGTACCACATGCAACCCAACTGGGAGGGAGTTAAATATACTAGCTGGGATCTGTTCCAGCTAGGCGGTCGAACCCTATGCTTTCGGGCAGAAAGGACTCCGGACGTGGCTCCGCGGAAGGGTAGAGTCTCGTTTAGGGAAGTTGACCAACCTGATACCGTTTATGCGGATTCTACAGGAATTTTTTGGCCGAGCCTACGGACTCGGAAGACCCACGCTAAACCTGGCCTTGTGCCACATCTACCCTCGTGGGAGGGCTAGTAAATATTGACTAGCTGGGATCTGTTCCGGCTCTACGGTCGAACTCTCTGCCATCGTGCAAAGTGGAACCGGGACGAGACTCTGCCCTTCGGCAGAGTCTCGTTTGGGGAGGTAGACAGACCCCGACCCCGTTTATACGCTTTCGAAAGGGAATATTTTTGGTTGTGCCTACGGGCTCTGAATACCCACGTAAAACTCATGCTTGTGCCACATCTAGCCCTGGGGTGGGGGATAGTATATATTGACTAGTTGTGATCTGTTCCAGCTAGACGGTCGACCTCTCTGCCTTCAGGCAGAGAGGAAACCGGGCGAGGCTCTGTCGAAGGGCAGAGTTTCATTCGAGGTGGTATACTGACCCTGAACACGTTTATACGGTTTCGAAAAGGAATAATTTTGACCGAGTCTACGGGCTCGGAAGACCCACGTAAAACTCGGCTTTGTGCCACATCTACCCTTGTGAAGGGGCTAGTAGATATTTACTAGCTGGGTTCTGTTCCAGCTAGACGGTCGAACTCTCTGCCTTCGGGCAGAGAAGAACCCGGACGAGACTCTACCGAAGGGCAAAATACGGCCTTGTGCCACACTACCCTCGTGGGGAAGGGGCTAGTAAATATTGACTAGCTGGGATCTGTTACTCAGATCTTAGCTGTTGTCGAACTCTCTGCCTTCGTGCAGAGAGGAACCCAGACGAGGCTATACCGAAGGACAGAGTCTTGTCCGTGGATGTAGACAGACCCGAGCGCGTTTATATGAAGTTTACGGGGAATTTTTGGCCGAGCCTACGGGCTCGGATTGCCTCACATTAAATGTGGGGAGGTTGATAAATATTACTAGCTGAGAGCTGTTGAGTATGACTCAGACTTACGCGAAAACTACCAACCTTCCAATAGTAGCACTCATTACTGGATTGACTTGCGACGACCTTGCGAATAACTGTTACCTTTATTCTTATTGTACTGGTTTTGTACAAGAAATTTATTTTATCCACCTTGTTTTTCAAGTATATATTCCTATTAGCATGGAATATAACAGTTTCAAAATTTAGAATTCTTTTCATTTGACTGAAGCAGACATCAAAGTCATGAGGGTTATCGTTTCTTTTATCTTCTCTTTCTTTCTTTCTTATTATTATGTATGCTTTTTTTTCTCTCATTAAAACTAAACAGCGTCTGATATATGGTATCCGGTAAATTGCTCGAAATCAATTTCTCGGATTATCAATTGCTCGAAAGGCAGATTGCTCGAAACCTGTGGTTAAAAATAACAAATAAAACTACATTGTTTCTAATATTTACTATAAGATAAAATAATACAACTTTATTGTTGTTAACTGAATAATTCAAATTGAAGAACGAGTACATTTATATAGCAGGTCTTATTTTTTTTCTACATTGCTTTTTTGTCATAGTTTAAAATGAAGGGTACATTTTTATTATTACTGTTATTCTTCGTGATTAAAAAAAATAAAAAAATATATAACAATTGTTGCTAATATTTCCTCTATTAGTAAGAAATATTATATGCAACACTTCTTAAATATTCTTCAACATTACTTCGGGCAATCTGCCTTTCGAGTAAATGATAGTTCGAGAAATTATTTTTCGAGCAATTGATTTCAAGCAATTTACTGACGAGCAATTGATTTCAAGCATTTTACTGACGAGCAATGGATTTCAAGCAATTTACTGACGAGCAATTGATTTCAAGCAATTTACTGACGAGCAATTGATTTCGACCAATTTGCTGACGAGCAATTGATTTCGAGCAATTTACTGACGAGCGATTGATTTCGAGCAATTTACTGACGAGCAATGGATTTCGAGCAATTTACTGACGAGCAATTGATTTCGTGCAATTTACTGACGAGCAATTGATTTCGAGCAATTTACTGACGAGCAATTGATTTCCAGCAATTTACTGACGACCGATTGATTTCGAGCAATTTCCTGACGAGCAATTGATTTCGTGCAATTTGCTGACGAGCAATTGATTTCGAGCGTTTTACTGACGACCGATTGATTTCGAGCAATTTACTCACGAGTGATTTATTTCGAGCAATTTACTGACGAGCAATTGATTACGTGCAATTTCCTGACGACCGATTGACTTCGTGCAATTTGCTGACGAGCAATTGATTTCGAGCAATTTACTGACGACCGATTGATTTCGAGCAATTTACTCACGAGTGATTTATTTCGAGCAATTTACTCACGAGTGATTTATTTCGAGCAATTTACTGACGAGCAATTGATTACGTGCAATTTCCTGACGACCGATTGATTTCGTGCAATTTGCTGACGAGCAATTGATTTCGAGCAATTTACTGACGACCGATTGATTTCGAGCAATTTACTCACGAGTGATTTATTTCGAGCAATTTACTCACGAGTGATTTATTTTGAGCAATTTACTGACGAGCAATTGATTTCGAGCAATTTACTGACGACCGATTGATTTCGAGCAATTTACCTAGATCCCGGATATATATTTTTGTCCGTCTTTCTTCGCAATCAAAATGAAATAGCCCATTTTTTTTTATCTGAGAATAATGACGGGGTGTAAGGTATGGGCGAACTAACTTATTAAACTGACTTAACGAGGGTACAATAAGAATTATAACATAATATGTTATATTCTTTACTCCCGTTTTTTCGACTAAATTCATGGGATGACCTAATATATATATATATATACATATATATATATATATATATATATATATATATATATATATATATATATATATATATATGAACAGAATGACATAGATAGATAGATAGATAGATAGATAGATAGATAGATAGATAGAGAGATAGATAATTAACATAATTAGATTTCGACTGAATTCATTCAGATATGTGGTCCCTACACTGGACAGTCAATGACAGAAAGACGGTAGAAAAAAACCTCAGCTTATTCCTCTCCGCCACGTCTTTTGCTATTTCCACATCTCCGCGAAATAAATTCCTTCACACGTTTTAAGCAAACACGACTTCACTCTGTTGTAGTTTTAGCAGAACCACAAACAGAAACACGCCAACTTCCGTAGGAACAGAACAAGGACCAAAAATAAGTGTAGGCCAAAACTTTACTGTCTATATTACTATCACTGACGGTGTTCTGAAAGCTAAATAGATGCCACCAGCTTCCCTACACAGGAACAGGGGAAACATTTTTAGCCGAGGGAATTTATTCTCAAGCTCTACAATCATAGTGAGCAATGGAACGATATTCAAAGTTCCCGTGCCACACGCAAACCGCTTAGACATCGACTGTCAAAATGTCTTCATTTTTCCGATGATGTCACTCGTATGTATTTAACATTTACTCATCAGTTATTCACGAACTGGCAGGCAGGAAGACAGACAGACAGACAGAGGAAGACAGATCTACACTCACATGCATGGACACAGTTTTCTTCATTGCTAGACACAAAATAATCATTCGTGATAAATAGAGAGATAGAAACGGATAAACAAGATGAGATTCAAAATAGATTTCGACAAAAATGTAAGCCGAAAAAAACAAACATTCTAAAGTGTGATTGATAGATGCACATGAATAGACGGAGAAAGATTTATATATAATAAAAAACTTCAATAGATAGATAGATAGATAGGTAGGTAGATAGATAGATAATGGCCAGAATGAGATAGATAGATAGATAGATAGATAGATAGATAGATAGATAGATAGATAGATAGATAGATGAACAGAATGAGAGATATAATGAACAGAATGAGATAGATAATGAACAGAATGGGATACATAGATAGATAGATAGATAGATAGATAGATAGATAGATAGATAGAGAGATAGATATAAAAGACTGCTATAAGCATTAAAATAAAATATGTAGATATGAATAGATAGAAAGATATGAAGAAACTGACATAGGTAGATCTTAAACCATATTATGTGTGCTTGAAAATGTTTCCATACATATATATATATATATATATATATATATATATATATATATATATATATATATATATATATATATATATATAATTATTTATTTGAATATTACAACATAAATATGTTATAAAATCACGACAAAAGTAGCCATTTTGTTTCAACACTTCTTGTGTCTTGTCAAGTGATAATATAGAATATAGAATAAATGGTTTTAAAAGTTTCAAATTAATCAACGATCCTTAGCTAAGAGTAAACGCTGTTACATAAGCTAGAGTGGCCAATCAAAAAACAAGTATAGGATGATTCGAAAAATTTGACAACTAAGCAAGGTTATCTAGTTATTAAAAGATTTATAAAATTTAAAATTAAAATTAAAAGTAAAAAATTAAAATTACCTATTTAGAAATCTAAATCAGATCTCTATTAAGTTTTAAATTGTAGAATTACCAAGGAGAAAAAATATAAAAATAAAAATAAAAGATATATATGCTATTTAATTTATATTTTCATTGAAATTAAGTTGAAAGTTGTATTCAGAATCCCAGACAGAGATGTATACATTTTTCGTTTCATTTCAACATGTTAGTCGCCTCTCACGTGAAATCATTCGAACAACGGCATGTTAAGCGCTCGGACGTATTTAGATATATACACACACATACAAAAAAGCAAACCACACATAGGCAAATGCACTATACTTACACATACACATCGATACACACAGGCACATACATCTACATTCAATATGATCTAGACGGTCAAATGTCGAAGCTATTCGTGGCTTAATATGTTATTAAACGAATTTAAACTTGAAAAATAGCTAAACCGGTCAAATATACATAGATAAAATTTAAACAAATAACTATATATATATATATATATATATATATATATATATATATATATATATATATATATATATATATACATATATATATATATACATATACACACACATACACACATATATACATATATACATTTTTGAAAACATATAGTTTTCGACACATTTACAGACAAAAGTAAATAACCACCTCCACATATAATTGAACACTCGCACATCCGCATATAAATTAATACATGCACCCGCATAGACACATCTAAGGATAATAGGTACGCATATACAGACCTACGTACATAAACATACACATAGATAAGCACATATAAATATATTGACCCATACGTCGACGCAGAAAAGTAAATAAGGCAAGTGAAGAAATACATATAAAGATGCAACTATATACAAGCACACACATACATACATACATACACATCTAGATGTACATACATAAGCACGCATGCATATATGCATATAAACTAAATATATATATAGACATTTACAAATACAAGTGTATACACGAAAAATTAAACAAACGTAAATTAAAACGACATGAGTATAAAAATGCATATACACATCCGCTAGTACATATATATACACACATACATACGCAACTCCACATAGATATATACACATATATATCTACAGACATACATATACATAGATACATACACACATACAAACATACATATTCACAAATATATATACGCACATATACATATATATATACCTATATATATATAAATATATATAAATACATATACACATATACATACACACATATACATATACGCACACACACATACATATACAAACACATATACATATATACATAAACATATAGACACATGCATAAAAAAGGAAAAAGAAATAAGCATACATAGACCAACTTATATTCTAATAATATTCCAACAACATTATGATAAAATATATTAAAAGTTAATCATAATTTAAGAAAAGAACAACGGTCTGTAAGCAATTAAAGGTACTTTATCAACAAAAGTAGATTTTAGTTTGTATCTATGATACACTCCAAGACACTAAAGCCTACATACAAATACACATACAATGACACACCAACATATATATATAAATATCTAATCCTATATAAATACCCATATCGAAACATCCAGATAAACAATACACAAACAGTCGAGCGCAACCATATAAACACCCACACATACATATAAATATACACCTATATACATACACATATACATAAACATATACATATTTAAACATACATATATATACATATATATGCATATATAAACCTATACATACACATAGAAACATACATACTACATATACATACATATATGCACACTCACACATACATATACATACATATGCAATATGCATACACATATCTACACTCACACAAGTACACATAAATATCCCCATATACCCATACATATACTCACACATTTAGTGGTAGACACTTACCAGAATTTACTCCCTTACTCATACACATAAACAGGTTAACCTATGATAGAAGCCAATATACACAACCATATACCTTCATAAAAAAAAAATAAATAAATAAAAATAAATAAAATAAAAAAAAATAAAAAAATACATATATATACCCCTATATACACATATACATATCCTACAGTAGAAATAACTCTACATAACATACAAATATATACATCTAAATACAGACACGTATGATACTTTGTAAGTACCCAGTACACATTCATATCGATAAGGCGACTATCATGCTAAAAAGGTAACAGTCTATTAAGTTTAATTTATCATTATCATAGAAAGTATATGATTTCTATACTAAGTTAAATTTAAGACGATGCTTGCAGTTAACTGTTAGTTCATATCTTTGATTTAAAAGATCAGTCTTATTTTTAAATCTAATTATTTCAAGTTTCTCGTTAAGGCATAAGTAACACGGGGCATATAGTGAGTTACATGTCCGGGCCTTTCTAATTAATTTCCATTTAACCTTAGGTGTTTTATTTTTCTCTTTTAGACTCCAAAAGTATTTGGATAATGAAGTCATATATTTATAGTTACTATTATTAAAAGATTGCAGATGACCCCGCCAGCGTTCCTTGAATGGTCTCATGGTGCAACCTATGTAGAATTTCTTTATATTTGGATTTTCTAGTGTTGATATAGTACTGAGATAAACTACAGAGCTAGTTAAACAGTTATTATTTAGTGGACAATTATTGGGATTCCTGCAGTTACATGATTTATTATTTGTGTCATTTTGCTTAATGTTGCTTTGTGCAACCTTGTGGGTTGTCAGGCTCTCCGAATTTATATACTTGCTGAATATACTATTGTTATGTTTTTTAATTATTTTTTCTAGGTTATCAGCACAACTATAGCTTAACTTAAGAGTATTAGAGTTAAATATTTTACTGAGTGGGTTGGTTCCAGATTTGGGGAAATGTTTTTTAATAAGGTTTAGAAACAGGTGCCCCAATTTAGTTTTAACCATAATGTTAAAAGGGGGAGTATACCATATGATTTTTCTAGATCTCTTTCTACCATTATTGTTGCTATTTATATGGCTTTTATATTGAATATTAATATTTTTATATCCACTATTTTTAAGTGCGGAATTGTAAAGTTCTCTATGCTTATTAAAAATATCACTGTTTGAAGAGTTGTTACTGATCCTACATTCAATAGAATAGGGTATGTGTTTGATGATTGCAGGGGGTGGTTAGAATTTGGATGAACGTATATTTGATTGGAATTAACTTTTACATATGGTTGGTATGTGTTGCTAGTGAGGTTTAGGGTGACGTCTAGGAAGTCTACTTGTTTAACATTAGTGGAAACTATTACTCTGAGACCTAGATCCTTAAATACCTTATGTATCATTTTTCTAATACGATCTACTTTAATTTTAGTGGAATTCCTAACTACTAATAACCCGTCGTCCCTATATAATCCTACACTATCAGAATCTAGGCAATCAAATGCACTTAAATTATACAAAAGAAATAATCCAACAAGATCAGAAGCTTCAGCAGAATCCAGAGAACCCATTGAAATGTCAAATTTTTCGTTACAGGACTTTTTGGTCCACTGTTCATCTTTGTAGATTAGAACCGAATTTCGGCACTCCATGATGGTATTCACTTCTCTTTCAGAAATGTTGGAGTATTCCCGAGCGAAATCCAGGGCACAAGGGAACAGATTTTTGGATATAGATGGATAATAGTCTGTAATGTCAAACTGTATGAAGGTACATTTATCCTTAAATCCGATGTTGGTAAACCAGTTGATGACATCCGCAGTGTTAATCCATTGTAGTAGGTCTGTATATGCGTACCTATTATCCTTAGATGTGTCTATGCGGGTGCATGTATTAATTTATATGCGGATGTGCGAGTGTTCAATTATATGTGGAGGTGGTTATTTACTTTTGTCTGTAAATGTGTCGAAAACTATATGTTTTCAAAAATGTATATATGTATATATGTGTGTATGTGTGTGTATATGTATATATATATATATGTATATATATATATATATATATATATATATATATATATATATATATATTTATATATATAGTTATTTGTTTAAATTTTATCTATGTATATTTGACCGGTTTAGCTATTTTTCAAGTTTAAATTCGTTTAATAACATATTAAGCCACGAATAGCTTCGACATTTGACCGTCTAGATCATATTGAATGTAGATGTATGTGCCTGTGTGTATCGATGTGTATGTGTAAGTATAGTGCATTTGCCTATGTGTGGTTTGCTTTTTTGTATGTGTGTGTATATATCTAAATACGTCCGAGCGCTTAACATGCCGTTGTTCGAATGATTTCACGTGAGAGGCGACTAACATGTTGAAATGAAACGAAAAATGTATACATCTCTGTCTGGGATTCTGAATACAACTTTCAACTTAATTTCAATGAAAATATAAATTAAATAGCATATATATCTTTTATTTTTATTTTTATATTTTTTCTCCTTGGTAATTCTACAATTTAAAACTTAATAGAGATCTGATTTAGATTTCTAAATAGGTAATTTTAATTTTTTACTTTTAATTTTAATTTTAAATTTTATAAATCTTTTAATATCTAGATAACCTTGCTTAGTTGTCAAATTTTTCGAATCATCCTATACTTGTTTTTTGATTGGCCACTCTAGCTTATGTAACAGCGTTTACTCTTAGCTAAGGATCGTTGATTAATTTGAAACTTTTAAAACCATTTATTCTATATTCTATATTATCACTTGACAAGACACAAGAAGTGTTGAAACAAAATGGCTACTTTTGTCGTGATTTTATAACATATTTATGTTGTAATATTCAAATAAATAATTATATCTGGTCTACTCTGTATTGAGCACTCTTTAAAGAATATTAATTGTTGGTTATTGGATTTCACTCCGTATATACCAATCCTAAACTTGGGTATATATATATATATATATATATATATATATATATATATATATATATATATATATATATCTGGATAAAATAAATGCTTTCATAAAAAAAACACCCAATTTTGTTTCATTTATTTTATCCAGATATTATATACATATCAAGAAAGTATACGTGGCCTCTCATTATGCTATATATATATATATATATATATATATATATATATATATATATATATATATATATATATATAATGATCAAGATTTGATCTGTAGTGGATTCGATTTCCTTATCTAGAATTCCAACTCACATAAATAATAATATAATTATACAAGGCTTTTCCAACTTCCGGTTCGACCTGAATATTCGAGAGATCTTATTAAAGAAAAATGTGTACTCGCCGGTAAATTTCAAACCAACACCCCCCTGGGTAGTAGGAAACCATCGTTAGATTCGACCTGATTTAACCTAATCGACCACGACAAACTTTTGCCGATCAATCAAGGTTTGAGCAGTGCCTTTAAGCGAAATCCTCGAGTTGGCTAAGGCATGTCAAATCTGCCCATTTATTAAAAGAGGAAGAAAGAAAAAGAAAAATTTCAATATAATGTTTAAAAAATTGGTGGTGGGGAGAAAGAAGGAAAGAGGGGAGGGAAGAGAGAAGAAGAGAATAAGAGAGGGAGGGAAAGAAGAGAAAGGAAAGAAGGAAGAATTAAACATGAGTCGATAGGGTGACCTAGAAATGATTTTTTCCTTACGGGCTTAACAAGCTAAAATACATTGTAAGAGAGTGAGGATCAGACTTAAAATAAATACAGCAATGTGTCTAATATGCATGTCAATTTCGAAATAAAGATACAAAGTACTACATTCTGATACTAAGATGAAGTACTGATCCAGAAGTATAAAATGACGTCCAATTTGACGTATTTTATATTTTCCTAACTGACTTTCTATGGCCTTAGATTAAACACACAATACTACGCATCTCTACATAAAATATACTTCAGTTTTCGGTCCTTACTAATGTTTCTGTTTTATTAGATGTGAATGCGAGGTCACATATAACCATACCGACAATAAAATGCAGAGTTGTAATCTTCTTTCTGTTCTTAAAAAGGAAACGCACCCTAAACATTTTTGGAGAAGATGAAATATGTAGACCAGACCGCTATTTTATAGTGTTATTAAGAGCTGGTATCAGCATTTTAAATGTGTTCGGACTTTCATAGAATCTGCTTGACAGTCAATGATGATATCACTATCCCACAAATGGAGACTGCTAGCTTAGGATATTTTGCATAGCCATTCAAGAAATAGCTGATAGGAACACCATTAATGTAGGAAAG
This sequence comes from Acanthosepion esculentum, assembly GCA_964036315.1. NCBI lineage: Eukaryota > Metazoa > Mollusca > Cephalopoda > Sepiida > Sepiidae > Acanthosepion > Acanthosepion esculentum. The sequence goes on from OZ038484.1 coordinate 120,009,341, forward strand.
GTCGAAGAATCATTCTGAATATGCGGAAAGTTTCAGCGGTGTTGGTTTCCTCAGTTTTTCCTGTGAGCTTTGCCGAAGTGTCAAAAAAAAGCGAGAGAGAACCAAACGAGTAAAGAAGTTCAGAAGTTTCAAGTGTTTTAACAGAGGAAAAATCAACACCTAAATCTGAAACGCGGATTGGATTAGCGTAAGTTGTCTTCCAAAAGCTAAGCAAAGTATTAAGAAAACGAAAAATGTCGTTAGAAACAATAAAAAGTGCTGAACCGATACGTTATATCACTCCTATGGCAGCCTAGAATGCTGGACAATCTCACCACAGATGAAGAGAAGGCGTCAGAAATTTGTTCCTACAGAAGGATACTGAGAATTCCATGGACGAAGCAAGTGAGCAGCGAGGAACTTTTAAGAAAAATACTAACAAAAAGGACACTTATACTCAAAATAAAAAAATATATATATAGTTGATTTTTTGGGACGCATTCTGAGGAAAGTGGGCTTGGTAATTTATAACTCACAGGGTTATATCGAAAGCAAGACATAAAGGGATGTATTTCTACAAAAAGATACTCAGCGTTGTATTGACGAACGAATTAGCAACGAGGAACTTTTGAAGAAATTACTGACAAAATAACACATACTCAAAATCAAATAAATTCCTTTTTTTGGGAGGCATAATGAGGAAACCGGGCTTGGCAATTTAGCACTCACAGGACCTATCGAAAGCAAGAGAGAAAGGAGAAGTCTGCGACTCACTTGTATGACGAGCTTGCGTGAATGAATGGCGGAACAGGGGCGAGCGGGATTCTTGGCAAATGGAGAAACGCTGCTAAGTGCTGCTAAATATAGGAAGTCGTACAGTGCCATGATCGTTCACGTAGAAGAGGAATAACAGAGTATGGAGGTTCATCATTTTGACCAGGATCATAAAGCCTTGTCGAAAGAATGAAAAAGTGTGATTACCCAACACCCTTCGCTGACAAAGATATGCTCATAATCTTCCGGGCAAAAAGGGTGTCGCGATTATGGGTTTCCTGGCGAAATGAACCACAATAAGTCGCTAGAGACTTTTAAAGTACTGGAACGTATAAAGGCGCTTTTCTCAATAAAGGAGTACTCGATTTTACAAGGTGAACCAGTACGCAACTCTTGGCTACTACAATTGGAAGCATGCTCCTGTGGCTACGAAATGGTTCTCCCATCGCCTATATTCGCTGAACTTATCACCGTCTGACTTACATTCCATTGAAGCAAAATTTCAAAGACAGACACATCCATAGTGACAACAGGCTAATTAATGAGGTGTGGTCCTGGTCGCAATGCCCTGCTGTGGAGTTTTACAAGAAAGGTCTCCACAAATGCATCAAACTATGTAAAAAGTGTGCAACTGTAGACGGAAGCTTCAGGGAAACGAGAATTAATGAATGTGCCAATTTTTGTGTCTCAACATCCAGTAGAATAGGATCAGGACAAATCTTTAATGACTGTCCATATTACACACACACACACGCACACACACGCACGCATACACACAAACACACACAGACACACACACATATATATATATATATATATATATATATATATATATATATATATATATATATTTATATATATATATATATACAGGGTGTCCATAAAGTTCGTGTGCACTTTATAAAAATTATAACTTTTTTTGTATTTGCGATAGAAATAATTTGTAAAAAAGATTAGAAAGAAGTAAATCTATATTTTTTAAGGTTTTATTGAAATTTTATTTAAGTTTCCACATGTCCTCCATCATTAGCAATACAAAGGGTAATACGATTTTGCAGTTCACGGAAAACATTTGCCAACTGATTTACAGTAATGCCTGAAATCACATTAGTTATTTTAGCTATACTTAAAACTAGGTACATTAAACTTTATAACATTTTTTACAGATTATTTCTATTGCAAATACATATAAAGATATAAATTTTTTAAAGTGCACACGAACTTTATGGACACCCTGTATATATATATATATATATATATATATATATATATATATATATATATATATATATATATATATGCATATATATGTGTGTGTGTTTTTGTGTGTGTGTGTGTGTAACATTTTAGATATAACCAAAAATATATCTGTAAATACCCAATATGAATAGAGAGAAAAAGAAAACTTATCTTATCCGCCGCGTTTCGTCCTCGTATGAACTTTATCAAAGTTAATGTCAAGTATTTATAAAAAGAGTAAAAATGTTGTTAGTTTTTGAAGTTGTTTTAATTTAAGAATCGCTAATATATATATATATATATATATATATATATATATATATATATATATATGCGCGCGGACACGTGTGTGTGTGAGTTAATTTTCTCTGAAGAAATCTGTAGCGAATACAAATTGATTAAGTACTATTTTTCGATTGTCTATTTTAATCAGTTTGTCTTCTCTACAGATATACTCTGAGAACTTTAACATATTGTCGACATGGAAAACAAAAACACCGACTTGCTAATAAAAAGAAAAGAAAAGAAAGAGTTACTAACATCCAGAACGAGGCTTACACAGGAGCTTTGAATTTTATGTGACTACACAACATTTCACTTTTATTCATCATCACTTGCCTTCTTAAATCAATTACCAAAATACCACGACAAGAACTAAGTACTATTTTCCCATTATATATATATATATATATATATATATATATATATATATATATATACGCCACATACGTATTTTTAATTTAAGAAACGCTCACATATGCACATTGAGGCACACACACACACACACACATAAACACATATACACACACACACATATAAGTATATACGGATTTGAGAATAAAACAACACTTACCCCCCAAGATTATGAATCTGGCTGCCAGGAAGAGCCAACTACCCAATACTTCTGGCTCTGCTATTGCTGAGCATGTAATAAATAGCAGGAAATGTGTGGTTGATTTTAGTGCAGACTGTTTTTCGATTTTATCTAAGTCCCACTCCATATTTCACCTCAAGGTTCTAGAGTCTTTGTATATCAGATCCCGTAAGCCTTCCCTTTGTAAACAGAGGGAATGCTTACTGGGTCTGAATGTTATTGGACTCTAGTTTCTTGAAATTCATTTTTTCCCTTCCATTCCTTATATTAATTTAATTTAAACGCTTATATATATTTTTAGATCCTAGAAAAATAAACTTGATGAGTCCTGGGACGAAACCGGTTGTTCTTTCTTCGCTTTCTTATAAAATGCCATATAAATGTTGCTTTTTCCTAGCTATTGTTAAAGTTTGTAACATAAAAAACTTATTTAAATACACACACACACACACACACACACACACACACACACATATATATATATATATATATATATATATATATATATATATATATATATATATATATAAAATAGAAAACCTTAAGGGTCCATTGGTTATAATGTAATTCCCCAGGTGTATGATTTTACCTGGTTCATCAGAGCGCACTTCCAAGGCTGAAAAATGTTTTAAATTTACATATAGTTTTTACACACTTTTGAGGGATAGTTTTAAGTTTAGGTAAGGTGGTATAGAGAGAGGGGGAGGAGTATGACAAACACGGTCGAAATTAGAGAGGGAAGAGAGAGATAGGAATAATTTTAAATCTATTTTTATAAGGATATTTAAAAGTAAGGGAGGAAATAGGGACGAGACATTGACTTATTTAATAAGTCGTCTCACAGGAAACGAGATAAAGAGATAAAAGGGGGTAGACATTTAGAAGGTAGAGGGGAAAGTGGAATTTGAAAAAGAAATGGATAATAGAATTTGTAAAAGATGAAGGGAAGGAAAAGGAAGGGTAAATTAGCATATATTGGCTTATTACGATTATTTTAACAAACAGGTATTGTTATATTTGGCTGTTGACATTTTTAAAGTTTTTCAACAAACTAAGCTCGGGAATAAATATAATATGAATAAAATATAAATAAACAATATTACTATTATTAATTTTACTAAAATTATGAATAACAATTAAGGAATAAAAAGTTTTAATTAAAATCTAAAGTTTCAAATTTTAAATATCGTTTTTTTTTTAAATTTAAATGTATTTCGATATGAATTAAAATTTAAAAGTAATAATAGTATTATTTTTAAAATTTAATAATGATAAAAAGAAATATAATAACCGTAATAATAATAATAATAATAGTCCTAATTCTGAATTAGCTATTAGAGAAATAATGAAAAAAATTATCGTAGTAATGAAAATAATAATAATAATAATAATAATAATAATAATAATAATAATAATAATAATAATAGTCCTAATACAGAATTAGCTATTAGAGGAATAATTAAAAAAATTATCGTAGTAATGAAAATAATAATAATAATAATAATAATAATAATAATAATAATAATAATAATAATAATAATAATAATATTAATAATAATAGTCCTAATACAGAATTAGCTATTAGAGGAATAATGAAAAAAAAATTATCGTAGTAAAAATAATAACAATAATAATAATAATAAAAATAATCTCAAAAATGTGGCACAAAGGAACATCAACAATCCCTGTTGTAGTTGGAGCCTATAGGATTGATTGGAAAAGATTCCAATAGTCTTATTGAAGGGATCCCTGGAAGTCCATGCCTCAAAGAGATACAAAAAATTGTTCTGACAAGTACAGCCCACACCTTACGAAGGGCTTTATCTATGTAATTTTTTTTTTCAGTGGAAAGTGTCATGATGTCATTTCTAACCTTAGGTCAAAGGGCGGGACCCGGAAAGAAATTGGTAAACGCCAGATATCAAAGTAAATAAAAACAATAATAATAATAGCAATAATAATAATAATCATAGTAATGATATATATATATATATATCACATACTGATATTAATTATATAATAATAGTTATCATACTAATGATATATATATATATATAAATATATATATATATATATATATATATATATATATATATATATATATATATCGTATACTAGATGCAAAATATGTTTTCTTTTATCTTAATAAAAATGAATTCATAGCTGCAATTGTGAACGAAATTCTGGAAGAATCATTTTCTCCTAGCGGTATATTTTCTGGGTTAGAAAAGATGCCCTGTAAATAATCGGAATATCGTTCTTTCGATACTGTTTCTCAAGAATTTTCCCCGAAAAAAGAAAAACGACAAAAAAAAAACCTACTATTCTTGTTGGGGAGGGGGATGCGATCGAAGAGTTGTGGCCAATGAGCTGACTCATCAAAATGTGCCATACAGGAGATTGATAAACATTGGCAAGGAATTATCCAACAAAAAAAAAGAAGTTTTTTCTCAAACTGAATATCGATAATTATCTCCTGATATTGACTCACAGACCAATCCCGTTCGATTTGCTCGACTGTGCTATGCAATCACTACTTTTTGTTTTTCTTTAGATATCAACGTATGTCATAAAACAGTATTAGCGAAATTGTCGTAATTAATATTGTTTAATACGTTTAAACATTTCGAGAGTCGTTTATTTCATATACCCCGGGTTATAATATAATTAGTATTATTCTTTTTACATATTTAAAAATATTATTCAAATATTAATAGGGCTTACTCCTCATTCCTCCCAAAAGTCAGACACATCCATAACATCAAGCAAAGGTTAATATATAAAAGGCATTCAAATCAATTAAGCAATTTAATTTATAAAAGCAAACCGGTCACTTAAAAATCACAAAAGACCAGATTGAAATGAATAATAACATAATTATTTTTAGAATTAATTTTTAAATCTCAGTATGAAAATTAAATTAAATATCTCCATCTATATCTAAAATTCTCAAAATGTGTGCGTATGTGTGTGTGGGAGGGGATCCGATGTTGTTTATGTGTTTCCACAGTTTTCATCCAATTTCGATGATTTTTTTTTTGTTTCATAGATAATTCTTCAGTGCCGGTTTTTAGTCCAAATTGTTGGCGACAATGGCTCTCTATTACTTCCAATCCATTATAACTCTCAGCAACGTTTTACTATTTACTATCTGTTGTTGGATATATATCTTTCATAAAAACTTTAATGAAAATAAATAGTTTAAATTATTACAATAATATTATCTATATCTATAATTATCAAAATGTGTGTGTGTGTTTGTGTGTGTGTGTGTGTGTGTGTGTGTGTGTGTGTGTGTGTGTGTGTGTGATCGGATGTTGTCAATGTTTTTCCACAGTTTTCATCCGATTTCAATAAAATCGTTTTTGTTTGAAAGATAATTCTTCAGTGCCGGTTTTGTGAAAAATCGAAAAAAAAAAAACTGATTTTTTTACAGTTTGCGCAAAAATCAAAGTCAAAATTTAATGTCTTTAAAAAACAGTGTACAATCAATTTTGAGAGTTGAAATCTAACGCAAAAGATTTTTAGAATTATAAAAAAAGAATTATATTATAAATAAAAATTATCGTATATTATTATTATGACGGTCCATGGAAGAGTTTGCTTTCTTGCAAGATTGAGAACGCAAAACCAGCTCTTTTCAGCCCCCCCCCCCGCCATTCAATTTGTTAACCCCCATTTGGGGATGTGCCTTAGTTGCACCCAATTGTTGTTACTAATATTGATTTTAGGTGGACTGATTTTAAACTTAAATTGCTCCAAATGACCGACAAAAATTCCCAGTAATGAAACACCCGGTCAGAGACGGGTTATACTGCTAGTTAAACAACAAATGCTAAGTTTGGCAAGATATGAAATATACACGGCTAGATATCAATATTAAGACTTTATTGGACATACGACGTGGTGTCATGGTTAATAAGTTTGTATCGCTAGAGCAATTGCGACCGAGTACTGAGTCCGATTGTCACTGGCGGTCACATCTAAGCTGCAATTAATAAATCACTATTAAGATAAGATCCATTCGATGTCAGTTTTGCGTAATATTATTACAGACATCACCCCGTGCATATGGAAAGACAACTCTCACCCTCCGACTCATATATATATATATTAGAGTTCCATGAAAATAAGTGGATACGACGTTTACATACCGTTTCCAGCCGGATTAAACCATAAATTAAACAATATAGATAGTAGCAACACATAACCCTACAAATCAAAACCTACCCACATTCCATACCCATAGAAAAAAGACAGGCTTACGGAGGTGTTGAGGCCTCACACCTATACACACACCCACACACAACATACTCACTCACTTTCCTAATGAGCCAAATGATAACACACACCCATAGCAATATACAAGCTAACACATATCATACTCACTCACTCCCTTAAAAACTAAATAACACACACACACACACACTTACCAGAGACTAAACAACTAAATAACACACACACTAAACTAAATAACACAAACACACACACACACAAACACACTTACCATCCCCACCCCAAACACAAATAAACTGCTGAACTGACCGGAGAAAAAAAAGGGGGAATATAGCTCTTATTTCAAATGACAACTTAAAAGAGACTGTTTGGCCAACACAAGGAATGTTAAAAAGATAAATAAATAAACAATAAAAAAACAAATGAAAACTACAGACAAACGTTCGTTTTCTTCACCAAGACATTCATTTCTGTAGTTTACTGCTATAGTAAGCAGAGACATTTTTTTCTCTACCGATGATGGCCATGTTGGTCGAAACTAGTCGAGGAATCTAAATGAAATAATAATAATAAAAACATAAGAATATTAATCTACAACCCAGTATGTCTGAAGATTTTAATTGATTTTTCTAATAATTTTTATCGTTCAATAAATATATATATATATATATATATATATATATATATATATATATATATATATATATATATATATATATAATGGACTCTCCCATCTGTTTCGAGGTATGAGGATCTGACAGCTTAATTGATTCAGTTATGAAATTTTGTGGCACTTAAAACCCGCTAGTGATTTACAAAGGCGGCCACATAGCAAGAGTGAAGATTGTGAGATGTGATCACTGTTAGATTGGTTGACCTTTCAGATCTTGCTCTTGCGCCCCGAAGATGATTCAGACAAGCATATTGAAAACTACTGAGCCCACTAAAACCCGTTGATCTCCATTCTACCCGCTCCAAGGCCAAGCGCTCAAGGTTGTTTATGTGGTATATAGTCAGCTGACATGTTGCTTTTCAGCTTGTCTTTGTATCTTAGACATGGGCGTCCTACATTCCTGCAGACCTGATCTAAATTATTTCATATAGACAAAAGCAATTTAATCATTACAAAGATGCAACTTCGTTTCAGTGCATTTAAATTGCACTTCGACTGGTGAGAGTCAAAATGGTTATGAACAATTCTGTTTTTAAGCAAACTGCATGTGAAATGTCATTTCTTTTTTTTTTAAATTAAAAACATTAAAAGTTTTTGAAAAAAATTATAAATAGAAAATACATAAAGTCAAAAGGGTAACGGAGTGAAATAATAGTGGTTGCTGATAGCAGTTTGGTTGAGTTGTATCTTTGTAGTGAATACATTTTTTTTGTCTATATGAAAAAATTATAATAAATAATTATTGCTCTACTATCGGTATTGAGTCATCTTTTGAATTAATACTGTGAACATTAGAATTTATATATTATTTTCGTTCTCATTACATTCGGATATATATATATATATATATATATATATATATATATATATATATATATATATATATAGGCACGTAAACGATGAAACACGGTTTCGAATCTCACCATGTTCAGGAAGGAGACTTCCTGATGTTATCCCAGCGTGCGGCTGAAAAGTTATACCACTGGCCGTCGATAGCTGTGCTAACACGAACTCACAAGTCATCGTGGCCAAAAGCTTGAGCGTGCTGGCCTTGTTCAAAGTATTGATCCCGCTGGATAACACGCTCTTTCCCAGAAACTGTGGGCTCTGTGGGTGCTGAATAAACACAAATGCGCCTAAGCAAGCGTCTGCAATAGGGATTGCTTAGACGCCATACTAAATGGGTATACTCGAATATGAGTAGCTATATATATATATATGTATATATATTATTTATTATGATTTTTCATATTGACAAAACAATAAACAATTTACTCACTACAAAGATGCAACTTCGTTTCAGTGCATTTAGTTGCACCTTGACTGGTGAGTA
>OZ038484.1:120023448-120033448 GCA_964036315.1 Acanthosepion esculentum
AAATTAGAGAGCAGAGTTCGAGTTCGAGTTAAGTTAGTTACATTCCCTTACGCGGAAATAACTTTTGGAAAGGTATAAATCCCCCGCACACGCACATACACACTAAACTACGAGTAACCTGCAGGACAGATGGAGACCTACAGGATCGGTTGAAAACCAGACTAGAATTTTGACTATTGGAATATATGTGGTGCTCCTAGAACCCTCGGGGATTACGGTCCCGTGATCGTAATATTATATATATATATATATATATATATATATATATATATATATATATATATATATATATATATATATATATATATATATATATATATATATATATATATATATATATATATATATATATATATATATATATATATTATAATATTTTTTGTTTTAATATTTGTTGTCAAGCGAGAATTTGGGAGGCTTGACGAGGAAGCGGGACCAGACACCTTAACTCAACATAATTTCTAAAATTATATTAGGGATCTCGGCTCTCGCTTTTGAAACATGAGAACTCTTATGTAGCGAAGGAATCATATTTCTAAAACAAAAAATATTATAATATAAACTCTACTTCTGTATGGAGCACTGTCTTTTTGAAAATAAAGGCAAAAATACTAAGGAACACCGGATTATCTACCTAACGTGTTCTTTCCTATTTTTCTGCATACCTGCACACATATATATATATATATATATATATATATATATATATATATATATATATATATATATATATATATATATATATATTCAGTTGTTTTTTCTATATTATATATATATATATATATATATATATATATAGAGAGAGAGAGAGAGAGAGATATAGATATATATATAGATATAGATATAGATATAATATCGATAAGTATAAACAGTCAATTGCTGATGTCCCAACCGAGTGGACGGAATGATTCCCGGAGTCCGTCTACGAATCTCTAGAGTTGGGATTCTGAATGTAACATCATTCAGCTAAGTGACAACCTAGTATTTATATTAATTCTCCCGGAAGACGAATATTTTCTATGAAAATTTCTCGGACATTCAGGCCGGTAAATGTTGTTTAATACTGTTTATTATAAACAGGGCATTTACTTAAATATTTGTATCTATATAAAGAACGTATAAACATAAAAAAATGTCTTTAAAAAAACTATTTACATTGTTCGAACTGCTATCCTCATCTTTAATGTCAATTTCACGCAGTTTCGGCTCTTGTACGCTCCGTCCTTCTTGATGTTATATTTGTTGGATTTTTGAATCGTCCCATTTGACTAATCCATGATGGTAGATTGTTCTAATTCGATAGTAATGATAGTGCTAGATGTAAACTTTTAATCTTTAGTTGCCAACAAAATCACTAAAAATCCGAGTTAAAATTGATTTATTAAATAAATTCCCACATTCTAAGTTTAAATCGAATGTTAAACATACTCGACGAATACAGTTTCCACAAGCGCCGCTTAAGAATTCCCCACAACCCTAATCGGGCGCAGACATTGAGCTATAAAGGTATAAATGAATACGAAGATCCCACACACAGCAAAGAATTAAACTCTACGGCACCCAGCGAAGGGAGGGTGCTGAAGAACTGTGCAAAATTATCGCACATCTCCTAGTTACAATAAAACAATATAGACGAACTCATCAATAATACTGTATCGTCAAATCAATATTCCAATAACACTTGCGTTCGATACATCCACAAAAACATTTTTAAATGTTTACTTTTCCACCATTTCATTTGATTTTTCGTTGAGAATTTTTCTCATCATACTTCTAGTTTGTATAATGGCCGAATGATATACAATTATTATTATTATTATTAATAATATTATCATAATTATTATTATTATTATCATTATGGTTATTATTATTTTTATTTCCTTTGATATCTGCCGTTTTCAGATTTCTTTCCGGGTCCCGCCCAGGGACCTAAGGTTAGAAATGATATCATGACACTTTCCACTGCAAAGAAAGAAAGAAAAGAAAAAAAAATTACCTAGATAAAGCCCTTGGTAAAGTGTGAGCTGTACTTGCGAGAACAATTTTTGTATCACTTTGAGGCATAGACTTCCAGGAATCCCTTCAATTAGTCTACTGGAATCTTTCCCAACCTATTCTAGGGTTCGAACTACAACAGGGATTGTTGATGTTCCCATGTGCCACATTTTTGAGATTTCTATTTCAAGGTCCTTGTATTTTGACAGCTTTTCTAATATCTTCAAAGATTATTATTATTATTATTATTATTATTATTATTATTATTATTATTATTATTATTATTATGTCCTTTGATTTCTATTATATACACATTTCCTCTCCGGTAACCTGGTTACAGAGCGGACATTCTAACCACTCGGCAACATGCCCATAGATATATACATACATACATACATACATACATACATTCTCCATCCAGCCATGTAATTTGACTAGGCACATATACAGGTATACATCACCCTACGTCGTTAATGCCAAAGTCGAAAACTACTTAAGTCAAAATGACCACACTGTAAACCGCACTTCAGCATTCCCCATTGCCAGTATTTATTATACGTACGTACAATATTCTGAATACAGTAATTAATTTCCACCTTATCTTCCAGTGATATAACCTCACGCTTAGAATTAACACTTGCACTGGGACTTTTCTTCAGGTCTATCGGCAAAAATGCATTCTAAACAAGTGAAATGTAACTGAAAGAACGTCAACGGCAGAGCACAGATGTAAACATGTCTGAACCGAAAATCTGTGTTGGAGCAGTAATCAACGCACGACAGGAATTTTAAATAAGAACATCTGTTGTACATACTTTATTATGTTAATTTTTTGTATTTGATGAGTTTATGATATCGATAAATATACATATATATATATATATACATATATATGTCATAATTAAGTAATTCATCGAGTCTAGAAAAAACCTCAAGAGAATGCAGAAATCACTGGACTGCCGTTTCGTCCAATATTTGGGACTCATCAGAAGTGCGCATCCACTACCGAGAACTGAAATCCGGACAGTTACATTATCAGGCTAACGTCATACCAACTGTTCTAACGGGCCTCAGTGACGTTCAGGTAGCGAATTAGACTCGATATAGCGCTTCTCGATCACATAGGACAGTGACCCCACGAACCACGATGACTATCCCCAAGCCGCTCAGTCCAGAGAATTAGAAGCCGGTTCAAACAAGGATATACAAGTGATAGAAATTAGGAGGATTTGAGATAATTATAATTAATTCATCGAGTCTAAAAGAAACCTCAACAGAATGTAGAAAGCACTGGACGGCCGATGAATTAATTATATCCTGAGGCTCGTTGGAACGGTTTGTATGACATTGCCTGATAACGTAGCTGTCCGGGTTTCAATTCTCGGTAGCGGACGCGCATTGACGATGAGTCCCAAATATAGGACGAAACGGCCGTCCAGTGCTGTCTGCATTCTGTTGAGGTTTCTTTTTAGACTCGATGAATTTCTTATTTATGATTATCTTGAATTCTCCCAAAAAAAAAAAAAAAAAAAAAAAAATATATATATATATATATATATATATATATATATATATATATATTGAGAGGGAGAGTTTTACAATTTATTGAAATATGTTTTTATATGTTTCTTGTCAATTTAGAGTTTTGACGTTTCTAATATTTTAACGGCCGACGTAAACTCGAGTAAAACGACCTAAGTCGAGTTGTATTTTTCCATATAATATTTTTTTAAAAAAATGACGTATCTTCGAAAATAACTTAATTCGAAACGACTTAACCCGAGGTATCACTGTATAGAGAAGCGATAGAAATATTTACACTCAATCATGCACACTTACATTCATTACATATATTCTAAAATGCATATATTTGTGCATAAAATTGCAATACTTCTGTAGATATTGAAAGATATATATTCTTTAATCGACCTCCATAGACGTCAGTCGTACCCCAACCAACACGTCAGTCTCTGCTGCAGCAATACTGAAAACCATGATGTAAGCAAACTGTGAAATGCAGCACTCACGGAATTAACAGGAGGCAGATTCGACCTCATGTGCAGAGTAGCTATACCCAGAAGCCCTGAGCTAAGCATGTTGTGAAAAGCAGCACCCGTCAAGGAATTAACAAGAGGCAGATTTTCTTGTCAGTTTAGAGCGACCCCGCCAATCGTATGTCTTCATAATCCAAACCATCTTGAAAGAAAGGCTCAGTCGACAGATAAACTGACATTTTTTCTCCAATTCCATGGACACACAGTATATAATAAATGCACAACTCTGAGGGCTACTCGTGTCTGTCAGTTTGTGTGTGTCTAATCATTTGATTATAAATATATACATAACATTGAGTGTGTGTGTGTGTGAGATAGAGAGAGAGAGAGAAAGAGAGAGTGTGTGTGTGTGTGTGTGAGAGAGAGAGTGGGTGAGTGTTTGTATGTACGGGTGTACGTGTTAGGTCCCTAGTGGAATATTTTTCTCTAAGACTTCGAATGGATGCTGATTCTCCTCATACAATTGTCGATCACTCGATTCACACGTTTGAACGAGACTAAGCTAAGGTTAACAATATATATTAACCAATACATATGAATATATATTCGTTATATATATATATATATATATATATATATATATATATATATATATATATATGCGTGTGTGTGTACATATATATATATGTAACTAATATATACGTATATATATATGTTACTAATATATGTATATATATATATATATATATATATATATATATATGAAGAAATATAGTCTTAAAGTGCGCTATATTTATGGGATAAAGTGCTCAATATCAGAGATAGAGCGTGTGTAAATATAAAAGTGAATGTAGAAGTCAACACTTAGAGGCGACAGTCTGTTTCATGCTAGATTTCGGGCCGATGATTGCATCTAGCATGAAACAGACTGTTGCCTCTAAGTGTTGATTTCTATGTTCACTTTTACATATATATATATATATATATATATATATATATATATATATATATATATATATATATATATATATATATGTAACTATTAACTTATACAACAAAAGTTAATAAAAATGAACACGCTAATGATTGGATTTCTCTGTATCCATGGAAACAGTAAATTATGAATTTTCTGTGTGCGTTTGAAACTCAGTAAATTTTAAAAATATGTTACTTCAAAATTCGCTTGAGGATGAAATGGAACTAATGTTTTTAATTTAATTACAAAATTAAATTTGAAGTGTTTAGCTTCCATTTTTGAAACATGGTTATTACTGTGTAGCGAAAAAAACATATTTTAAATCATTTAATTTATAATATTAATGCTCTGTAAATTTACATTGAGCACTATTGTGTAAAAATAAAAAATATCAATAAGAACACCGGATAATATATCTTACCGCTTTTTCTTTTTATTTATATATACATATATATATATATATATATATATATATATATATATATATATATATATATATATATATATATATATAAAGTGAATATGCAAGTGTTTATATATATATATATAGATATAAAAGTGAACATGAAAGTGTTTCATGCTAGATGCAATCGTCATGCTAGTGCTGATTGCACTAGCATGAAACAGACTGTCGCCTCTAAGTGTTGACTTCTATGTTCACTTTTATATTTACACACGCTCTATCTCTGATATTGAGCACTTTATCCCATAAATATAGCACACTTTAAGACTATATTTCTTCATATATATATATATATATATATATATATGTATATATAAATGGATATATATAAATTTATATATATATATATGGGTGTGTGTGAGAGAGAGAGAGAGAAAGAGAGAGAGAGAAAGAGAGAGAGAGAGAGAGAAAGAAAGAGACAGAGAAATTGTTTGTTTTGTCCCTTACAGGACCCAGTGCTTCTCCAAATCTGTCAGACATGGGGAGTTATGGGACTTTCCACGCTGGTCAATGATGCGTTGGCAGTGGGGAGTTGAAATGCATAGTTATTTATCTATTGGAATGGCTGCCTTCCTGAGATCAAAGAACCCAACTTCCCCGGCTATTTAATCTATGAATAGGGAAATGGGATTCATGCCTTTCCCAAGGGCATTAAAAGTATAGAGAAATGAATGGCCTGTCACAACCGGCATTTTTAATGAAGCTGACGATTCTGTTGCGCGCATCGATAGCAGCTACATCACCCGTAAATGCATATTATACATATATATATATATGTATATATATAAATGTGTGTGTGTGTGTGTGTTTGTGTGTGTGTGTGTGTGTGTGTGTGGAATATACTTAATTGTTGCATATATACATACATCTCTCTGTATATACATTTTAAACAAATATATACGTAAAAACATATATATACATATATATATATATATATATATATATATATATATATATATATATATATATGTACTACAACGCCTTCCTTGATGAATTTCATGTTAACATCAAGAAACTGATTAGACAACTGGAAAGGATCAGTATAAACATAAGTAGACACAATATGTCTATATTATTCAATGAAACATGTTCGAATGATGCATATATATATATATATATATATATATATATATATATATATATATATATATATAATGAAAAGATTTGAACACTAATATTCTATATATATATATACATATATAGTCTATATATATACATATATAGTCTATATATATATATATATATATATATATATATATATATATATGTGTGTGTAATGTGTGTGTGTGTATGTATATATGTATGTTAGTGCATTTGAGCAGTAACCCTTCCTCGATACATGTTTCGTTGACCAAGACTGATAATGTACTTTTTTGTTTGTTTGTTTCTTGCCGAAAGTTTTTTTTTTTTGTTTTTTTTATTCCGTGCGATTTTAGCTAAATTGATTGTCTTTTTCAAGGCTTGTTTCTACCACTCTAATTACTCTTGCAATATTTAAACAATTTTTACATTCTTTATGTCCGGTAAATGTACATAGACTTTTTTTTTTTTTTTTTTTTTTTTAATCATATCGCCCCAAGCAAGGCCAGAGGCCACTATCGCGCAAGGGGTTAAAGAAGGGTTGATGGAAGAGCAGATAGGAGTGGCAATGGAGGGCATGAGGAAGAAGAGAAAGACAGTGGGTCGATCAAGGCAAGGGGGCCACAAAAGATCCGGAGCGAGAGCAGATAGGAATGAGAAAAGAAAGGATGTGGAGAAGGGAAGCGGATAGATCAAGGCAACTGGAGATGTCGATTGACGCTACACTTAAACCGTTGGAGATTGTATTTGTCAGGGAAACAGTAGTAGGGAAGTGAGTTCCATAGGCGGGATGTGCGAGACATGAAGCTATTGGAGTAGAAGAGACGTCTACATCTAACTGTTTCCACGGTGTAGGGGTGGGAGCGGGATGCCAGCCTGGTGGGGAGTTTAAATTCACGAGGCCTGGGGACAAGCGAACGCAACTCCTCAGAGCAATTACCGTGGAAGTATTTGTAAAAAAGGCAGAGCGAGGCAACATCGCGTCTGTGAGAGAGCGACTGCAGACGAGATGACAGATCAGGGCCAATCACATTGCCTATCCGTCTCTGGATCTTATCAAGAACCCCGAGGCAAACAGCAGGGGCTCCAGACCATATATGGCAGCAATACTCCATGCATGGGCGAATGGTCGATTTATAGACTTGAAGGATCGATTCCGGGGAGAAAAATTTCCTGGCTCGGCACAGAGAACCAACTTTCTTTGCGGTGGCTGATGCAACTGACTCGATGTATTTGTTCCATCTCAGATCAGCAGACAGCGTGAGACCGAGCAGCCGCAGGGAGGGGCTCTCGAGAAGATGGTCATCAGACATTCTAATGGGATGCAGAAAAGCTTAAAAGACGAAAGAAAGGTACATTGTTAGTCTTGTATATAAACAATCCAAGACTGTTTTACACCTGACTATTAGTTTTACGTGAAAAGTCATCCTCAGACGATGTATATTACGTTACCTCCGTATCCACTTTTATATTTTCATACGCTCCATCTGTGATATTGAACATGTATTTTATGTTAAAATCATATATATATATATATATATATATATATATATATATATGTATATTGTATGTACATATATATATGTATTAAAAATTAAAAGTGAAAATATGTTAAAATTGTAGTTAAATAAAACGTATTCTAACCTAAACATGCCCAAAATAGGTTTAAGTATACAAATAATACAAATAGAAAAAATGCCGTAAGAATCTTTCCGTTAATAATAAAATTAAAAAAAAAACCCAGACGACATGCATTTAACGCATGTCAGAATTCGTTGAAAAATACATCCCTACCCTACCTAAACATAAGTTCTTTTTCGAACGTAACTAATAACTGATACAACAAAAGTTAATGAAAATGAACACGCTACCACCCCTTGTCTGAATTTCAGTGGATTTCTGTGTATCCTTGGAAACAGTAAATTATGATTTTTTTTCTGTGGCTTTAAAACTCAGTAAATTTTAAAAATAAGTTACTCCAAATTTCGCTTGAGTATGAAATGGAACTAATGTTATTAATTTGATTACAAAATTAAATTCGAAGCTTTTAGCTTCCATTTTTTAAACATGGTTATTAATGTGTAGCGAAGAAAACATATTTTAAATCAGTTAATTTATAATATATATATATATATATATATATATATATATATATATATATATATATATGTAAAGAAATATAGTCTTAAAGTGTGCTATATTTATGGGATAAAGTGCTCAATATCAGAGATAGAGCACTAGTTGCCTGACGATTGCACTAGCATGAAACAGACTGTCGCCTCTAAGTGCTGACTTCCATGTCCACTTTTATATTCATATATATATATATATATATATATATATATATATATATATATATATAATATTTTTTATTATAATAGATTATAATAAAAATTATTTTACATCGC
The DNA here is from genome assembly GCA_964036315.1 of Acanthosepion esculentum. Classification (NCBI taxonomy): domain Eukaryota; kingdom Metazoa; phylum Mollusca; class Cephalopoda; order Sepiida; family Sepiidae; genus Acanthosepion; species Acanthosepion esculentum. The sequence continues at coordinate 120,032,365 of OZ038484.1, forward strand.
TACACAAAAGCTTTCAGGTTTCAAGGAAGCATGAAAGCTTTTGTGTAGCTACGTAAAATGCTTTTATTATAATCTCTTATAATGAATTGTTATAATAATATTTTGCTCTGCTTTGTATTGAGCACTCTTTGAAAAATAAATGCTATGAACTGTGGACTTTTACTGCATCTGTTCTTTCTCTTAAGTGTACATACATACATATATATATATATATATATATATATATATATATATATATATATATATATATATATTAATGCATGTTTCATTAAATAATATAAACAAGTTTTGTCTATTTATTTTAAGTAGGTTCCTTTCGTATTGTCTGATAAGCTTAATCACATTATCGTTGAAAGGCGAAAGGAAGACAACATATTGACACATATTTGAATCCAAACTAAGATTTCGACCATTATCAAAGATGACAATTTTAATAAATCAAAACAATACATATACGAAATCACAATAATGGCCCGCCGTTGCCGTTTGAATAAGCTCAGAGTAATGAAAAACTCTTATTTACGAGCCAAGGAAGCGAAAAACGCTTTTCCTTTCGTCTTTCAACGATAATGTGATTAATCCTATTAGACAATACGAAAGGAACTTACTTAAAATAAATAGACAAAACTTGTCTATATTATTTAATGAAACATGCATTCATGAAAAACTGCTGCCGAAATATACACAATATATATATATATATATATATATATATATATATATATATATATATATATATATATGTATATATATATATATATATATATATATATATTAAAGTAGAGTAGATAAATTGGTCAATAAAACAAAGTCAAACGAAAGGGTAGCGGTGTAATCAGTAGGAGAAACATTTATTGATATTAACCACGTGACAAAAAATGGAGCACAGAGATTGAGGTTCCAGGTTCGGAAAAAGATTTCGTATAGCGAGAAATCAAAAAAGAGGACGGACTTTTCCTAGCAATTCCACCTCAAGCCGGACTCTACCCAACCTCAAAAACTAATGTTGGATAGTTTCCAACGTCCCTCTTTTTGTTTCTCATATCCGCTGATGAAGAGCACAGGCGTATTCGAAAATTCCGAA
>OZ038484.1:120035948-120083448 GCA_964036315.1 Acanthosepion esculentum
TTACAGCAACAATAAAAAAAATATTACAATAGAAAAAAAATTTAACCAGCAATAGATTTTTTGAAAAAATTTATTACAGCAACACATTTTGAAAAAAAAATATATTACCAGAAATAGATTTTTTGGAAAAAAATTATTACAGCAACAATAAAAAAAATATTACAATAGAAAAAAAATATTACCAGCAATAGATTTTTTGAAAAAATTTATTACAGCAACACATTTTGAAAAAAAAATATATTACCAGAAATAGATTTTTTGGAAAAAAATTATTACAGCAACAATAAAAAAAATATTACAATAGAAAAAAAATATTACCAGCAATAGATTTTTTGAAAAAATTTATTACAGCAACACATTTTGAAAAAAAAATATATTACCAGAAATAGATTTTTTTGAAAAAAATTATTACAGCAACAATAAAAAAAATATTACAATAGAAAAAAAATATTACCAGCAATAGATTTTTTGAAAAAAATTATTACAGCAACACATTTTGAAAAAAAAATATTACCAGAAATAGATTTTTGACAAAACAAAATATTACCAGGAATGAAAATTTTGTCGGCATTAAATAACCCATTGGGGTTCATATGCCGTAAAGCAAAACAAACGAAACCAAAACCAAACAAGGATCAATCTCCACAACCGTTACCAAAAGCTTAATTCCATGGGAGAAAAGTTATGTTGTCCTGACGCTGGTGTTGTCGTGATATTATTCATTTAAAACTAAATGCACATTTATGCGTTCAGGAGTTGCAATGTATCCATAAAAATTCGATGGAGACGTCCCTGTAATCGTCAATAAAATATTTATTATTAGGTGGACAGTCCAGTGATAGTCGTTTATCTCGTATACCGAGGGTTGCTCTACCCTTACTGCTTTGACTTTTATATAGTCCATGCCTTAGATATGCTAATTAGGCAGTCATTTGCATATCAATACAGATAGAGTATTATTAACTACTACTAGCTAGTGTGGCACCCGGTGATAAGGGAACTCACTGCCCGATCAAAAATGCATAGAATACGTCGACTACACCCACTTCAATGGGGCGAAATTACAAAAAGTAGTGACCCTCAAGATGGACACACGCAGACTCGGGTATAAACCTGCCCATTATAATTCTAGTGTAAAATGAACTAATGTTACCCTTTTTTAGTTTAGTATAAAGTATCTGGAAAAATTAAGTCTTCATAACGAAAATGCTTGACATCTACTAACCAAACACTTTATTATCGGTTGAAATTTATAAAATGTTTTTTTCACTATCTACATTATTCGGACTATTGTCCTCATCTTTGTCGCCATATTTATTACAACGTTTGTGCCGTTGTACGCTCTGGCCTTCTTCAGGTGGTTGGAATGTCGAACTGAACACTTTATTTCGCTCACTGGGGTTGGCTGTTCTAGTTCCACGTTCCTTGTTTAATGGATGTCAGTTATCTCCTGTTAATTCCCCTCTGAAAGTTCTCCACTGCCTTAACCGGGTATTAAACTCACTCTCTTTGGGTCCTGTCACTGGATCTAACCAACGCCTTTATCCACTGTGCCATTGGAGGCACGGTGAAATAGGGGATATCAGATTGATAAATCGGAGAGCCGAGTTCAAATTCCAGTCGAATCCATTACTTGCTGATAGTCTTGGTAAAGGTATTAATTCTATTCTTCTCCCTCCAGCTCTGGTAAATAGGACAGACTGGGTTTTATAGCCTTGGATAGCAACTAGTCTAGGAGAAGGACAAATCTGAATTCAAAACCTGCGAAGGGTCGTTTGGGGACATTGTTGCACGTAGTGCACCAGGTCTCAATATTCATCACTTCAAAAAGTGTGGTTGGTTTTGCACAAAGCCTTCATGACAATAATCAAATCATATGTGCTGGTGCCTGGCTGGAACTGAGCTGCTTGACGCTCATACGTCGAATACGACGGCAGAGTCCACCATTAGTAGTGATGGGGGCTTCCTTCCAATCCTTTTCTTTTGGGTAGCGTGGACAGATAACATCTTGATTATATCATTATTTTCACTACTAGTTACATGCGTCAATTTTTGTTCTTTTTTTATGGGGAAGGGGTTTGGAACGCTCAAAATTTTACGACGTTTCGGATAGCAGAGTAAATCTGTACGGAATATTTTGTATGACACAAAATAATCTTTATGATTTTTGTTATTTTATTTCTTTTTTTTAATCTTTTTTTTAATCTTTTTTCTTTCCGTCTTTTTTTATAATGCTTTCTTTATTGGCTTTTCTTTCTTGCTTTCCTTCCCTTCTTTTCCTCATAGCATTTCCATCGTCTTCTCTTTCTTCCTCTCTCTCTTATTATTTCTTTCATTTCATCTGCTTTAATTGTGTTCTATCTTTCTTTTGTTCTTCCTTTCTTTAACTCTCATGTTTTTGTCTTTATTTTTTCTCTTTTTTACTTTCATTCTTTTCTCTTTCCTCTCTTTCTCCTTTTTCCTCCTCTCTCTCTCTCTCTCTCACTTTCTCTTTCTCTCCTCACTCTCTCTATTTTTCATTTTATTTTTATGTTTCTTTCTTTCTTTTTTTCTCCGTTCTTCTTCAAGCGACTGTTTAAACTGTCTACATTTTGCAAAACATTGAATACTTCGGGCGTCGAAAAATGAGACTGCGTGGAGTCTCACAGTCGTGGCCCACGGAAGTGGGAGACACGCCCCGGGAGATATGTGGTAGGGGGTTTAATGACCATACGACCCATGATGATGGCGATGATGATAGAAGAAAGGGTGATGATGATGGCGTTGACTTTGCTTTCGGTGACAAATGAATGAAATTCTATTGGCGATGATTTACACGAATGGCACTGGTCTGTTCTGCTTGGCGACAAACTTTGGATTAACGCACACAGCCCAACAATTATCTATTGTCCTGGAGAAATGATTTGTGCCATTTTCGCTAGATTCAAGTCGCTTGCTTCGTTTCGTCGACCTGAAACTGGGACGTATATTAAGAATTTGCGCCGTTTCACCTGTCGAAATGTCTACAATAAAAAGAAAGCTTCGAATACATTTGAGGCTTTCAGAATTCATTTTCAACAATAAAAAATAGATTTAATGTCTGCTATGACGTTATTGATTACTTTTTACAGGAATATAGAAGTAAATGGTTAATTGAGCACTTGGGCAAATCCATCTGCTTGCAAATATTTCCCTAAACATAACAGCACAAATGGAAATGTGTTATTGAAAATAAAAGCCCCTCCTCTCCATCAAACAGATGAAGAATCTATGGTGTAGTAGAGTCTTTGATGGAAAAAATCGTGTGTATTTACATCGGTTGAAGGTAGTTTTTTTTTGTCATACAAAAATTAGGCCTTTTCAAGACTCGAGAGCCACTCAAGTTAGCCGGTTACTGATATTGATGAAATGATGTAATTTTATACGATTTATCAAAGTTATTTTAAGCCGAATCATATTTTGGAGGATTGTATGAATAATGTTATTTTACGAGTGCATTAGACAACTATGATTTTGTTCTACGTACAAATCTTACTATTTAATCCATAGCTGGGAGTGAGGGATAGGTTCATGCCTTTTTCAAGGATATTTGTTAATAAGTAAATATAACGAACTCGACAGGAAATCGATCATACTTCTCGTTCTGAACCGCTATCTATTAAATCATACGCCCTCCCCGATTTACTGGTGAAATGGTAATGCAGGGTGTAATATAAATGAAAAGGAGGTGGTAGGAAGGGAAGATTATGCCGATAGGAGGATAAATAAACATTTACACTTGATTTGAATTGTAGCGTTCCAAGTATCATCAACGCAGTAGCCTGTTCTATAAAAGTAGCAATTCTTGGGAAACTTTCTTCTTACCATTGGAATACGGAAGAAATAAGGGTGATTCGACTCCGTGGATTTTGTATAGTGTATCCTAGTTGTAAAAGTCTGAACTGGTGGAAATAATCAGTGGGACTCATTTGAATATCTACCATGTAAATAGAGATTGATTAGCGATAGGCTAATATCGCGTATTCCTACACCAGCTGGAACAAACACTTGAAACGAAAACGTATCTTCCCATGAACAGAACCTTCAATGTGAAGAAATGATAAAACATTTCCTTAAAAGAAATCATAAAAATTCTTTTGTGTCAGATAATATATCCAACATCTGTTTTTTTTTTAACAGGAGTAGAGGTGTATCCGTTGTTTTCTATTTAGGACTGGATTTCCGGTTCATTCTTTTGTCTACTTCAAATCTCAGCTTCAAACGTCTCCGCCTGACCTCTAAAATTGTATTTTTTCAATTATTTTTCCTCCTCAAAAGGAATCGATAAGTTTGCCTAACGCCCGGCTCACACTCCTCCCCGGTTTTTGAACAGGAGTAGAGGTTTATCCCCTGTTTCCAGTTTAGAACTGGATTTCCGGTTCATTCTAAAGTCTACTTCAACTCTACATATTTAACGTCTCCGTCTAAACTCGGAGATTTCATTTGCTAATTGTTTTTCCTCCTCAACCGGAGTAGATAGGTTCGCTTGTCAATCGGCTCTCACTCCTCCCCCACTTTTTTCAATCCCTGTTTAGGATTGGGTTTCCGGTTCCTTTTGAAGCCTTTTCTTTCTATTTCACTCCCAGTAGCCTCTTGCAGCTTAGTGGCTTTATCGCCTTGCTTGGAGTAAATTTAATTTTTAGAAAATAGAGGTTTACTCTGCTGTCCTAAACGTCGTAAAATTTTGAGCGTTCCCAGACCAACGAAAATAACCTTGCATTTTTTTTTTCGTAACAACTGTCAGTGATTATCGGTTTGTATAACATTATTTTGTAAAGGTACTATAGTTTGCGGCCGTTTTAGTTGGGTGGTGTTGATGGAAAAATCCACGTGCTGAGCAACAGGAGTATAATCGTATTTCGTAAACGACGAACTTTGCCTTTGGAGGTTGGCAATAGCAGAGATTTTGGGGATCTTGAAACGCTCAAAATCTATTCCTATATAATTTAATCGTAATTGTTTATTCGCTTTACTCTATTTCGTATTGCGAGGGATAACTTATATTCATGGTCTTTTCTAAAAGTACGTAGCGTAAAGCGAACTACAAACGGGAGATATATGTAGTCACACAGAACTAAAATCAAAATTATATTCTCAAAATCTAAATAAAACAACGCCTTTTTTGTATCGAAGTCTTTGTACAGTTTCCATGCATCTACCAAAACCTCAAGGGAATGGAAACCAAAAAAGTGGTAGGTGATAAGAACTTGTTCAAATTATATTTTTCTTGGCTCGCTTTGACTGTATTTACCCACATGTGAACGACGCAGACGATTGCATCAAAAAATGTCCACAAAAAAAGTCATTGTGAATACTTAGCAAGAAACGATCGTATCCAAGCGATAAAATGGCCATATTATAAAGAAACAAAAACTCGAGCAAAAATATTTCCTGATGACCGAGACTTTGTATAAACACAAAACGGAGAAGCAATAAATTTTTACCAGAAGAAATGCCATCAATAGACGAAGATATCCTTCTTAAAAAACAGAAAAAGTAAAAATAAAAAATGGTTGACAATCAAGGTGTAAAATGGCGGATGACTGTTTTTGCGCCTACCGTCTGTGCAGTGAAGTTATTTATACAAGAATCGTTTCAACCGAGTGCTCACTTATTTACTACCGTCCTTATCAACGATTGTGGCATGACAGTGACGAAATATTTTGACAAGATATTCGACAAAAAGACAGAGAAGTGGATTCATACATTTTCAATCGAATTCTGTTTATAGATTCTGTTTATCATGCTGGTAATCTTTAATGTATCTTCACGTGGACACACGTATTATCCTTTACACAGTTCATGTACCAGGTTCATATTTTGCCTACCCACAGATGAAAAATACGATACAAATCCACTATTTACATTGTTCGGACTATCATCCTCATCTTTGTTGCTATATTTATCACAATAATTCGGCCGTTGTACGCTCCGGCTTTCATCTTTAGGTGGTTGGAATGTCTTTTCTCGGGTAGACTGTTCTAGTTATGTAATGGGAACTTACCCATAATAGTAATGGACTATTCCGTGCATCATAAATACTGCTTCTCAAGAGGAAGCAGAGGCAGTGAGTCAGTCAATCAGTCATAGAGTCGCGTCAGACGATTACTGTAAGACATTGGAATAGTGATACTGGTCGAGACAAAATAGTTATCTCTCTAACTAAACCTGATTGTTATTACTAACACTTCTACTTCTTTTGTACATATTCTGTTTGTAATATATCTGTGTTATTCCATACCGGTGTTCGAGTTATTCTTCATTGGTTCTACCTTGGACCATTACCGTGGTACAGGGAACCTGGACCATAACAAGTTCCACGTGCCATGTTTAATGGATGTCAGTTATCAGTTATCTTCCGTTAATTCCCTTCTCCAAGTTTTCCACCGCCTTAACCAGGTATTGAATTCACACTCTTTGTGTCCTGTCACTGGATCTAACTAACGCTTTTATCCACCGTGCCATGTCTTTGAGGACACCTGTGTATGAATTTCTGGGTATTATAAAGGCAATGTCTTCGGCAACCATTTTTTAACAGTGTTTATATTGCAATTTTTGCTGTTATCATATTAAATTTTTAATACCAGAGCTCATATTGCAATTTTCGTTGTTATTATAGACAGAGACACAAACCCAGCCCGTCCTGTGTATGACGATAAACTACATCCGCGTCCCTGGTTAGACGATAAACTACGTCCAACAGCAAAGCCTCTGATCAGGAGGCTTTGAGGAGCGTGGAACCTCCTATTAATTGCTGGCGTTCTCAGGTCCACCTTGACCCGTGGTGGTAGCACCAGTTAGGCTCCCAGCTATGGGCAAATAGTTAACCCCGAAACTTAGGTAAAAAGCATTATGAAAGTGTAAAACTAGGTTTTAATACCGGAAATACTTTTTCAAAATGTATTACCAGAAATAAATTTTTGAATAAGAAAAACTATTACCAGTAATACATTTTTAAAATTATATTACCAGCTGTACATTTTTAAGGAAAAAATATTACCAGAAATAGATTCTGGACAAAATAAAAATATTACCAGGAAAAAAGTTGTCGGCATTAAATGACCCATTGATGTTTTGATATGCCGTAAAACAAACCAAAACAAACAAACCCAGCTTCGCTTAAATAGCCTCATCAAATCAACTTTCATATGGATATCAGGCATGACACTAAACTAAGCAGCTTCCTCATATCCACGACCGGAACTGGCTTTCGGGTGAATGTTACTGGTAGGTCTTAATAACGACAAACCTTCTTCAAACATTTTTGCCTGGCGCTACAGAATCACAAACAAAGAACAGTTCCAAATAAAAGAAACCACGTCACTTGGAGACTTTCAACAAGAACAACAATTAAAACAGATAGCACATGTAACTCAAAGAGAAAATAAAAATAAGAACTATTCAAGGATTCCGTAGACATAAGTAGTTTAACGTAACAGTCGATTCCCATAGATTAAATAAAGAAATCCTTGTAGGTTGGTCAGATCGACATATACCTGATGAAGACTGTAGAGCACAATGGCCGAAACAGTGAGATAACAATAACAAAGATCAGGAGAATAGTCCGTATATAAATAGTGTAACTAATTAGAAAAAAAATACTATATGTTAGTCTGAAGCTGACTCCTACACCTAGAGAAGAGAATTGCGCAACATGTACCTGCGCATATTAGTTCGACCTGAAAATTTGCATAAATATTCCGTTCCATCCGTGATTGCAACTTCAGAACATATAAAAAATTCAGTCATAATCATCCTTCTATGTTCTCAGTAATAAGCGGATGCCATTCCGACTATCATTTGAAAGTCTTCGAAACAATTTATATTAAATCAAGGCAACCATCATTATGCGAGCCAAAGGACTGGTTGTTAGGACTGTCTATAGATATACAAAAACGACCTTCAGTCTGTTGTTAACAGAGGCAAAGGATGACTTGTTAATTTTAACACCTCCAAAACAAAACTGCTCTTTGTTAATCATCTGAGAGGCCCCTTTCTGCCTTCCACCAAAATGGCTGACGCTAAACTCCAGGAGAGTGATTCGTTGCGCCTTCTCAGACTAACATTCTCGGCTGACATGAAGTGGAAAGACTATATTGAATCCATCACTAGTTCAGCTGACGTGTGTCGAGAGCTGGATGGTCCCCGGCAGCCTGTAGAATGTGTTCTTCGTGGTCATACGTACATGCAGATCTCTGTTTTCCTCGATCCATAGTTTGTGATTCCCATGATCTTGTCTCAGCAACGCAACGAATAGCAGCAGCATGATTCGTCTGCCTTCGGTCTGGACGCAAAACTGATAGTTGTGCAACCTCGCGTCCATTACCATTCGTGCGGCCGTATGTAAAAATCAAATCAGCTTGCTCATGATATGAAACTCCTACACTTATTAAACGGAACAGTTCTCTGTTAACTCACTATTACACACGTTAAACATTGAAGACGGACTAGCCACAAATATACACGAATAACAAATGTAAACTAGTCTATATGGCAACACAGTAACATCTACCGTAAACTTTCTTTAAATAAACAGCATTAATTATATTCATCGGCCTGGATGTTCGAGAAACTTCGTAGAAAATATGTGCTTCTCCGACAGGAATCGAACCTATAACCCCAATAGGAACCACCATTTGATCTGATGTGTTGTTAACCATTCAGCCACAGATAATGGTTCTCATTGGGTTTACTGGTTCGATTCCTGTCGGAGAAGCACATATTTTCTACGAAATTTCCCCCAAAAAATAGAGCATTTACGTTGTATCGATTAAAAATACCGTATAAACAGAATATATATATATATATATATATATATATATATATATATATATATATATATATATATATATATATATATATATATATATATATATATATATATATATATATATATATATTCTGTTTAGGAACTCTACTGAAATTCACTTTAACCATAGCATGTGTCCCCTGGAGCAACGACTACTATCACCAAGCCGCTCACCCCAGAGAATTTCAGTAGAGTTCCACTACGGAATATATATATATATATATATATATATATATATATATATATATATATATATATATATATATATATATATATATATTCCGTAGTGGAACTCTACTGAAATTCACTTTAACCATAGCATGTGTCCCCTGGAGCAACGACTACTATCACCAAGCCGCTCACCCCAGAGAATTTCAGTAGAGTTCCACTACGGAATATATATATATATATATATATATATATATATATATATATATATATATATATATATATATATATATATATATATATATATATTCCGTAGTGGAACTCTACTGAAATTCACTTTAACCATAGCATGTGTCCCCTGGAGCAACGACTACTATCACCAAGCCGCTCACCCCAGAGAATTAGAAACCGGTTCAAGCAATGATATACATTTGAAATTATTAGGAGAATTTGATAATTATATTTAAGTGATTCATCGAATATATATATATATATATATATATATATATATATATATATATATATATATATATATATATATATATATAGGATTGATGTATACGGAATAAATTCCAATAACCAACAAATACTATATATATACTATATATTTCAAAACCATCACTTGATAAGACACCAGAAGTGTTGAAACAAAATGGTTATTTTTGTAGTGATTTTATAGCATATTTGTGTTATAATTTTCGAATAAATAATTACATATATATATATATATATATATATATATATATATATATAATGGGGGTACACAATATTTTCTCCTTTTTCTTTATTTGGAAAATCGATTTTTGATGTACTCATTCTCATTCTCAAAAAGAAAAAGGTGGTCCACTGAATTTTCACTGATATTCAATATCTACAGGCTGTGATGGGTAAATTATCACCATTTTATATTTTATTTTCGCGCATGCGCGTTGATTTCATTTCTTCCGACTGCACAATATAGTAGGGTCAGTTGGACACCGTCTATGAGAAAAAGAGTGCCTGTATGCATACATAATATATTGATACAATTCAGACTCGCATTTTTTGACCGCCATTTTTATTCCTTTTTTTCTTTTACATTATCTTGTAGTATAATGTATCGCTGATTATTCTGTCATAAATTTAACAATAGATTTAATTACAGGAAGGTTTATAACGATTTTCCTCAATCGTGAGAAGACCTTGGCGAAGATGTCTGACAATGTAACAGATCCTCGAAAAGCATCAGTTTAATTCTGATTTCAGGAATTGTTCGTCGATTCTGCTTCAAGGGTTAATAATCGTTGTCATATATATAATGCTATGGTTCCAGTGATATAGCATATTAAATATTATGTTCAAATTATTATATGAGTGTTGAAATAAAATGCGCAAATTTAAGATAAACTGCACTTAAGTAAGACTCGATGAATTTAAATTGTTTTTTTTTTTAATATTTGTCTGTAAATACAAAGAAGTGCAGTTGACATTTAAAGCGGAAGTGCAAAACAGGAAGTGACTGAAGATCTGCAAATGGGAAAAATGGAGGATAAAAAATCAAATGACAACAGAATGATGCTCCTCATGATTTACAAAATCAAATCAAACGAAAACATTCTTTATTTGTCTTTAGGGTGAACTAAATAAATTCGAAAAATACTATTACGTGTAATTCTATAAAGCAACAAAGAGAAAAGAAGAACCATTATATATCTGCAAAGTTTAGTCTAGCCAGACTTCTTTCTTTTATGTGCCGTGTCCCTTCAGGACGTAGGTGATCATAGCTTTGCACATCTTCTGTTCCCTTTAATAAATTTTCTATTTTTTTTTGTTATTTCTGCCAAACTCTGTTCTGCCATCCATTTACTCCATATCGTCATGCATGATAAGCGCTGCTTTCCACTCTTCCTCTTTCCCTCATTCTGCCTTGTGGGTATCAGATTTTCCAAACACTCCTTCCTGATTATGTGCTCCAGGTATTACAACTCCATTTTCCTGATGTTAAGTATAGGTTTCTTTTTTGTTTCCATTTTCTCAAAAACTTCGTTGTTGCTCACATGTTTGACCCATTGTATCCTCAGCATCTTTCTGTAGAACAAAATTTCTCTTGCTTCAAGTCTCTTCTTAATCTTTGAAGAGATTGTCCAGCATTCACTGTCATACAGGAAGACAGATATCACGTAACATTTCCATACACTTTTCTTTGTCTCTAACGGAATTTTTCTTTCTTAATACTCTGCGTAGCTTTTGGAAGGCATCTTTGCCCACGAATCCATAATAAGGGAACATCGTGGAGGGAACAAATTCATCAGGTTAATTCTGATTTTGAACCATTGTTCGTCGATCTTCCTTCATGGGATGTTAATCGTCGTCATATACCAGGTGTAATAGCATAACTGTCCATCCCACAAAATGTTTACTATCTAAAAGAATAACATTAAACTAATTCAGTTTCTTTTTTCCAGGTTTCATATAAGGCGTTTAGCCATCTTGACACAATTAGTCGTAAGAATAACTGAAAAACATTTTGAGTTATTCAGCAAGAAATATAACAGATTAAAATCGTTTTGTGTCAGCCTCACTTTCTTACCAAGTGAGCAATAGTGAGAGGAATTGGGGCATTTCAAGACTCTGCCTTCTACTCCTAAATTCAGCTGCCCACCCTTGCACTGTTGATAAAGCTGGAACTTCATCCCCTAATGTAGCAACCAAACCAGCATGAATGTCCTTGGGGGCTAAAACTTTTTTTTCTGTAGGTACTTGATAACACATCGATAAAAAATTTTGTCCATTTTCAAAAGAAGTCGCTACTAATTACGTTTGAAATCTTCTTTGAACAGTCAGATGTCAGTTTACCTAAAAGAAACAAGGAAGTGATCAATAAAAAAGGGTTGCGATTAAGGCATGCAAGATTCTCCATCGCTAGCTTCATTCATTCATAGTCATATATCAGCTTTTGTAGCCCACGCTCGTATTAATAAGATTTGAAATTAATGCATGCAAGATTTCGCAGTTTCAGCATCACGCATTCATTGTCAGCCTATGAACTTTTCAGCCTATCCCCGTGTTAATAAAAAGAGTTGAAATTAATGCATGCGTCTTTGTACAACTCGAGCGTCACTCATTCATAATCAGCCTATGAACTTTTCAGCCTATCCTCGCATTACTAAAATTTGAAATTAATGCATGCAAGATTTCGCAGCTGCAACACCTCTTATTCATTGTCAGCCTATGAACTTTTCAGCCTGCCCCCCCCATTACTAAGAAGATTTGAAATTAATGCATGCAATATTTCGCAGCTGCAACATCACTCATTCATTGTCAGCCTATGAACTTCTCAGCCTATCCTCGCATTACTAAGAAGATTTGAAATTAATGCATGCAATATTTCGCTGCTGCAATATCACTCATTCATGTCAGCCTATGAACCTTTCAGCCTGTCCCTGTGTTAATAAAAAAGTGTTTAAATTAGTGCATGCGTGTTTGTGCAACTCGAGCGTCAATCCTTAAAAATCAGCCCATGAACTTTTCAGCCCACCCTCGTATGACTAAGAAGGGTCTAAATTAATGCATGCAAGATTTCACAACTCCAGCATTTCTCCTTCATTGTCAGCCTATGAACTTTTCAGCCCACCATCGTAGTCGTGACATAAGACATACAAAAATTTCCAAAATGGGAAAATGTCAGGACTTACTAAAAATAAAATGCTGTTCTTACCTCTAATAGATGTCGTGCTTGTATCTGCCATAAGCAGTAAATTTCCAATCGGATGAATTTGATATTCGGGGAGGTTTTTATAATGTCCCAGCCACGGTGATGTTAGTGTCTGAATATATAATAGAGACGGTTGGTTGGTTGATTTTGTTTAGTGACATATCACCCTCTAACGGTTATTTAATATCGATATCTAAATATTTTGAACGCAAATGTATGCCTTGTTGAATTGTTAAGATATATTGTTGGCCATTCTACTATAAAATGTATTGCTGGTCATTTTAATATAATTATGTATTGTTGCTATTTTTATATAAAAAAGTATTGTTGCTATTTTTATATAAAAATGTATCGTTGCTATTTTTATATAAAAAAGTATTGTGGCTATTTTTATATAAAAATGTATTGTTGCTATTTTTATATAAAAAAGTATTGTTGCTATTTTTATATAAAAATGTATTGTTGCTATTTTTATATAAAAAAGTATTGTTGCTATTTTTATATAAAAATGTATCGTTGCTATTTTTATATAAAAAAGTATTGTGGCTATTTTTATAAAAAAATTATTTTTATTATGAAATGTATTTTTGGTCAAGGAAATTTCATATGATATATCTTAATTGGCAAGCTACATAGAAGAAAATCAGACAAAGCTTCTACCTGACCAGAAAATAGCTTTTGAGACATTTATAGACATTGTTAGTGTTGTAACCTAGGAAAGGTTAAGGCATAGAATAATCGGACGAAGGTTGGTACTAATCGATAATACTTAGGACAAGAACAACACATATAAGATTTGCCAGCGGCGCGCAGAAGAAGCAGTCAATTACTACAAGTCAGTTAAATGAATTCTACAACGAATCTCCAACTGCAGGATATTTACCAACTGCCCCACGCGGTCAGGTGCGGCACAAAACTAAATTTAATGTGCGGTATCCGAGCCCGCAGGCTCAGCCAAAAATTCCCCGTAGACTCCGTATAAAACAGAGTCGGGTAGCTGCTTCCCGGGACGAGACACTGCCTTTCGACATAGCTCCATCTGGGGACCCTCACTGCCCGGAGGCAGAGAGATTGACCAGCACAGCTGGAGACGAATCTGCCACTGCAGACCAACATACAGTATTTACTACTGTATTTATGAGAATGTGGACATACCCATTATCGTCTGAAGGTATGTTACAACAGTCAGTCTATGAACTTTTCAGCCCACCATTGTAGTTGTGGCATAAGACATAAAAAAATTTCCAAAATGGGAAAATGTCAGGACTTACTAAAAATAAAATGCTGTTCTTACCTCTAATAGATGTCGTGCTTGTATCTGCCATAAGCAGTAAATTTCCAATCGGATGAATTTGATATTCGGGGAGGTTTTTATAATGTCCCAGCCACGGTGATGTTAGTGTCTGAATATATAATAGAGACGGTTGGTTGGTTGATTTTGTTTAGTGACATATCACCCTCTAATGGTTATTTAATATCGATACCTAAATATTTTAACGCAACTGTATGCCTTGTTAAATTGTTAAGATATATTGTTGGCCATTCTACTATAAAATGTATTGCTGGTCATTTTAATATAAATATGCGTTGTTGCTATTTTTTATATAAACATGTATTGCTGGTATTATTTCTATGTTATATCGTCGAGGTGAATGATACACAGAAATGAATGAATGCTTAATATATTTATTCAACACCAGTATCCAGTGCTAACGGATATATACAAAAACACAGAACAATAAGTTACAAACAATTAACAAGACAACTTACAAGGAATAGAGAAGGGTCAAATGCTGTATAGTCAAACGAAGTAAGATCAGTACGACTATTAATGAGCTTAGTATCAACTGCTGAAGTCCTTAATTGTGGACTATTTAAGGCAATGAGGCAGGACATATTGTAGAGTTCTAAAGGGGTGCTAGCTACTATAGAACATAGTTTTGTAGTGTTTTTGCTTGGGTTTTCAGTAGTTTCTCATATCTAGGACCTTTAATAGGTGCTACCAACCCGGGTGAGCGTGAACCTGGAAACAACAGCAATTAAGAGGTGGTTCTACACTCCTCAAAACCTCCAATCTCCCGATCAAAGGCCTTGCTGCCGGATGTAGTTTATCGTCATACCCAGGCCTTACTGAGGATGGTGCTAGAAATTTTGGGACACTTGCTGTCACTCCACCCCTATTAATAACCTCTAGGAAGCACTGATGCGGATCGAACAAAAATAAAATAATGAATATTCAAATTATGTCAATAATTATAATTAGGATATCCGCAGTTTGGTTATTGCAAAAGAATCAAGTGATGCCAAATTCAGAAATCTGAACAGATGTGTTAAGCGGATGAGACTAAAGATAATGTTGGTGAAATTCAAGAGGAAGATGAAGAGGATGAGGAAGGGAGGAACGATGAAAGAAGAGGATGAAATGAGGATTTTAGTTACGAAATTAAACTAAAAAGGCTAGAAATATTGAAGAATTTCGACAGATGGCGCTGCTGCCAGTGTACTCAAGATTTCGTTTCGTTCCTGTTTTCTTTGCGCGAAGGATTCTGGTCGGATTTGCCTCTCTTGGCGCGTAAATCTGTCTCTCTGAGAGACAGATATGAATTTTAAAAGCGAGGTAATACAAAGAACAAAAGAAAGTGATTTCTGGCTGGCGAATGATCTATTTTCCCAAAATGAACTTTCCAACCAAAAAAATAAATAAATAAAAATTTCGGCACCAAATTTTTGACAAGTTGTCAAAATAAATTCAATTTTCAAGTTCGAGAACAAAAAAGAGAAAAAATGGCGTCAATCAAAATTATTAAACGATGAAAACAAAGAGGAAATTGGCCTGATGGAAGCCATCAGAAAATGTCTTCCAGTAGCGTAGGAAAATAGTCCGAGTAAGGCGAATGAATACTTTGTGTGCGTGTGCGTTGTTGGGTGGAATGGTGTGGGGCGGAGTGAATCAGACTGCGTCACTGCGGCACGCCCAGGTAGGTGAGTGGGGTAAAGATGCACGGTAAATGGGAGATACGAATAGCCATATAAATAATGGATACATACAGAAACATTTATTCTCCTAAGTTTATTTTTATTCTTTTATTCCATTCTCTTGCTCGACACGAGGACTTATTTACACTGAGAATTTAGCATTCAGATGAACATCGTCGCAGCGGTTATTTTGTTTGGTCTAAAAATACCAACACGAAGATAAACTGAAGCTTTTTGCGAGAATTTTCCTGTCTTTCTCGTTTGCGACGACTTTAGATTGTTTGACAGAAGACATGAGTTTAGTTTTTCTAAATATTCCGGATTGCATCCAGTCTACCTTTTGTTAATTCTAGTCTGTAACATCTATAAGATACACAGTGAATACAACATATATCAGTTGAACCTTGTCTTGGACATTCATTTAATTCATTGAAGTTACATATTCAGGGCCGAATGCAATTTCAAATAGAAGTTGATATCTCCAGTATCTTAGAACAGGGAATTAATTATCCGTTATCTTTCTGGCATAAAAACATAAACTCCACTTCTTGTCTTTTTCTTACGCTCATACAAACACTACACAGTAACACACTACCTTGAGAGGCTCTCTATTGTGACAAAATTAGTATAAAAAATTTTCAAGTATACAAAAGGACTTAATTATTTCTGTCTTAAAAAAAACGGAAATTAATGTTGATTTTTATTGATTCGTTTTCTAAGTCTTATCAACTTTTTAAAAGTTATTTAAAGCCGGAATATATTTTAGATTGTAAGAATTTTTTTTTTATATAATAATACTTTTAGTGTTACAAGTCATAGCTGGGGGGGTGATTTGTGAATATAATGAACCCAATGGGAATTCAAACTCGACTGATTAACAGAGAGTCATTATCCATTGCACCACCTGCACATCCAAGCATACATCATCTTATATTACGAAGCGGTCACTCATCTAGGTACTGACCAGCTCGATGTTGCTTAACATTGGTGATCGTTTGGGAACCGGTATTTGATCACTTTCGGAGGCAATTACTTTAAACTCTCAGTTATTGAGAGAGGATTTTTAGAAAATTGAAAGTCAAATGTTTCGTCATGCCACTGCAGAATAAATTTTGCCTTTCATATCTGTTTGGTTTGGTTTGTTGTGTTTTATGGCATATCAAAACCTCAGTGGGTTATTTAATGCCGACAACTTTTTTTTCCTGGTAATATTTTGTTTTGTCAAAAATCTATTTCTGGTAATATTTTTTTTCCTCAAAAATGTATAGCTGGTAATATTATTTTAAAACATGTATTGATGGTAAGTTTTTTTTTTTCAAAAATATATTGCTGGTAATATTTTTTTTTCTTCAAAAATTTATTTCTGGTAATAATTTTTTACAAAATATTTCTGGTATGAAAACCTATTTTTACACTTTTATAATGCTTTTTGCCTCAGTTTCGGGGATAACTATTTGCCCATAGCAGGGACCCTAACATGTGCTACCACCCCGGGTCAGGGTGGACCTGGGAATACCAGCACTTAAGAGATGGTTCCACGTTCGTCAAAACCTGATCAGAAGCCTTGCTGTTGGACGTAGTTTATCGTCTTACTCAGGACGCGGATGTAGTTTATCGTCATACCCAGGACGCGGATTTAGTTTATCGTCATACCCAGGACGCGGATGTAGTTTATCGTCATACCCAGAATGCGGATGTAGTTTATCGCTTTCAAATCGGATTACGGTACCTGTTTGAAGGTCGCATAAAAAGGTCATCAATCTCACTTTTCCTTTCCTCTTGTTCTATTTTCAATTCCTATAAATCTGAGTTGATCTTAAGATTGCCGGGGTTGAAGCCGCATAACCCACTTTTTAAACTATTGGCTGATGCTTTAAACTGAAGTTGTAAAAGAATGTTCACTGCTTTGTGACTAAATAATCGATAACCAAAATTAAGCAACATCGAATATGGTCAGTATTTAGATGAGTGACCGCTTGGGAATACCAGGTGTTGTAATGGATAAACACCAGGTTCCAATTCCAGTTGGGTTCGTTATATTCACTTACGTGCAAATAACATTGAGAAAGGTATGAACAAACTTCTTCTTCCCCCACCCAGCTATGGGTTAATTAGTAAGACTTGCATCACTAAAGTAGTATGATCTCCAAATAAAAATTCTTCGTATATGCACAACTATAATGTTGTGGTAGGATCCACCTAATTTGCATAGAGGAGTACCGACGATATAAATATGGTTGGTACCGGGAAGACAGGAGAGGCGAATCAAATGATTCAACTAGAGACTCTGCCCGACTGCGACTTAGTCAACACATTCTCCAGGAACGGTCTTCCCAGGAATATACAAAAGACTATATGTAAATATTGTGTACACTTTCTTGTTTCAATACATTTTGTTCTAAGTACATTTTGTGTTGCATTATTATTCCATGCATTAGTCAAGTTTCAACATATAATGCGAGCAATATTTGAGCTGTGCTAAATAATACGGTGGAACGAGTTCAATCTCCCCCAAAGAGTCCGGGTTCAAATTTCCTTGATGGTTACATAGATCGACACATTTTTGACCTGAGTGTCAGTAATGCAAACATCGAATTTCATCAGAGACAGATTACCACCTCAAGGAAAGAGAACCAAGTTAGCCCTGCAATTTAACCCGTCAATGGACGTCGCATCTTGCAGAAGCAATATAAGTGAATTCTCCAAAGTAGACGCAAAGTACTCGACTCACCAATTACACTTTCAAATAAGCTAAGAATTATACTATCCACACGCCAATACTTACATATATTTATCTAATTAGATACTGACTTAGAGCAATGCTACTCAAAGTGTGCAACGCGTACCGGTTCCGGTAGGCAAGCTATCGTCTGCCGGTACGCTGAGAGTTGTCAGGAACCAAAGAAACAGTAGTCACATTCCACGCCAGGAGAGACTGCTGAGATATCTGACACTGTTTCGTTTTTTTTAACATTTTCATTTTAGTTTTCTATTTATTATGGTTACATTTTTCAATTCCTCACTCATATTAAAAGTCATTACTATACAACTAACAAAGGTGATATACTGAACAGCAAAACAGTCAGTCAGTTATGTGACATGCGTGATACACGCTTAGAGGATCATGTATCATTCGATACATGACTGACGAGGCAGATTTTTTACCGCAGTAGGTTGCCATTTCTTTCTGCGGTAGAACAGTTGCCATCCGAGGCTATAGAACCCGATCTGTTCTGCTATTTACCCACCCATAGCTGGGGGGAGAAGAAGAGGATTCATACCTTTCCTAAGGGCATCCGTCTATATGTCTGAGATGAGGTATTATGTACATTATTTACATTATTTGGACTATTGTCATCATCTTTGACGCCATATTTATTACAACGTTTCGGTCGTTGTACGCTCCGGCCTTCTTCAGGTGGTTGTAGAACAGTCTACCCCAGTGAGCGAAATAAAGGGTTCAGTTCGACATTCCAACCACCTGAAGAAGGCCGGAGCGTACAACGGCCGAAACGTTGTGATAAATATGGCGACAAAGATGAGGACAATAGTCTGAATAATGTAAATAATGTACTTTCCTAAGGGTATTAGCACGTAAGTGAATGTAATGGATTCGACTGGAATTCGAACCCGGCTCTCCCATTCCTCAATTAGAGCCACTATCCATTACTCTACAGGGAACTGAAATACATATGACAATACCATTTTGAGGATGTTGTGTGGCTGTATGCGAACCATACCTTGGCATACCAAAAGAGCAATTCTGTGGACATATATTTCAAGAAAAATCAATATAATACAACTTTTATTATATTCGTTATATTTTCTCATGTGAATGAATAATACTGCGTATGCTCAAATATTTTCTAGGGTAAATTATTTGGTACAAATATGGCAACGCTTCCTGACACACTGGAAAGTCTTGATACGCCAGTGATGACTGGCCTTAGAGTGAATAAGAAAGCGCGCCCTCAGATTGTCTCAGAATGATGTATCTTAAAAAAAAACAGAGGTGGGGGCAAAACACCCTAGCTGGATTAGAAAGCTTCGCCCGCTGGTCCCGCGAACATTGAAAAAAAATCTGCTGGTCCGCCAAATCAGATAGTTTGAGAAACCCTGGTTTAGAGTACACTGCAATTCGTATCTGTAGCAATAATAATTCTTTCTATTCTATAGCGAGTCAACTACTATTGGATACCATATATAGGTTAAGGAGTGGCTGAATTTTACATCAAATTTAACTTGACCTGTGATACTCAGGATTTTCTTGCTCGACAGGATCTAAAATCGATTTTTTTTCCTTTTGAATAAAGGTCGAATCAGCTAAACTATATAGAACATGGTTTGCCCATCGAGGTTGCTATCTATCATCCTGCAACGGGCACTTGGTCTACAGACAGAATAAGTATAATTATTTTTACTGAGCCTCATTTTAAAAATGCAAAGCTAGTCATTTCTCAAGTTAAAATTAAGATGGTTTAAATAATATAATTATTAAAAACAAATACACGAGGGGGTCAGTTGTAACTCTAGACATTAGATTGATTGATGCGTTTGTTTAACGGCATATCAACTCCTTTATGGGTCATTTAATGCCAAAATTTAATTTTCTTCGGAGTTTTGAATTAATAAAAAAATGATATATGTTATTCTGCTTTAAATATTGAATACATGTTAGATGATAGTCATCTTTTGTGCATATACAAGTTTGTGAGGACATAATTAATAGCGGCGGTGATAGGTGTGTTTTTAGTTGTTGTTTTGTTGAAGTTAAATTTTTGAATACAGTTTGATTTCATTAAGTAATTATAGGATATTATATGGATTAATATATGGATATTATATGGATATTATATTTATTATATATGTCTCTCTCTCTCTCTCTCTCTCTCTCTCTCTATATATATATATATATATATATATATATATATATATATATAAAGAAAAAACAGTAAGATTAAAAGCATTAGTTGTGTTTCATCTTCAAGCGAAGACGAAGCAGAACTAATGCATTTAATTTAATTATATGATTAAATTTGAAGATTTTAGCTTCGGTTTTTGAAACATGGTAATTCCTGTGTAGCGAAGACACCATTAGAACATAAGAGTGTTATGGTGGAGTGTCCGATATGAAGTCTGGACATTATTATTTAAACTTTCTTTGTTTTTAGTTTTTGACGTCATCCTTCTTTGGTAGGTTTGCATAATATATTGTTTGGATAGCCGGTCAATTATTTTCTCTCATAATTATTTTCAAAAATACATTTAGATTTTAAGAATGTCTTTGAGATAATAATGCTTTTCTAGGAGAGAAGTGGTGAATTTATAACTTCTCTAAAGGCATACAACGAACACGACTGGAATTGGAACTCAACTATTCGATTATACAATTTAGAGTCGTTATCCATTATACAGCCGTACATTCAAGCTCCCTGCACCTGGTATTCGCAAGCGGTCACCCATCTAAGTACTGATCAGGCTCGGCATTGCTTAACTTCGATGGTCGTACAGGAATTGGTGCCTTAACGTGATGTGACCGTAAGCCATCCATGGGTTAAATAACCTCACCAACCCGCTGCAGATGTTAAAATTTGGTTGATGTAGTTTTAGATTCCACGATTATAAATTTGATTTGTTGTATGTATTTTGCGACTTATCAACCTTTAATG
The DNA here is from genome assembly GCA_964036315.1 of Acanthosepion esculentum. Classification (NCBI taxonomy): domain Eukaryota; kingdom Metazoa; phylum Mollusca; class Cephalopoda; order Sepiida; family Sepiidae; genus Acanthosepion; species Acanthosepion esculentum. The sequence goes on from OZ038484.1 coordinate 120,057,283, forward strand.
ACCAACAATAGATTTTATAGCAAAATGACCAACAATACATTTCATAGCAAAATGACCAACAACATATTTTATAGAAAAATGACATACAATACATTTCATAGCAAAATGACCAACAACAATATATTTTATAAGAAAATGACCAAAAATATATATTATAGCAAAATGATAAACAATACATTTTATAGCAAAATGAGCAACGATACATTTCATAACAATATGACCAAAAATTTATTTTATAGCAAAATGACCAACAATATATTTTATAGTAAAATGACCAACAATACATATTATAGCAAAATAACCAATAATGAATTTTATAGCAAAATGAGCAACAATACATTTTATAGCAAAATGACCAACAATACATTTTAATAGTAAAATGACCAATAATGCATTTTACAGCAAAATGACCAACAATACATTTAATAGTAAAATGACCAACAATTTATTTTATAGGAAAATGAGCAACAATATATAGTATAGCAAAATGACCAACAATACATTTAATAGCAAAGTGACCAACAATACATTTTATAGCAAAATGACCAACAATACATATTATAGCAAAATGACCAACAATACATTTCATAGTAAAATGACCAACAATACATTTAATAGCAAAATGACCAATAATATATTTCATAGTAAAATGACCAACAATTTATTTTATAGGAAAATGGGCAACAATATATAGTATAGCAAAATGACCAACAATACATTTTATAGCACAATGACCAACAATACATTTTATACAAAATGACCAACGATACATTTCATAGCAAAATGAACAACAATTTATTTTATAGGAAATTGACCAACAATACGTTCTATAGCAAAATGACCAACAATACATTTTATAGCAAAATGGCCAACAATATATTTCATAGTAAAATGACCAACAATACATATTATAGCAAAATGACCAACAATACATTTTATAGTAAAATGACCAACAATACATTTCATAGTAAAATGAGCAACAATACATTTCATAGTAAAATGACCAACAATACATTTCAAAGTAAAATAACCAGTAATACATTTTATCTGCAGAGGAAAGCCTACCCTTGCATAAAAAATATATTTGGTTGAAGCCATAAAACAGTGTTCAAAATATTTAGATTCCGGCAGTAAACAACCCATACAGGTGTTGATATGCCACTAAAAAAATCAATCCGATGATTGTGCTAGCACTGCCATCGACATCTACCCAATTTCAATCGCAAGGCTTGAGTCGACCCGTGACTTGGTTTTCTACCATTTTCCAAAATACCGTAAGGTGCGATCGCCTCTTCATACTGCAAGCATCAAGATATCACCGTCTTGATAAATCGACCATGGTGTGTTTTGAACCCCGTCATCATTAACGAAAAGCGAGTGTTCTAACAGTTCAGCCACACACCTATACATCGCTCGACATATGCGACTTCTTACGATTCTCTGCGATTAAGCGGCGGTCAGCTATAGAGCCTCGTCAATGGGATTAGACAGAGCGTCACTGGAAGCCCCCAAAATGCGACGGTGTGCAAAACAAGACGAAATTAAATAAATATTTACCTGGTAATATTTAATATTCTACGCATTTCTTTCCTAAAAAAAATATTTGTTATTAGCCATTTAAACACATGAATAAATAAATAAACAGCAATTCCATTGCTAAATTATATTTAGAAAGGAAACAGAAGTTCTTTTTTTATACTTTGTAAAAATGATTCTTGATTAAATCACAAATATTTAAACAAGAATACGAAATTGTCTTTCAAATTTCGGTGATTAGATTTGAATTATTTAATTCAAAGACATCGTCTTACGTCATGTTCCAGGAAAACAGACTATTTGCAATGAATGCGCATCCATATCACATTTATATATATATATATATATATATATATACATATATATATATATATAAATATATATATATATATATATATATATATATATATATATATATATATATATATATATATATATTGCTATATAGTAATAACCATGTTTCAAAAACTGAAGCTAAAATCTTCAAATTTAATTATATAATTAAATTAAAAGCATTAGTTCTGTTTCATCTTCAAGCGAATATTGGAATCCAAAATTTGCTTGAAGATGAAACGGAACTAATGCTTTTAATTTAATTATAAAATTAGATGTGATGTTTTTAGCTTCAGTTTTTGAAACATGGTTATTACTGTGTAGCGAAAAAAAAACATATTTTAACTCAGTTAATTTATAATATTTAAGCTCTGTAAATTTACATTGAGCACTGTTTTGTAAAAATAAAAATAAAAAATATCAATAAGAACACCGGATTATATATCTTAGTGTTCTTTCTTTTTATTTTATATATATATATATATATAAATAATAAAAATATATTTTAAAGGTATTCTATATTTATGGGTAAAAATGCTCAATATCAGAGATAGAGCGTATATATATATATGTGTATGTTTGTGTGTGTATGTGTGTGTGTGAGAGAGTATGTGCAAGTATTTAGGCAGCGAATTCCATTATAATTCTATACATATGCTGTATAAATGGCATTGTTTGTAGCTGGGTAGATGCGACTAAGTTTCGTCTAATACATGAACGTCAACCGGATGGTCGATGTAGTCAGAAAAGAAAACGACTGACAGGAATGAAAAGAGAGAGCAATTCGTAGAAGAGTGAAGAATAAGCAAAAGAATCAGTGGAACGGTGAATAAACATTCCTTTTTCAAATGTCGCACTGATTCCATCTTTGTGACTTTCTCATAGTAAAAAAAAAAAATAAATAAAAAATTGCCGGCCGCGCAAATAAACAGATTCATATCTCGTCTATTTTCCTCCGTTTCAAACTTACTCCATTGGTATCTTTTTTTCGGAGAGAAAGAGAAAGAGAGAGAGAGAGAGTTGGGGAGAGAAAGAGTTGTGTCTTTTTTCGATTTCATACAGTCGATGGTTTACATTTTTCGGGGGTTTTTTTCCCTCCAGTTTATTTATGGTCTTCTTTCGTAGTTTCCTAATATTGTTTTAGTCATTATTTATATCTGCTTCTTGGCTTTAACTAATTTCTTTTTTAGTTTTAATTCTATTTATTTTACTTTTTCGTTTGGATGTTTAAAAAAAAAATATTTTGTTAATTTTTTTTTTAATTCTTTTCTCAAGTTTGAAAATGGAAAAGTCTATTTTAAGTTGACACTGAATGTTTTGAGTAAAATTGTTTCCAAATTTTGCTGGGGGCGAAGATACAATTACTCGAATACGTCTTTCAGCTGCCGCCCCCCCCCCTACAACACCCATATTAATACAAATCTATTTCTGCTGCAAAAGCTACTTTTTCCCTCCAGATTTCTATATGCTCTTTTTACTATATACATATATATATATATATATATATATATATATATATATATATATATATATATATATATATATATATATATATATATATATATATATATAATGGTGCTACTTGTTTGGAAAACCCTCGGATAGCCCGGCTTGCAGTGGAACAAGTCGGTATCCGAGGGAAAATGGGGTATAAAAAAGAAAGAACCAAGAACATTAAAAGAAGGCGAAAACAATCGTCCAGTGTTTAAGCTTCAAGTCCAAATAAATAAAAAAACGAGTAAAAAGGCAACTACGTAAAGTGCTTAATACACTAAGTAGAGCAAAATCTGAGATAATCCTAAGGAGCCAGGAAAACCTAACTAGGGTTCACCTAAACGGATCTTCAGCTTTCCTGAAGATCCGTTTAGGTGAAACCTAGGTAGGTGTGCCTGGCTCCTTAGGATTATCTTATATATATATATATATATATATATATATATATATATATATATATATATATATATATATCTGTGTGTATGTTTGTGTGTGTGTCTGTGTGCGTGTGTGTGTGTGTGATTAAATAAATTACAAACATTATGTCTGCTTATTTTTATCATAATCCTTTCATATTCACGGATATTTTTCCGTGTATTGCAATCAAATTATGCAAGAAATGCATTGTAACAGTGATAATCACTCTTATTTCCCAAATACTTGCCATCTTTTTCTGAGATCATCATCAGGGAAAGAGATGGAAAGTACTTGTGATAACACCTACAACAAAACTAAACTCAACCAGGAATGAATCTACCGAAAACAAATCACTTCATAACCATCTCCTCTACCATTAGTACTGCTTTTTAACACTGTTATTATTTATTATTATCATTGTTGCATTATCTGTATTATTATCATCATCATTTTTCATGGTTACCACAACTATTATCATAATTACGATTGTCATTATTATACCCCACTTTATTTTTTTACACTTTCGTTTCCATCATCATTAATGCTAAATTTACCGTTAACACATCAATAAATATTATTAACATATTAATAATAATTAAAATCACAGTTATTATCACTATCATAATGACAATCGTCAACAACACACAAGCAGTTAGCGTTGAAAATACGAACATCATCATCACCATGTCCACAAACAGAACCCAGCTTAACCAAAGAACGAGACCAATGTGCGCGTCTGCATGTGTGCATGTGTGTGTGAGGTTTCTCTGATGCCGCAGATCTGAAAAGCGTCAAGAACACCCCTAACCGCTCTTTGTTGAAACGAATATCGCTACATATAATAAAACCTCCGGTCTCAACACCGAAATAGAACTACAGCTGTATATGTATGTATGACCGAACGCATGGATGTGTATCTGAGCCTAGCCGCGGATTGTTTATATGAACGTGTCTGTGTGAACTAGAATGCGTACACCTTTATGTATGTGTGTCTATATGTATGAGAGTGTCACCCCAAACAAACACACAAGTAAATTCCCCCTCCCAGCAAATATAGTCAAACAAGCATAAATAGATCCAATTTTAAAAAATAAACCAGTTTGTCTGATGATCGCAAAAGCGTGAAACCCAGGGTCCCAAACTCATATCCATACAACTGAATATATATATATATATATTGTCATCTACAGACAGAATGTTTCGCTGTAGCACAGCTCATCAGTGTGACTATACTTCCAGTTACCTCTAGCTAGAATTGAAACCCGACTGAATTGGCGTCAGTCGGAAATTCTACCACTGATCCGGCAGGGATGAAGGTGAATTTAAGCGTATTTATTTTTAGATAAACACACAGTGACTGAGAGAACTCGATTTAACGAATTTAACACATTAATCAATCCTGACCCAAGATAATTTAAATAATACTTTGCATATATATATATATATATATATATATATATATATATATATATATATATATATATATATATATATAGTTAAGTTACGAAAAACTTGGTAATCCGTATGGGTAGTCCCAAGGAGGATGAAATCCTGAGAGCTCAATAAAAATTCAGACGTAATAATTTAAAGAAAAACAGACCACTTTAAGGCTGCATGTAATAATTTATTTCACCATAGCCCCTTTAAAGGACATATATATATATATATATATATATATATATATATATATATATATATATATATATATATATATATATAAAGGTTTCCTTTTGTCTTCCTTCATATATATATATATATATATATATATATATATATATATATATATATATATATATATATATATATATATATATATATGTATGTATGTATATATATATGCGTGATGTGTGTGTATGTAGTGTGTGTGTGTGTGTATGTAGTGTGTGTGTGTTTATCGATTGGTGTATACGCTTCTAGTTTAGGGACAAAGGATCCGGATCACAACAGCACCTCCCCATTGCTATGAAATAAATGTATTAAAATGTTCATGTCTCCAGCAAAGACTCTGTTATCAAGTGTTTCTGATAAAGACCAAATCGTACATTTGTTACCTTCCTACGCGTGTAAAATCGATGATGGGTATACATATATACATGTTTCTACTTTAGTGTGCGCTGTCGTATACACGCACCGCATTAACGAATTGCACTTATTTAATATTGGCGGTAAATTTTTGTTTTTGTTTTGAAAAGACTGTATAGTGCCAAACATTTTAAGGCGAGAGTAGTAACTTCTGAATTTTTATGAGAACTTGAATAGAACTTTGCAGCTGGTGTTTTCCTTCAGTTGCGTAAGAGGTTTACCCTCGAAATATCCAGTGATTTAATATTGACGAGATAATCGCCTACCGGACACAGTGACGATTTATTCCAGTTCAAAGTACCCCCCTTGGTACATCACACTGTTTCAGTATCGCCCCCAGCTGCCTCGTCACGTTCTCTTTACTCAAATCCCCGGCAATCTTATCTTTATGAAAAGTTGTAGAAGAATTGAAATAACAGACCTGAGTGATGCGATATTTTGATAAAAAAATATTCTGTACAAAGAAGAATAATTCTATTCATCTGTTACTGTGAAGGTGCGTGTTTCACACTACTTACCCAATGACATTTCACTTGCCCACCGAGTAACCCATTGGGGGATCGCCTTTGTTCGCATGTGCAATAACGTTTCCTCATACTTGATGTCAAGTTACATCTAAACCTTGCATTTAGCTCTGAAGATATTCAAAACAGATCTCGTATGTTTACTTATAAATTTAAAACTACAAGCAATATTTACGATTCTGAAAAAAAAAATACAACATAAATAATCGATATTTGCTTACATTGAAGCTGTCAAGGTTGACAATGAGTGCAAGAAGTTTTCTTTTTAATACTATATATTTATGGACAAATGGTTTGACAAATCGATCATACACCCTTTGTCATCCATGCCAGCGTCGAGACATGTTTGTCACTATATATATATAGTGATAGGTCAACACGCAAGGAAAACTGGCTTCATGATGTAGAGTAATTGGCCATAATTAAATGTAATTGACAGAGTTTTTTCTTCTTTTTTTTTTTTAGATCGAGTTCACCCTAGGCAAGGCAATAAAGTCGCAGAGACGCAAGGGGTTACTGGGCGTGGAAGATTTAAAAACAGAAACATTACTAAGGAGCATTAGAAGAAGAGTATTCATGACAGCAGTTAGCGATTGATATTGCATTTAAATTTTTGCAGATTAAAGTTGGCTGGGAAGCATGGAGTCGAAAAAGAGTTCCACAAGTGCGACAACTGTTAGCCTAGAATTTACGGTTACATCTAGTCAGCTCAAATATAAATTGGTGAGACCTCAATGCCAGTCTAGTACTGCGCTTAAATTCGAAAAGTCAACGCACCATAGGGAAGAACTCATCTGAACAATTGCCATGAAAGTATTTATATAAAAGCTAAAGTGAGACAACTTTAAGGTGACTGACGCCAAGATGCCAGATCGGGGAGAAAAATATTGCTGATTCTTCTTTGAATTTTATCGAGGGGCTCTAAACAGATAGCAGGAACACAGGACCCTGTGTGGCAGCAATATTCTAAGCCTAGACAAATGCTAGACTTAAAGATATGTAAGACTCTGGATAGAAAAACTTGTTGACCATGTTCGTCGTAGTCTATGAATATAAAATCCAGCGCAGTACGTAATCTGTTCAATGAAACAACGTTAAAGATTAACACTCACGAGTCAGACACTCTACTGAATCTGACTACATTGCCAATAGCAGCAACAGCAGCTGTTCCGTAATCTTCAGTCTTCGATATCAAAGGCTGGCAGTGGATATTTGGAAAAAAAATATCTGCCTTTATATACGTCGAATTGAATATTTTAAGCTTTCTGATTGGTAAATTCTTCTATTGGTCAACTATAAAATGAGTCAGCTCATTTTGGTTGGCTCACTAGTACATAATGGGGACCCAAAAACTCTAGCAAAACTGTCTAGCACGACGCAGTGATTCAAACTTTCTGGCAGCTGGCCTGGCAATGGATTCAATATAGTCTTTATACTTAATGTCGACCGAGAACGTTAGCCCAAGAAGCGCAGTGTCGCTCTCCAGGAGTTTAGCATCAGCCATTGTGATGGAAAGCAGGTTCTCTCAGGTGATTAACAGAGATCAGTTTAGTTTCGGAAGTCTTAACAAGCAGAGTTCGCAAAAATTGCAATAAACAATAACAAAAGAAAGAAAAAATGGCACAAATAATATTAAGCAAAAAATATATGCAAAGCAAACGTAAGGAAAAATCACAAACTGAGAATGTTGTTAACGCATAAGAGGGGATACAGACAAGCGATCGAAGCGTTCTAACTTCAAGACAAGAAAAAAACAAAACAAAATCGTATCAGACCAATCCCAGCATGCATCTGTATGTTTTGTCTATAGATTTACAGTCATTCCAACAGACAGCAACGATACATGCTCAGGCTATCATGTATCTTTCGATACAAGACTGACGAGCCAGATTTTTTCCCGTAGTATGTTGCTATTTCTGTCTTCCGTAGATCAGTTGCCATCCAAGGCTATAGGACCCGGTCTGTCCTGCTATTTACCCATAGCTAGTGTGGGAGAAGCGTAGGATTTATACCTTCCCCAAGGGTATTAGCACACAAGCGAATGTAATGGATTTGACTAGAATTTGAACTCGCCACTCCGATTCCTCAGTAAGCTTAACCGAAATACGAAGTTACTTTAACGATTCTGTTTACTGAATCCGATAACCATTTTTGCCATTTAAATGTCTCCAGTATTGTTCTGGCATTCACGGCAACTGATACTCCCCACCCCCTCTACCGTCTGGATTTCTTGGAAGCCACACAAACCACCATTTCTGACACTATTTCTGATGAATGTCGGAATCACCAGAGATCATTTGCCTCTTGCAACACGATATAACCGTAAGTTCTAGTACAATAGCTTCTTTTCTCGCACTTCTCGCATGTGGGAACATCATCCGGTTTCTTGCTTCTCTGTCGCATACAATCTTCAAAATGTTAAATGCAATGTCATTCGCCATCTTCTGACCTGCTGAAACCTGTTCTTTATATTGTCCTTTCTCGTAAAAAACAAAGTCTTCTCATTCGCTTCGACACCCAGTAACCATTTGCGTCTCAGAGGAATTATCGCCTTGCTTGCAGTGAAATACACTAAAAAGAAAAGAGCATAATTCGACTTAAACTGATAGGCTTGTTAAAATGAATAAACAATTAAATAAAAAGCATTCCAAAAAGCGGGAATTTTCATTTTTTTATCAGAAGTTTGAAAAACCCAACCCCTTTTTCTATTGTCTTTGCTGTTATCTACAAATTATTCTTGGCTTATTTCACTTTTATTAGATTCTCGTCTTGTCTCTCTTCGAGAAGGAATGCCAAACATTCTGAGGATAAGGTAAAGATACTCGAAATATCTTTTTAAACTATTTATCTGTTCTATTCTTCATCATTGACCTACAATAGTTTTTTTGTTTATGGCATCTTTCTATCTTCCAAATTGCTACAGATTAGTAGTTTAAGACTCTATATATAATTTTCTGTGTTGTGTTATCTGTTTTGATGTGTGTTTTGCCGCGGTTTGTGTTTGTATGTGTCTGTGTTTGTGGGTGTAATACGTCTCTTGTAAGATAAATCAATTGATTGTTTGATAAACTTGCAGGCTGTTGTAAATTCTAAAATGTGTTAATTTAGCTTCAAATCATATTCACATGTTCTCAACCATCACGTGTAAAAGTGCGGGTATTTTTCTCCAAAATAGCAGCATTCAGATTGAATCATAAACAATTTCCGCTTTTCTTTCTCAACTTCATTCTTTAAAACAAAAAAAAATATGCAATTATATTTTATTCAGTTATATATTCACTACTAGCAGCATGGCCCGGCGTTGTCCGTCCTTGATTCAAAAATCGTACGACTCATACAGCAATCGCTATCACTTGACTTAAAATATTTTTGCCCTTCCTTGCCTTTAAAGGAGTGCCCTTTGCCGTGCTGATGTTGCTACATGCCTTGCTTCTTACCTATCTCACACTGCGAATTTTTTCTAAGCTCTATACTAAACATTAAATCTGTTACGAAAAAAGAAGTAAACAAAATGTACACAAAACGATCAGCTTTAAAAAAGCACTCGTAACTGGAAAAACCGAATGAAAAAAGAATGTTAACAACAAATACTTTTTCACACCAAACCCAGTTCTGCGGAATCAGAATCAACGTTGAGTTTAAGCAAGCGAATGAGCCAATTGGAGTAAAGTGCCATGCAGATTAAAATTTGTCCCACTTGTGACGAATGCGGATATCGAATTTCTTTGGATGCTAGCATGCTAGTTAACATTCGTTTCAGTTAGCTGTTGGCTCTCACGCTGGCCAATAGAATCTTCCTGCCTATTTGTGGAAGCCAGCTATAGGCTCTCACTCTGCCCAGTAGAAAATGGCCGCAAACTACATTAAAACTACCGTAGAAGCATGAAAAAAATCGATTATTTCCACTATCGATGGGAGTCTGGGCCTTCCCGCTAACTTGGAGCATGTGCATGTAAATTTTGGTGCAAATCCATCGAAAATTGCGGCCGTGCATTCGTTACACACACATATCCTGCCTTTTATAGATGGAGATTATTGGCAATGATTTGTTCGCAGGAATCTCTTCGATATTTTTTGAGTAAAATTTCGCGGGTTATGACGCGAAAATTTTTTTCTTATACAATCGTTTTGCAGCGATCCAAAATTGTAATTATCAGTTGGTAAGAGGTCAGATGCCGGTGAATGTGAACAGATCAATCGGGTTCTAAATATATTTCTTGTTATTTTTACTGCAAACGGATTGGCATTGTAATAAAGAATAACAATTCCGTTAATGAGCTCAGAGTGATTTTTGGCCCAAATCTCATGGACAGATTGAAACTGCTGGGTGAATAAATGTGCATTAATGTTTTGTGGCATCTTAACACTAAATAAATAATACCTCGAAGATTCTAAGAAACATTCTCTTATGCGGCGCAGCTTTCTGTTGTTGTTCGTGATAGATAGATAGATAGATAGATAGATAGATAGATAGATAGATAGATAGATAGATAGATAGATAGATTTGACGGTCATCATACGGTCATTCATGGTCCGGAAGTTCTTTGAATAGTGTTATAGTGGAAGACACCTTGTCTAGATAATAGACTCTCCCACCTATTATAAGTAGGTTGTCGAGGAAGGAGTGGGTTATCAGCGACCACAACTCGATTACTCTACGTAACACTTATTTACAAGTTCCTAACGTTTCTGTACGTTTACCCCATTTAGAACGCATTTAATCCGACTACAAGTTCTATTGTGGAAATAACTCCACAACAAATAGAATCTTCAGTTTCGTGGTTAGAATGTGTAATTGGTAGCTTTCGCTTTATTTGTTTGTACGTATTGAAGAGAAAGCGTGTTCTAATATGGAGCGAAGGTTTCATTAGTTCAAGATGTCGTATAAGCTCCAAGACGTAGATTATAGAACCCCATCCAACGCGACCTAAAGCGCAAGGCGTTTGAAAGTCAAATACAAATACCCTATAAACTTACGTTTTTCACAAACAAGCTGATCGCTTTATACATGTTTCCGTGGACAATGCCTTGTCGTTCTATCGTGTTTTAAGTCGTTTAGATTACGTGCGTCGCCTTCCTCCTACCAGATCGAGGCTGAAGCTGTCGGTTTTCTGAGCCGAATCGGCACCGGTGACAGGACATGATGTCACCACTACGTGACATAACAAAAAAAAAACAACTTTCCTTGAGTGGCAACATGTGTTGTCTGCATGCGAGAAAAAGTTCAAGACACAGCCATCACCGAGAGAAATAATGTGGTACTGGCTTCTGCGACAGAAAACGCCTGATTCGTCTGGATTACCTGAAAGCCGCACGAACCATCATCTCGAGACACTGGCAAAGATGAAGGTTGAAATTTCCAGAATAGAAGGCCGACTTTTGCTTTTCAACCCGATGACGCCAAGCCCTGCACTAGTTTGAAGTTACGAATCAATTTCTGTCTGAATTTCTGAGATGAGGAGTTATCATTTTTTACATTATTTACACGGAGACTATTGGTCATTTTTTTTTGTGGTTCGTATCATGTTTCGAGAGTTGTTAGCTCCAGCCTTCATCAGATGTTTGTCAATTCGGTTAACCTTCAGGAAATTTCGAAATGAATCGTTTATTCAATCTACTAGGATAGCCTGTTCTTGATCAGCTGCCCATGTCCAGAGATATCTCGTACAGTACTTATTTAGTACTGCCCTGTCATTCCCCTCCCCAGTTTTTACTTGTATGGAATTCGCATTTACTATATCACAGAATTCATGAAACGACGCTTTAATTCACTAGGATATTGTCTTATGTGACATTTCTGACAGGAGAATTGGAGAACCGGTGAAGGCCCGAGGGCACAACAGCCGAAAAGTCATGATCACGACAAAGATGGGGGACAATAGACGTATAAATAAAAGAGCTTTTTTTCCTGGTTTAAGCGTGCTATTAGATTGCCAACTCGGCCTCACATTTTTATTGTTGAACTAGCTAGATGCAACAATCATATCTACTCTAAAAGTTTTCTTCTGGCACTTCCAACCCGCGGAAGTAACTTCCGATTTATTGCTTCCCTAATACCTGCAATCTTTAAATATTTAAATGAAATCGCCATCATCTGCCTTCTTGAAATCTGTTTTGGTTTTGTCTTTACCTCATTCCTCTCCATTGTCAGTCTTCTAATTCTCTTTCACTTTCAGGGTAACCTCATGCGTTTTAGCGGAATTGTTGCCTTGATTTGGGGCGAAACAATTAAGAGGAAAAAATCTAGAAGTGTATTTCGGTTGGTCAATAATCCAGTACTAGCCGTATATTTCAGTTTCGGAAAATTATGACTTTCGTTTGTTTGAGTATATGGAAACTGGAACATGTAACCGTCATCATTTTTATCTTCTCTCTGTCTATTTGTAGAAAAGTGTCTCATTACATCAGATTCGCGGCTATGTGGTTTCCGTTACGGTCATCTGTTTTATATTCCTTCGGTCTTTTCATAGAAAAGTTTCTCATTACATCAGTTCTGATGTTATGTGGTTTCCGTTGCCGTGACATTTTTTTATATTCCTTCGGTCTATTCATAGAAAAGATTCTCATTAAGTCAGTTTTGCTGCTATGTGGTTTCCGTTACAGTCATTTTTTATATTCCTTCGGTCTATTCATAGAAAAGTTTCACATTACATCAGTTCTGGTGCTATGTGGTTTCCGTTGCCGTCACATTTTTTTATATTATTTCGGTCTATTCATAGAAAAGAATCTCATTACATCAGATTTGCTGCTATGTGGTTTCCGTTACAGTCATCTGTTTTATATTTCTTCGGTCTATTCATAGAAAAGTTTCTCATTACATCAGTTCTGATGTAATGTGGTTTCCGTTGCCGTCACATTTTTTTATATTCCTTCGGTCTATTCATAGAAAAGATTCTCATTAAGTCAGTTTTGCTGCTATGTGGTTTCCGTTACAGTCATTTTTTATATTCCTTCGGTCTATTCATAGAAAAGTTTCACATTACATCAGTTCTGATACTATGTGGTTTCCGTTGCCGTCACATTTTTTTATATTCATTCGGTCTATTCATAGAAAAGAATCTCATTACATCAGATTTGCTGCTATGTGGTTTCCGTTACAGTCATTTTGTATATTCCTTCGCTCTATTCATAGAAAAGTTTCACATTACATCATATTTGCTGCTATGTGGTTTCCGTTACAGTCATATTTTGTATATTCCTTCGGTCTATTCATAGAAAAGTTTCACATTATATCAGATTTGCTGCTATGTGGTTTCCGTTACAGTCATATTTTATATTTCTTTCGGTCTATTCATAGAAAAGTTTCACATTACATCAGATTTGCTGCTATGTGGTTTCCGTTCCAGTCATATTTTGTATATTCCTTCGGTCTATTCATAGAAAAGTTTCACATTACATCATATTTGCTGCTATGTGGTTTCCGTTACAGTCATATTTTGTATATTCCTTCGGTCTATTCATAGAAAAGTTTCACATTACATCAGATTTGCTGCTATGTGGTTTCCGTTACAGTCATATTTTGTATATTCCTTTGGTCTATTCATAGAAAAGTTTCACATTACATCAGATTTGCTGGTATGTTGTTTCCGTTACAGTCATATTTTGTATATTCCTTCGGTCTATTCATAGGAAAGTTTCACATTATATCAGATTTGCTGCTATGTGGTTTCCGTTACAGTCAATTTTTATATTTCTTTCGGTCTATTCATAGAAAAGTTTGACATTACATCAGATTTGCTGCTATGTGGTTTCCGTTACAGTCATATTGTGTATATTCCTTCGGTCTATTCATAGAAAAGTTTCAGATTACATCAGATTTGCTGCTATGTGGTTTCCGTTCCAGTCATATTTTGTATATTCCTTCGGTCTGTTCATAGAAAAGTTTCACATTACATCATATTTGCTGCTATGTGGTTTCCGTTACAGTCATATTTTGTATATTTCTTTGGTCTATTCATAGAAAAGTTTCACATTACATCAGATTTGCTGCTATGTGGTTTCCGTTGCCGTCACATTTTTTTATATTCCTTCGGTCTATTCATAGAAAAGAATCTCATTACATCAGTTTTGCTGCTATGTCGTTTCCGTTACAGTCATTTTTTATATTCCTTCGGTCTATTCATAGAAAAGTTTCACATTACATCAGTTCTGATGCTATGTGGTTTCCGTTGCCGTCACCTTTTTTTATATTCCTTCGGTCTATTCATAGAAAAGTTTCCCATTACATCAGATTTGCTGCTATGTGGTTTCCGTTACAGTCATATTTTGTATATTCCTTCGGTCTATTCATAGAAAAGTTTCACATTATATCAGATTTGCTGCTATGTGGTTTCCGTTACAGTCAATTTTTATATTTCTTTCGGTCTATTCATAGAAAAGTTTCACATTACATCAGATTTGCTGCTATGTGGTTTCCGTTACAGTCATATTTTGTATATTCCTTCGGTCTATTCATAGAAAAGTTTCACATTATATCAGATTTGCTGCTATGTGGTTTCCGTTACAGTCATATTTTATATTTCTTTCGGTCTATTCATAGAAAAGTTTCACATTACATCAGATTTGATGCTATGTGGTTTCCGTTCCAGTCATATTTTGTATATTCCTTCGGTCTATTCATAGAAAAGTTTCACATTACATCATATTTGCTGCTATGTGGTTTCCGTTACAGTCATATTTTGTATATTCCTTCGGTCTATTCATAGAAAAGTTTCACATTACATCAGATTTGCTGCTATGTTGTTTCCGTTACAGTCATATTTTGTATATTCTTTCGGTCTATTCATAGGAAAATTTCACATTATATCAGATTTGCTGCTATGTGGTTTCCGTTACAGTCAATTTTTATATTTCTTTCGGTCTATTCATAGAAAAGTTTGACATTACATCAGATTTGCTGCTATGTGGCTTCCGTTACAGTCATATTGTGTATATTCCTTCGGTCTATTCATAGAAAAGTTTCACATTACATCAGATTTGCTGCTATGTGGTTTCCGTTCCAGTCATATTTTGTATATTCCTTCGGTCTATTCATAGAAAAGTTTCACATTACATCATATTTGCTGCTATGTGGTTTCCGTTACAGTCATATTTTGTATATTCCTTCGGTCTATTCATAGAAAAGTTTCACATTACATCAGATTTGCTGCTATGTGGTTTCCGTTACAGTCATATTTTGTATATTCCTTCGGTCTATTCATAGAAAAGTTTCACATTACATCAGATTTGCTGCTATGTGGTTTCCGTTACAGTCATATTTTGTATATTCCTTTGGTCTATTCATAGAAAAGTTTCACATTACATCAGATTTGCTGGTATGTTGTTTCCGTTACAGTCATATTTTGTATATTCCTTCGGTCTATTCATAGGAAAGTTTCACATTATATCAGATTTGCTGCTATGTGGTTTCCGTTACAGTCAATTTTTATATTTCTTTCGGTCTATTCATAGAAAAGTTTGACATTACATCAGATTTGCTGCTATGTGGTTTCCGTTACAGTCATATTGTGTATATTCCTTCGGTCTATTCATAGAAAAGTTTCAGATTACATCAGATTTGCTGCTATGTGGTTTCCGTTCCAGTCATATTTTGTATATTCCTTCGGTCTGTTCATAGAAAAGTTTCACATTACATCATATTTGCTGCTATGTGGTTTCCGTTACAGTCATATTTTGTATATTTCTTTGGTCTATTCATAGAAAAGTTTCACATTACATCAGATTTGCTGCTATGTGGTTTCCGTTGCCGTCACATTTTTTTATATTCCTTCGGTCTATTCATAGAAAAGAATCTCATTACATCAGTTTTGCTGCTATGTCGTTTCCGTTACAGTCATTTTTTATATTCCTTCGGTCTATTCATAGAAAAGTTTCACATTACATCAGTTCTGATGCTATGTGGTTTCCGTTGCCGTCACCTTTTTTTATATTCCTTCGGTCTATTCATAGAAAAGTTTCCCATTACATCAGATTTGCTGCTATGTGGTTTCCGTTACAGTCATATTTTGTATATTCCTTCGGTCTATTCATAGAAAAGTTTCACATTATATCAGATTTGCTGCTATGTGGTTTCCGTTACAGTCAATTTTTATATTTCTTTCGGTCTATTCATAGAAAAGTTTCACATTACATCAGATTTGCTGCTATGTGGTTTCCGTTACAGTCATATTTTGTATATTCCTTCGGTCTATTCATAGAAAAGTTTCACATTATATCAGATTTGCTGCTATGTGGTTTCCGTTACAGTCATATTTTATATTTCTTTCGGTCTATTCATAGAAAAGTTTCACATTACATCAGATTTGATGCTATGTGGTTTCCGTTCCAGTCATATTTTGTATATTCCTTCGGTCTATTCATAGAAAAGTTTCACATTACATCATATTTGCTGCTATGTGGTTTCCGTTACAGTCATATTTTGTATATTCCTTCGGTCTATTCATAGAAAAGTTTCACATTACATCAGATTTGCTGCTATGTTGTTTCCGTTACAGTCATATTTTGTATATTCCTTCGGTCTATTCATAGGAAAATTTCACATTATATCAGATTTGCTGCTATGTGGTTTCCGTTACAGTCAATTTTTATATTTCTTTCGGTCTATTCATAGAAAAGTTTGACATTACATCAGATTTGCTGCTATGTGGCTTCCGTTACAGTCATATTGTGTATATTCCTTCGGTCTATTCATAGAAAAGTTTCACATTACATCAGATTTGCTGCTATGTGGTTTCCGTTCCAGTCATATTTTGTATATTCCTTCGGTCTATTCATAGAAAAGTTTCACATTACATCATATTTGCTGCTATGTGGTTTCCGTTACAGTCATATTTTGTATATTCCTTCGGTCTATTCATAGAAAAGTTTCACATTACATCAGATTTGCTGCTATGTGGTTTCCGTTACAGTCATATTTTGTATATTCCTTCGGTCTATTCATAGAAAAGTTTCACATTACATCAGATTTGCTGCTATGTGGTTTCCGTTACAGTCATATTTTTATATTTCTTCGGTCTATTCATAGAAAAGTTTCACATTACATCAGATTTGCTGCTATGTGGTTTCCGTTACAGTCATATTTTGTATATTCCTTCGGTCTATTCATAGAAAAGTTTCACATTACATCAAATTTGCTGCTATGTGGTTTCCGTTACAGTCATATTTTGTATATTCCTTCGGTCTATTCATAGAAAAGTTTAACATTACATCAGATTTGCTGCTATGTGGTTTCCGTTACAGTCATATTTTGTATATTCCCTCGGTCTATTCATAGAAAAGTTTAACATTACATCAGATTTGCTGCTATGTGGTTTCCGTTACAGTCATATTTTGTATATTCCTTCGGTCTATTCATAGAAAAGTTTAACATTACTTCAGATTTGCTGCTATGTGGTTTTCGTTACAGTCAATTTTTATATTTCTTTCGGTCTATTCATAGAAAAGTTTCACATTACATCAGATTTGCTGCTATGTGGTTTGCGTTACAGTCATATTTTGTATATTCCTTCGGTCTATTCATAGATAAGTTTCACATTACATCATATTTTCTGCTATGTGGTTTCCGTTACAGTCATATTTTGTATATTCCTTCGGTCTATTCATAGAAAAGTTTCACATTACATCAGATTTGCTGCTATGTGGTTTCCGTTACAGTCATATTTTGTATATTCCTTCGCTCTATTCATAGAAAAGTTTCACATTATATCAGATTTGCTGCTATGTGGTTTCCGTTACAGTCAATTTTTATATTTCTTTCGGTCTATTCATAGAAAAGTTTCACATTACATCAGATTTGCTGCTATGTGGTTTCCGTTACAGTCATATTGTGTATATTCGTTCGGTCTATTCTTAGAAAAGTTTAACATTACATCAGATTTGCTGCTATGTGGTTTCCGTTACAGTCATATTTTGTATATTCCTTCGGTCTATTCATAGAAAAGTTTAACATTACATCAGATTTGCTGCTATGTGGTTTCCGTTACATTCATATTTTGTATATTCCTTCGGTCTATTCATAGAAAAGTTTCACATTACATCATATTTGCTGCTATGTGGTTTCCGTTACAGTCATTTTTTATATTCATTCGCTCTATTCATACAAAAGTTTCACATTAAATCATTTCTGATGCTATGTGGTTTCCGTTGCCGTCAGATTTTTTTATATTCCTTCGGTCTATTCATAGAAAAGAATCTCATTACATCAGTTTTGCTGCTATGTCGTTTCCGTTACAGTCATTTTTTATATTCCTTCGGTCTATTCATAGAAAAGTTTCACATTACATCAGTTCTGATGCTATGTGGTTTCCGTTGCCGTCACATTTTTTTATATTCCTTCGGTCTATTCATAGAAAAGTTTCACATTACATCAGATTTGCTGCTATGTGGTTTCCGTTACAGTCATTTTTTATATTCCTTCGGTCTATTCATAGAAAAGAATCTCATTACATCAGATTTGCTGCTATGTGGTTTCCGTTACAGTCATATTTTGTATATTCCTTCGGTCTATTCATAGAAAAGTTTCACATTACATCATATTTCCTGTTATGTCGTTTCCGTTACATTCATATTTTGTATATTCCTTCGGTCTATTCATAGAAAAGAATCTCATTACATCAGATTTGCTGCTATGTGGTTTCCGTTACAGTCATTTTTTATATTCCTTCAGTCTATTCATAGAAAAGTTCCACATTACATCAGATTTGCTGTTATGTGGTTTCCGTTAAATTCATATTTTGTATATTCCTTCGGTCTATTCATAGAAAAGTTTCACATTACATCAGATTTGCTGCTATGTGGTTTCCGTTACAGTCATTTTTTATATTCCTTCGTTCTATTCATAGAAAAGTTTCACATTACATCAGTTCTGATGCTATGTGGTTTCCGTTGCCGTCACATTTTTTTATATTCCTCCGGTCTATTCTTAGAAAAGAATCTCATTACATCATATTTGCTGCTATGTGGTTTCCGTTACAGTCATATTTTGTATATTCCTTCGGTCTATTCATAGAAAAGTTTCACATTACATCAGATTTGCTACTATGTGGTTTCCGTTACAGTCATATTTTGTATATTCCTTCGGTCTATACATAGAAAAGTTTCACATTACATCAGATTTGCTGCTATGTGGTTTCCTTTACAGTCATATTTTGTATATTCCTTCCGTCTATTCATAGAAAAGTTTCACATTACATCAGATTTGCTGCTATGTGGTTTCCGTTGCAATCATTTTTTATATTCCTTCGGTCTATTCATAAAAAAAGTTTCACATTACATCAGTTCTGATGCTATGTGGTTTCCGTTGACGTCACATTTTTTTATATTCCTTCGATCTATTCATAGAAAAGAATCTCATTACATCAGATTTCCTGCTATGTGGTTTCCGTTACAGTCATATTTTGTATATTCCTTCGGTCTATTCATAGAAAAGTTTCACATTACATCAGATTTGCTGCTATGTGGTTTCCGTTACAGTCATTTTTTTATATTTCTTTCGGTCTATTCATAGAAAAGTTTCTAATTACATCAGTTTTGCTGCTATGTGGTTACCTTTACCTTCATCATTTTTATCTTCATTTGGGGATAATAATATTATATTGGCTCACCACATTAGTTTTGCTGCTATGTGGTTTCTCTATCAAGTACGTTTTTACGTGCTAATGTTGCAAACCCTAAGCCGGATCAGTTTTGTGTTCAGAGTTACCCTTCTTCTTAAGTCTAACTTAAGCTAGAGGGCCCCATCTGTCCTAGCAATGATTGGATCCAAACTTGTCTCGAGGGTATTAATATGAAAACGCAGGCAACCTCAATATACCGTTTCCATTTTCAGCGCTGATTCCACATCCTATCGTTAACATAAAACCGTTGTAGCTGCTCTGAAAACAGTGGTCATCACCGCTGAAAATGCATTACCAGTAGTTGTTGGCTATGTGTGGCTGAAAAAGCGTTTTCTGGCAGAAAATTTGCTCTATCCAACTATAAATCTGACTGTCTTTTTTGTAGTGTTTATCGAGATAAAAGCGGGCATCACTTTCGCAGCGTTCTTCAGCTTACGGTTATCAATAGGTATTTGCACAAATGTTATCTGTAAAATAATCACTTTGGGCCCGAGCAATATTTTTAACCAATATTAAAATTGATCTTAAAAAATGAAAATAGAGAGAACAAAATAAGTTAAAATTGTAATTTAATTGAATATCGTAGACCTGTTCAGATTTATTGTTTGAGCGATAAAATGACAAAAAATGTTTTCAGTAAAATATTTCCAAAATGTAGAATTGGTATATTTAGGAAATAAAATTAAATACATGATCAAAATTTCCCTAGATTATATTTAAAATGATAGCGGAAATTGAATATAATTTGTTTTATTTTTATTTTTTGTTGTAGCATTCCTACGGACGATAATGGGCATGTCCCCATTCAAATAAATACAGTAGTAAATACTGTATGTTGGTCTGCCGTTGTAAATTCGTCTCCAGCTGTGATGGTCGAACTTTCTTCTTTCGTGCATACAGGATCCCCAGACGACGCTATGTCGAAGGGCAGAGTCTTGTCTCGGGAAACAGATACCTGACCCTGTTTTAAACGGGGTCTAAGGGAATTTTTGGTCGAGCCTACGGTCTCAGATACCTCACATTAAATTCGGCCTTGTGGCACATCGGACTGCGTGGGGTGGTTGGTAGATATCCTGCAGTTGGAGATTTGGCTACAGCTGTGCTGGTCGAACTCTTGTGCCACATCTGACTGCGTTGTCTGATCTCTTGAAACAGCTATCCGACACCGTTTTATACGTGGTTTAGGATGATTTTTGGGCCGCGTCTACGAATTCGGATAACCCGCATTAAATTCGGCCTTGTGCCACATCTGACTGCGTGGGGCTGTTTGGTAGATATCCTGCAGCTGGAGATTCGGCTCCAGCTGTGCTGGTCAAACTCTCCGCCTTCGAGTAGAGAGGATCCCCAGACGACGCTATGTCGAAGGGCAGATTCACATCTCGGGAAACAGCTACCCGACCCCGTTTTATTCCGAGCTTATGAGTTCGGATACCCCGCATTAAATTCAGCCTTGTGCTACATCTGACTGCGTTGGGCGGTTGGTAGATATCCAACAGTTGGAGATTCAGTGTGGAATTCAACTGACTCATTTGTAACAGTTGACTACTTCTTCTACGCGCCGGTGGCGACTCTTATATGTGTTGATCTTGTTCTAAGTATTATCATTCATTACCAAACTTCGTCTGATTATTCTATTCAATAACCTTCTTTAGGTATCATGCAAATAAAAATCGATAGCTGCATTCGTCATAAGTGGGACAAAATTTAAATCTGCATGGCACTTTACTCCATTTGGCTCATTCGCTTGATTAAACTCAACGTTGATTCTGATTCCGCAGAACTGGGTTGGGTGTGAAAAGATATTTGTTGTTAACATTCTTTTTTCATTCGGTTTTTCCAGTTACGAGTTTTTTTTGTGTTCATTTTGTTTAGTACTTTTTTTGTAACAGATTTAATGTTTAGTATAGAGCTTAGAAAAAATTCGCAGTGTGAGATAGGCAAGAAGTAAGGAATGTAGCAACATCAGCACGGCAAAGGGCACTCCTTTAAAGTCAAGGAAGGGCAAAAATATTTTAAGTCAAATGATAGCGATTGCTGTAGAAGTCGTACGATTTTTTAATTAAGCGCCGGGTCATGCTGCTAGTATTAAATAATGAAATGATGTCATTCTAGGTGGGGTTTTTTGTTTTGTTCATTTTAAATTTGGAAAAAACACAATATAAATTTCACTATTTTTTGTCCGTAATGTCGAATGTGTTAAACGTATTCAACTTTTTAACAGGAAAAATGTGAAGTTGACGTTGAAAACGCCGCAAAACATTGCTGGTTTATTTTAGATGGAATGATCTATTATGACAGGTCTCTTATTTTGTATTTAGATACATTGTATTTATTTTCAATTGTTCTAGTTGAATTGTTCATCTAGATTGCATATGATCCATTATTGTACATAATTAAGTTATAATAAAAATTTTATTTTATATGAATACTACTTTATGGAAAATTGAGATATAGCAGAATGGGGTGCATCAGAGATTGGGAGCGTATTATAGATTGTGGGCGTATCATTGATTCGATGGGGTACGAGACAGTTGCAACGGCTCGGTATGTGTGTATACGTGTGTGTACATGTATGCACCTTGGCTCGTTTCAACAATGTGTCCGTGTTCATGCTGGTGTGTGTGTATGTGTGTGTGTGTGTGTGTGTGTGTGTGTGTGTGTGTGTGTGTGTGTGTGTGTGTGTGTGTGTGTGTGTGTGTGTTCGTGGAAGAAGCGGAAAAATCTCAAAGTCCGAGGTTAGTGCGTTCACAGGAAGAACGGGAACGAATGCCAAATCCGATTATTTGAAGTCGGTTCTTCGTTAATGCACGTTTTATGAAATTGATCGTGGGTAATTCACCATTCAACTTGCGAGATAATATATATATATATATATATATATATATATATATATATATATATATATATATATATATATATATATATATATATTATTCATATGTTTCCAATTTAATGGCTCGTTATCAAACATTTCGCTTGCCAGCAAATAAACTTTCCCACACCCGATTGTTTCAGTTGTGTTGCTTCTCCAATTATACAGGCAGGTTTCGTCAATATATTCGAAGTGAAAAGGGTTTTATTCTATCATATTTGGTGTTTAAATCGTAGTAATGAAATTAAGAGAGAATTAAATGAATAGCAACATTGCAAAATCCGATTTACAATATCGTCGACTATTTGCTTTGAATCCACGGGAATTTTGTTATATCATAGATAATTATCAAATATGTTTATATATATATATATATATATATATATATATATATATATATATATATATATATATATATATATATATATAAGGATATATATATATATATATATATATATATATATATATATATATATAAGGATTAACAAAAGAATAAGGAGAAGAAGTAGAAGAAGAAAAACAACAAGAAGAAGCCTAGAGAATAGGTACGAGCAATCACCACCGTCAGTATCTGATAATAAGCAACTGAAGCTCGTATTGGGTCCGACCATCTTGACGGACAAGCGCTTGGAGAGCAATCGCCCTGATATTACTCTTGTGCACAAGAGCAATCATGAACGAATTTTGCAGTGACTTGGGAAAAAGAACACCGCAAAGGTAGAGCAGGCGAAAATCCAGAGGTACCAAAACCTGGTAGGGGAACATACCATGCAGCAGGTAAAGTTGTCCTTTTTTTTGGTGACTGGGGGTCTCGGAACCTTTTTCCAGGAATCTTTCTTCCTACCTCGCGTCACGCTTTGGCGATACCTGACTTAATTCGTTGTGTGCGAGTGACAGTACTGCTTGGAACATCTCATGTGTTGAGGTAAGTGCTGTGTCTCAATGATACGAATAGGACCTGAGATATGAAAATCACCTGCCCAAAACAGACACCCTACGAATAGGAGTTGTCAAAATCAATAAGTATACAAATTTAAATGTCTGTGAAGTATTTAATGGATGACGGAAATTGTCACACCGAAATTCGAAGTAGCCTTTTCGTAGACAAAGATGCCTACTAGAAGCTAAAGGAAACATTAAGAGACGGAAATATGTCGTTAGAAACAAAGAAAGTGCTGAACTGCTATGTAATAATAATCCTCCTTTATGGCAGTGAATTCTGGAAAATTTCTTCACAGGTGTAAAGTAGACTTGCAACAACGACTTTGTCTCCCTGTAGAATGCTGGAAATACAACAGAGAGAGCCTGCAAGCAATGAGGAAGTTTTAAGGAAATAAAAATGATAATTATATATAAAATTAGATAGAGATTGTAGAAACTTGTTGAACTAATAATGAGAAAAGAAGGTATGGAAAATTTGATACAGACAGGATATAATGAATGCGAGGACACGGGAAAACAGCAAGTAACCTATTTAATAAGCATTTCAGAACATGAACTGGGCGAGATAATAAAGAGGCAAAAATTGAGGCGTTATCTGTGTGGTTAATGCATTCCAAGTTTTCTTAATTCGGAGCAGAATATAACTTCTTTGGGAAGGCATGAAACAAATACAATCGAAAGAGATTATCAGGAAGCATTTAACTGAACAACGAAGCCGGGAAACTCCCTCGAATCGTGTGAATTTTCAGGTTAAAAAACGAATGAGAAGATCTCGTTTATCGAACTTTGTCGAAGAGTCATTGGGAAAAGAGTTCAATTTACGCGAAAGGACTGGACATTGCAGAACTGGGCAAACGCTAATTTACTCCTTACTTTAGAACATATGATAGCAAGGAATTTTTTCGTTGCGCTCCCAGTAGTCTGTGGATCTCTCGCTGTAACATACTTGGCTCGATCCAACCAAGATCCACTTAACAGAAAACAACTGCAGTGTCATTTTAAAATGAAAAGGAAAACATTATTCTCTTTCATTTGATTTCAGTCCCCCCTCTCACTCTCTCTCTCTCTCTCACACACACACACACACACACACACACACACACACACACATACATACACATACACACATCTTCCTCTGTATTTCATGGTGTCATTTAGGAAAAACATCCGGCCGACCTATCTTCTGTGAAATCAGTTCGTACTTCGACCATCCTTTTTTGACCAAACAACCCCCCTTGAAAGATGTCATGTTTATTTTATTTTTTTCATTGATTAATGGCATTCAAAGAAAATTCAAGAAATGCATGCGTCAAGATTGGGAAAAAAAAATCTTTGACATGTTGTCTTTCCGAATAACTTTCCGGAAGCTGGTTTTGACGAAATCTTATGCAATCTTACACGGCTATATACTCCCGATATATAGGGGTATGAAAAAGTAGGTATATAGAAATGAAAAACAAAACGTTCTCACAATACGTATTGTATTGATTGGAGACACATAGTAATACTAGTAAAATACTTACTCTATACCTACTTAACCGTTTACCTGCCATGAGCCCCATGTGGGGATCTGTTAAAATTCATCTCACTACATGTTATTCCTTGTGTTTACATTGAATTGCTTACATACATTGCATTTGCAGAGATATATTTTACAACACTTAGCCTTTAAAGTTTTTTTAATTATTAGCCGTAAGAAGACATTTTCTGTCGTAATTTTACATTTCACGTGTAGAAAAATAATAACTATTTTGAAAAGTATTTTTTTTTACTATTTATAATCAATATTATTTTTTGATGTTTTATACACATATACAGTGTTGTTCGATAAAAGTGACTCACCTGATGTTTTTTTACTTAAAACATTTTTCGCCTATTGTTTTGGGGGTCAAACTAATTTTTAATCTTGCTAATATAAAGACCCCTTCCCGACCACCTAGTAAAAAAGTTTACTCAACCTAAAGTATTCTATTGATAATTATAATTTTGGATATAAATGAGATTTAGGAAAAAAATCTCTGTGCAAAAAAAATGACAGACTTATTTCCTGCAACTAGTAATCAATAGAAACATAACCGAACAGCTTTAAATAAAGAATAATAGAGGTATAATTTATTTATAATAGGTAATATAGTTCGAAATATTTAATAATCTAGGGGTCCTCCTTTATTTTGAATAACCTTTTCAACCCTTTTTGTCATTGACTTGATTAGGTTCGGGCAAATCTCATCTCCAAGCATTGAATTCCATTCGGATATGAAATTCACAATCAAATCCTCTTTGTTGCTCAACTGCTTTCTCGAGAGTCTGTACTTTATAATGCTTCATAAGTTTTCTATGGGGTTGAGGTCAG
>OZ038484.1:120088448-120095948 GCA_964036315.1 Acanthosepion esculentum
CTGACCCCGAACTACCACCAATCAGGATAAACGGAGGTCCTCTCAAGTAAGCCCCGTGCCTTGAAAGACTGTTTGCCTCAAACACACACCTGACCTCAAGTGGAACTCGTGCATACGATCCATTACTAAGGATAAAGGTAAAATGGTCGGCTACCTGTACCGCTCTAGTAAGTACCTGACTCTACCTCGTATTGTCTATATTTACAAGAATCAGATCAGGCCGAAAATTGAGTAATGTTGTCATGTTTGGGCGGGAGCTGCCTAGACCACACTCTCCAGCCTTGAGTCCGAAATAGTCTCCAAGCTTTCTGTCTATATTTCTGAGATGAAGTATTATGTATATTATTTACATTATTCGGACTATTGTCCTCATCTTTGACGCCATATTTATTACAACGTTTCGGCCGTTGTACGCTCCGGCCTTCTTCTAGTGGTCGGAATGTCGAACTGAACATCTGTCTATATTTCTGAGATGAGGTATTATGTACATTATTTACATTATTCGGACTATTGTCCTCATCTTTGTCGCCATATTTCTTACAACGTTTCGGCCGTTGTACGCACCGGCCTTCTTCAGGTGGTTGGAATGTCGCAGTGAACCCTTTATTTAGCTCACTGGGGTAGAATGTTCTAGTTCCACGTGTCATGTCTAATGGATGTCAGTTATCAGTTATCTCCTGTTAATTTCCCTCTGGCTGGGTATTGAACTCACACTCTTTGGGTCCTGTCACTGGATCTAACTAACGCCTATATCGACTGTGCCATGTGTTAAAGGGTTCAGTTCGACATTCCAACCACCCGAAGATGGCCGGAGCGTATAACGGGCGAAATGTTGGTATAGATATGTCGACAAAGATGAGGACAATAGTCCGATTAATGTAAATAAAGTCTCCAAGCTCTTGTAGGTAACGAATTATTCTCCACCCCCCTCTCTCTCTCTCTCTCTCACTCTATCTATCTATATTTCTATCTCCTTCTCCCTCTCTCTTCTCCTCTCTCTCCCTCCCTCTCTCTCTCGCTCTCTCTCTCACACACACACACACACACACGGGCGGGATGTGGCAAACCTCTCGCTGCTCTACAGCTACTGGAAAGTGCTCAAGCGAACTACATTCCTTTTTCCTGTCAAGTCAAACCTTCACGGCAAGAACAAGTCATCCCACTTACTTATTAGCAAACCACCCGCATTCCCCCCGTATTCCATCCCTGAGAAGTAAGTTCTACTCATGCAGCTTCCTCCCTTAAACCACTGCCCAATGGAACCGTCTCCCATCATGTTGTTTCCCCGATGACCTCAAGGTTAACCTGTTCAAGTCTAAGGTTAATTGTTATCTTCAACTCCTATACACGCAAATGGCCTCCTAACGTAACCCTCTACCTCGAGTGCCTCCCGGGCCTTGTAATGGGTGAACCATACTGTAAAAAGGTATAATTTTCCATTTTGTTACAATTTTCTCTAAAACTACGTTGTTGCTCACATCTTCGGTCCATGGTATTTTCAGTATCCTTGTGTAGAAGGTAGCTAGAGGCTCAATATTTTTTAGGTCGCCATATTAAATACTTTTAGGCTATCAGGTGAAATCGATATCTTACGATATGGCAATGTTAATGTTTACAAGCCGTGGAGGCTGCATCGTTAATTATTCATCATTTCAGGTAACATTATATCGAGGCCGTTAAAACAACTCTATTCAAATATTTCCCTGGAAACATTTGCTTCATATTTTTCTGGATAGGTTAATTATGTTGATATAAATTAAATATTTACCTACTTTATAATCATTCTGTTAATAACACCGGTTCCCGTAAGACCACCAAAGTTAAGAAACGTCGTGTCTGGCCAGTAGCTAGATGGGTAAATACTAGACTCTAAGCTTCGATGGATAATGGTTTCAAATTGGAAATTTGAGAGCCGAGTTCCAATTCCAGCCGGGTTCGTTATATTCACTTACGCGTTATATTATTTTACACGTTATATTTCACTTACCCTATGGAAATTTATAAATGTATAAATCCACCTCTTCTCCCTTCAGCTATGGGTTAATTAGTAAGACTTATATCAGCAAATAAGGTATTGCTCACCAGTGTCCCGTAAGTGAAAGCTTTGTTTTGCCAATTTGATGACACAGTGATTGTGTACTCTATGGAAACGGGGTGATAGCATCTATTAAGGTCCCAGCTATGTGCAAATCACCACCCATACATCGAAAAAAAATTCTGATAATCTAAAAAATATTTTCTGACTTTAAGGTTGATAGGCCGTAAAAAATAAAACCAATGAACCAATCAGTAAATAATTTAGGATTTAATGTGTACTTTTTTTATGTATGACCCCATTATTGCATATACTTTATACTCCACTTTAGTTTAATCCGACTCTGGCTTGTGGTATTGCTTTAACCATGAGTAATTGTGGCGTTTCAAATAATGATTTTGACAATCTCAGGTGACCAATTTTGACATTGAAATGAATGCATTTCAGCGGCAATTAGTATTTGAATTCTAAAGTTTAAAATAAATATAATAAGGCTATCTTTCCATTTGAGAAACCAGTTTACTGTTTTATGAAAATCTCTAGCTTGAGGCTGAGAAAAAGTTTGTTTTGTTAGTTTAATGGCATATCAACACCTTATGTGTCATATAATGCCAAAACTGAATTTTCTTGGGTGTTCTGAAGTAACAAAAATATGATATAAGTTATTCTGATTTCACAATTGAATACATGGTAGATGATACTCAGTTTTTGTGTATATATATGTTTGTGTGGACATGATTACTAGAGGCGGTGATATGTGTATTTTATGTTGTAGTTTTGTTGTAGATATATTTTGGAATACAGTTTGATTTCTTTAAGAAATTGAAGGACATTATATGGATTAATGCCATGAAAGAGTTCTTTGATGTTGGTTCTTTGGTTAATTTTGTTTAGAGGCATATCAACACCTCTATGGGTAATTTAATGTGGAAATCTAAATATTTTGAACGCAACTTCATACCTTCAACTACAGATAAAATGTATTGTTGGTATATTTACTATAAAAACGTATTTCTGGTAATTTTACTATAACAATGTACTTTATACATTCATAGTGTTTTGTTTTTGTTTGAGGAGGCGTCACTATTTGCCCAAACCTGGGACCATAATAGATGCTACCACCCTGTTTCCCTTTGAAATATATATATTAGAATATATATATATATGTATATATATATATATATATATATTAGCATATGTGTATACGTGTGCGTGTTATTTTAGTGTTTAATTAAACATTCCCTTAAAGAAAAATGTAATTAAGGTCTACCGGAGTAGAGCATTGAAAGTCTTATTATAGTAATAAAATATATAGTTTTATAGTAATAAAATATATGTCAAATTAAAAAATCCATTAATATCTCAAATTGTATATATATATATGTATATATATATGTATATATGTGTGGGGAGGTGTTTTTCAGTGGAATAACTATCGATATTTTTGATTAGCCGAACCGATGGTCATCAGTCACATTTGAATGAATGTTCCTCCTCGCTGGAAGGGGTGGGTGCAACCAGAGCGCTGAAGTAGAGTCGGTCTTTCTTCATGTTCGATAGCAAAGACGTTGGGAAAATGAGTTGCCAAATTAAAAAAAAATAAGAAGAATTTTCTTGCAGCAGATTTTCGGAATAACGAACTAGCAGAGATCGTGCCCAAATAATCTTTCGACTAGACGCATTTCCTTCCACATTTTTAAAGCAACTAGATTTTGGCGATTGTCATTTTTTTTTTTTGGCATGCGGGTGTGTGTGGCATAGCGGATATCATAGCCGTGATTGAGATGGGCGTGACGAGTTTAAATTCCGGTTAAAGTCCGATGAGTTTAAGTACGCACTGATGTCATATGGAAAAAATGGATCCATTTAAATGACGCTGCCCAGTAATCGGTTAACAATCAGAGCAGAACAAGGTCTCTGGTTTTGTCTAACAGCCAGTCTAGGAAAAAGACAAATGAATTCAAAACAGCATGGAGATCGTAGCATTAACCAAGAAGAACCATTTTCCATGGCAACCACAGCAGTGCAACAAAGTTTGTTAAACTTAGTACACAACCATAGGGATCTGACCGTATCAGTCTACCGAATACTTAACTGATGATTAATTCATAATGTTTAAAAATAAAATATGGAATTCATATTGTTTAAACATAAATATAGAATTCAGATTGTTTAAAAATAAAATATTGAATTCATAATGTTTAACCATAAAATATGGAATTCATATTGTTTAAACATAAATATAGAATTCAGATTGTTTAAAAATAAAATATTGAATTCATAATGTTTAACCATAAAATATGGAATTCATATTGTTTAAACATAAATATAGAATTCAGATTGTTTAAAAATAAAATATTGAATTCATAATGTTTAACCATAAAATATGGAATTCATATTGTTTAAACATAAATATAGAATTCAGATTGTTTAAAAATAAAATATTGAATTCATAATGTTTAACCATAAAATATGGAATTCATATTGTTTAAACATAAATATAGAATTCAGATTGTTTAAAAATAAAATATTGAATTCATAATGTTTAACCATAAAATATGGAATTCATATTGTTTAAACATAAATATAGAATTCAGATTGTTTAAAAATAAAATATTGAATTCATAATGTTTAGCCATAAAATATGGAATTCATATTGTTTAAACATAAATATAGAATTCAGATTGTTTAAAAATAAAATATTGAATTCATAATGTTTAACCATAAAATATGGAATTCATATTGTTTAAACATAAATATAGAATTCAGATTGTTTACAAATAAAATATTGAATTCATAATGTTTAACCATAAAATATGGAATTCATATTGTTTAAACATAAATATAGAATTCAGATTGTTTAAAAATAAAATATTGAAATCATAATGTTTAACCATAAAATATGGAATTCATATTGTTTAAACATAAATATAGAATTCAGATTGTTTAAAAATAAAATATTGAATTCATAATGTTTAACCATAAAATATGGAATTCATATTGTTTAAACATAAATATAGAATTCAGATTGTTTAAAAATAAAATATTGAATTCATAATGTTTAACCATAAAATATGGAATTCATATTGTTTAAACATAAATATAGAATTCAGATTGTTTAAAAATAAAATATTGAATTCATAATGTTTAACCATAAAATATGGAATTCATATTGTTTAAACATAAATATAGAATTCAGATTGTTTAAAAATAAAATATTGAATTCATAATGTTTAACCATAAAATATGGAATTCATATTGTTTAAACATAAATATAGAATTCAGATTGTTTAAAAATAAAATATTGAATTCATAATGTTTAACCATAAAATATGGAATTCATATTGTTTAAACATAAATATAGAATTCAGATTGTTTAAAAATAAAATATTGAATTCATAATGTTTAACCATAAAATATGGAATTCATATTGTTTAAACATAAATATAGAATTCAGATTGTTTAAAAATAAAATATTGAATTCATAATGTTTAACCATAAAATATGGAATTCATATTGTTTAAACATAAATATAGAATTCAGATTGTTTAAAAATAAAATATTGAATTCATAATGTTTAACCATAAAATATGGAATTCATATTGTTTAAACATAAATATAGAATTCAGATTGTTTAAAAATAAAATATTGAATTCATAATGTTTAACCATAAAATATGGAATTCATATTGTTTAAACATAAATATAGAATTCAGATTGTTTAAAAATAAAATATTGAATTCATAATGTTTAACCATAAAATATGGAATTCATATTGTTTAAACATAAATATAGAATTCAGATTGTTTAAAAATAAAATATTGAATTCATAATGTTTAGCCATAAAATATGGAATTCATATTGTTTAAACATAAATATAGAATTCAGATTGTTTAAAAATAAAATATTGAATTCATAATGTTTAACCATAAAATATGGAATTCATATTGTTTAAACATAAATATAGAATTCAGATTGTTTAAAAATAAAATATTGAATTCATAATGTTTAACCATAAAATATGGAATTCATATTGTTTAAACATAAATATAGAATTCAGATTGTTTAAACATAAAATATTGAATTCATAATGTTTAACCATAAAATATGGAATTCATATTGTTTAAACATAAATATAGAATTCAGATTGTTTAAAAATAAAATATTGAATTCATAATGTTTAGCCATACAATATGGAATTCATATGGTTTAAGCATAAATATAGAATTCATATTGTTTAAAAATAAAATATTGAATTCATAATGTTTAGCCATAAAATATGGGATTCATATTGTTTAAACATAAATATAGAATTCATATTGTTTAAAAATAAAATATTGAATTCATACAGTTTAAACATAAATATAAAATTCAGATTGTTTAACCATTAAATATTGAATTCATATTGCTTAACCATAAATAGGGAATTCATATTGTTTAGTCATAATATATGGAATTCATATTGTTTAACCAGATAATATGGAATTTATATTGCTTGACCCGAAAATACTCATAAAATAATCAATTCATATTACTTAGCTATAGAAAATATTTTGAAATAGTGTCAGTTTTTAAGCCTTGTGGGTGTCTCGAAGGTTTATTTATTTATTGAAAATACGAATAAAAGAGGAACCATTTTTTTTCTAAGAAAAATGTCTAAATTGTAAATCCGGGGACAAATATGATAAAAAGTCAAATATTCAGAAACTGAGGAGAAAAGCTGAACTCTTTCATTTCCGTTTCTGCTATTCGAAATGTGAATCCTTAAAGTGATCTCCCCACGTAATTTGTAACAGCATGGTATTTACACTAAAATGCTGTAACCGTCTATAAAACAGTGTATTGTTTTTGTTTGGTTTTTGTAAGTGTGTGTGTGTGTGTGTGTGTGTGTGTGTGTGTGTGTGTGTGTGTGTGTGTGTTGTGGGAAGGTTGTTTCTTGTGTTTACAAATAACATTTTTAGCAAAAATATTTTTATCAGAAACTTAAAACTTTGGGGTTTTTTGGGGTTTTTTTTTATAGAAATACTCAGTTCTTGACCGTCCATTGATTTCATCTCATCTTTGGGTTCGCTGGAAAACAAGAGAAAAATTTAGATCCAGAGTCAAGGCAATTAGCAAAACCACTGTCGAGGCAATTGTAAAGTTTCTTTCGCACGTTGAATGAGATTTTTTTATTATTATTGTGATTGAAATTATATTCTATTTGAAATGTCTTTGTAATAAACGAACAGGATAAGTGAACACCCCCCCCACACACACACTGGCATGTTGATTCTTTGTTTATAAATAATCACAAAATGACTGCCAACAAAAAGAACATTTGAGCCGCACCCACCTCCTTAAGATATCGACGGTGGCGGTGGGTGTTTCAGGATTGAGATTCGACTAATTCCACAGAATTTCCCGCCTTTTCCTCGCAGTCAACAACAGTCAATGGCGTCTGGTTGCCATTGGCAGGTGGTGTTT
>OZ038484.1:120100948-120173448 GCA_964036315.1 Acanthosepion esculentum
TATGAGTCAAAAACGTGTGATTTTAGTTTCAATATCCTTTCTGCTATAACTTATTTGAGCAGGTGTGCCATGGAAATCCTATATAATCATTCGTTCATTTAATATTGCTTGAATTACGGTGAATGCGTACCAGATTTAGACAAACTGCAGCCTGCTGGCCACATCCGGATTTTAACCGGCGCCAAAAGCCGGTATTGGGATATTTTGCCTGTCCAGCCCGAGAAAGGATTTATCCTTAGTCTGAGTGTTTCACAAGACCATCTTGATCGATCAGGTAATAACAACTTCTTGCTCTGGCACTAGGATCTGTTTTCTTATAAATCAAACACTGATGTATGCAAGGATTAGCTGATGTTTTGCAGTAAAATTAGGCGAGTTTCGTTTTTAATAAAAATAGAAAATTGTTTAATTTATCAAATTCTTACCAAAATTCTTTAATTTAGTCTTTTTAATAAAAACAGGAAATTCTTTAATTTACCAACATTCTGTTTATCATGTTAATACTTTGTCTTTTTAAAATATTCAAAAGGTACTTTCATCGTTAGAAAATGGGGAAATAATCACTTTTTTCTTATTATTCCTTATTCATATTTGTTTGCTCAGAAATGATTAGATTATGTTATTCGTTGGTTTGGGACAAAATATAACTAGACGTATTTAACACTTTCACTGCTAATCATTTGCAATTAGATACGAAACTACCATGACGTAGAGAAAAATCGAGGCTGACTAATAATTTGCGTGATAGAACAGTTAGAATTTTCCGTATTTTACGATAGATGGCGCAACGCTACACTCATACCAGCGGTATGCAAAAAACGTAGGTTTCCGTACTTAGCCAGCTGGAGCAAGATAAGAAAAACGAAGATCTCCGTAGTTAGCAGCGGAAGTGTTAAATGCACAATAATTCCCACATTTCAATTTTTATAACGATCTAACTGATCAGTCATTAATACACACGATCCTGTCTGCAGAATAAAACAAAGTTGCCAAATGCTAGCGTACATGTTTCAACCTTCTGCCACATCCAAGCTACTCTTCAAAAATCACTACGATGGTACGTATAAATAATACAGTATATATATATATATATATATATATATATATATATATATATATATATATATATATATATATATATATATATATATATCTACCAGCGTATGTCTTATATCTTACCCAACGTATTGGTAATTGTTTAATGGCCAAAATACTGATTTCTTTTTCTTTTCAAAACTATTTTATCGTGGTCTTTATTAATAAGATACACTTTATGCTTCTATAATTGAATTGCTTATATATATATATATATATATATATATATATATATATATATATATATATATATATATACATATATATATATATATATATATATATATATATTGTGTGTGTATTGAGGCAGCATTTTTTCATTCATACATGTTTCATTAAATAATATAGAGAAGTGTTATGAAGTGATATGAAAAGAATTTACAAAAAATAAATAAATAAATAGACAACACTTGTCTATATTATTTAATGAAACATGTATGAATATATATATATATATATATATATATACATATATATATATATATATATATATATATATAT
The DNA here is from genome assembly GCA_964036315.1 of Acanthosepion esculentum. NCBI lineage: Eukaryota > Metazoa > Mollusca > Cephalopoda > Sepiida > Sepiidae > Acanthosepion > Acanthosepion esculentum. Next base: position 120,102,545 of record OZ038484.1, read on the forward strand.
ATTCTGTGTGTATTTAGGCAGCATTTTTTCATTAATGCATGTTTCATTAAATAACATACACAAGTTTTGTCTATTTATTCTAAGTAAATTTATTTCATATTGTCAAATAAACTTTTTAGTATTATCACTGAAACACAAAAGAAAATCACCATGTTGATACATGTTTTTATTGTTAATCCTGTCTAAGCTTAAGTTAAATAACAAATATGGTAATTTTTGGTTTTATTGTTAGTCCTGTCTAAGTTTATAATAAATTAAATAACAAAGATGGCAATTTTTGTTTTAGATTGGTTATGCGGACATTTCAACAATGGCAGTTGTTTTTTTTTTTTTGCTGGTTTGCATGGAAGATTGCATCGTGCATATGAAACGCAGGAAGCGAATATCGTATGTTGATGTGAACATCTTCCCTGAATTCGATTAATTCAAATCTAATTCTAGTAAAACGATTACCAACAACATATACAATCTGCAATATTATTGGTTCTGACCTGGCATTTCGGCTTCAGTCACTTTTCCACCACCGTAATGGAAACACTTGTGCAAATTAATTGAAGCAAAACGAATAATTCCGTTATTATTAACATTTTCGTATTTTTCAAATGAAACATGAATTGTGGTGTTAAGCGAAACTTCACATTCTATTCTGTGTTCAATTTCTTATACTAAATTTGTTATAACAGATCCAGACATCGACTTATTTGAAGTATTTAGTATTTACTAATTCGAAATCGCTAATTTTTATGATGGATTCAGAGTAAATGGTATCACTTCTTTCATTTTAATTCCAGATCATAGTTTCTGCTTTGGAAAGGTTTATCTTGAATCCTATTTCTTGGAAAACATCGTAAAGTCTGTTAATATTGTATGCCAAATCATTCTTATCTCACCCAAGATGTAAGAAATAATTTGTCAATATTTATGAGAAAATTCTGAAAAACATATAACTAAAAAAAGAGTTAAAAACAGTCATTACTGTTTAAAATATTTTAATTTCGCTCTTTTATCTTAATCTTATATTTATTTTTCATCATTTGATTTCATTTTTATATTATATTATCTATATATAAAAGAGAGGATATCTGTGTGTCTGTGTCTGTCTGTCTGTGTGATAGATTTTCACTCGAGATCCATGCAACCGATTTTTACCAAACTTGGCACATAGATTGTACAATGTAAGAGATTGGTTCTTAACGTAAAATTCGATAATTTAAAAGAAATTAATAATCAATAAAGCCGATCAAAAATCAATAAATACTACTTTTTTCCTCCGATTTCATTCAAAGTCGGTATGTAGGTTGCCTACACCATGATCAGCTCAACGATACCTCATTTTTATTTCTATGCCACTGCGTTTAGAAAAACGAGAGATCGATTTCAACACAGATTTTAAACTAAAAGCTCCCTCAATTTTCAAGCAATCTAATACAAACATTACTCAACTGTATCCAACATAAGATAATTGTTTAAGTCATTTAACTTGAAAATTAAGTTCACCCATATAGGGAAAACCCGCGCAAATAGCAATTTTTACTGGTTTCTTTCTTATGTTTCGTTGATCTTTCAATTTTCATCAAACTTAACAATTGCTTTATAAATGTACCCCCTTTTATATCCCTGATAGCACACTGACAAATTGAATTTCAAAAACTCATAAATAATTCTGGTCTGAAGTGGGTTTTCATGTTGCCTGTTTTATCCTTCCATGTCCTCGGCTAACTTTGATTGAATAAATACAGACTACTTCTGTTATATCAGAACTGCATTAATTCAAAATGTTTTTTAATGAAAGTACTTTAAAGTAATTGAAGAAGATAGACTGTGTTAGAGCTAAACATGATGCTGTTTTTGCTACATTCCAATTGAACGCTTTTTCTGATCGACTGGCAAAGTATGGCTGCTAGTTTGATATGTTTTGCTCAGTTATTATCCTCTCATTTCCCGAAAGTCTGGTGCAAGCTGTTCACGATTATGTCAGTACAATGGAGAATGCGAAGAGACAAGAAACGGAGAAAGGTGGCCAAAAAGAAAAAATCGGAAATCCATATGGAAAGAAAACATATACAACAAAAATCAGAGAAATAGAAGAATAGTTGGTTACTATCAGGACTAATGTGATGCCACCTCCTACCAATTGGCGAAGTAGTAAGTATGAAACAATGGATGAATACGCCGGATAATGGAAAAGTCTTGATTTGTGCAAAGTCATATTTTCCGGAGAGCTTCCTTAATGAAGCAGCAGTAGCATCCGTTGAACATGATGGCTAGAAGAAGGTTCTTTGTGAGCGACATACATTGAACTGGAGTTACGGGTTAAGAAACAAGACGTTCCTTGGGACTTGGTCATTCCCTCGACGGGTGACCGTTTGGCATCACCAGGTCCTAAACTTGAATGTTTTGAGTGGTGTAATGGATAATGGCTCGGAATTTTTAATCGGAAAGCCGAGTTCAAATTCCAGTCGGGTTCGTTATATTCATTTTCGCACAAACATCTTTGGGAAAGTTATGAATTCACCTATTCCCCCTCCAGCTATCGGTTAATTAATGAGATTTGTATCATTAAAACATTATTATCGCGAAAAATTCTTACAATTTAAAAGCATTTTCTGGCTTTAAATAACCTGCAATGGGTTGATAAGTCGTAAAAAATCAGTCAATCAATCAAACAAATCTTTCTCTTTCATGCAAACCAGATACTCCTATGAGGTCACGTGCTTCCCTATTCAGTGACCGGGTGTGACCTTAAGTCATTCCTGAATCTAACATACTCTGACAATCTGGGACGAAGTTTGACTGCAAGCCAATACAATCATAACACAACATAATACAGTATAATGTTTTTAGATAGTTTAATTAATCAAGATTCATTTAAATTTGAATATGTTTTTTTTCTTTGTATATGCCAGAGTTTAGCTCATTCTCTGATATTCGTGAGTTGTAATTTTTTTTTGTTTCGTTATATGCGTCGTACCGAAATTGTGCAGTATTTGCGAAATATTTCCCTAGTCCCTTTGTTGAATTTTTGTATTATTAGCTTCTGAATAGCAACAGTTTCTATGATTTTGGCTTATGTATGGGTTTCCTGCTCTAGCCGAATAGGCCAACTACAAGTAATAAAACGTATACTATTTTACTAAGATTTTGTGAATATCCATAGGCATTAAAACAAGGAAGATCTATTTCTCCTGGTGTAGATTATATATATATATATATATATATATATATATATATATATATATATATATATATATATATATATAATTGTTTATTTAAAAATTATAACATAAATATGTTATAAAATCACTACAAAAATAGCCATTTGGTTTCAACACCTCAGGTGTCTTATCAAGTGATGATGTTGAATCATAAGACGCCGGAGGTGTTGAAACAAAATGGCTATTTTTGTAGTGATTTTATAACATATTTATGTTATAATTTTTAAATAAACAATTATATATGCTCTACACTGTATTGAGCACTCTTTTAAGAAAAGTAATTGTTGGTTATTGGAATTTATTCCGTATACACTAATCCTAGACTTGTGTGTATGTGTATATATATATATATATATATATATATATATATATATATATATGTATATATATGTGTGTGTGTGTGTGTGTGTGTGTGTGTGACTAAGAAAAATCTGACTAGACTCAATATAGTGGTATGTCGCTTAACACATCATCGTTTGACTACGATGATGTGTTCAGATTTTCCTACTTGTATATCTTATTTCTATGTATAAAAATACACTGTGCTCTCTTCATGGAACTATGTTTTTTAATATTTTATATTAAATAGACCTATTTGGATACTCCTTAACACTTAAGCATTTTATATATATATATATATATATATATATATATATATATATATATATATATATATATATATATATATAATTATTTATTCGAAAATTATAACAAATATGTTATAAAATCACTACAAAAATAGCCATTTTGTTTCAACACCTCTGGTGTCTTATAAGTGATGATGTTGAATGTAGGACCTACATTCTACATCATCACTTGATAAAACACCAGAAGTGTTGAAACAAAATGGCTACTTTTGTAATGATTTTATAACATTTATGTTATAATTTTCGAATAAATAATTATATTCGCTCTAAGCTGTATTGAGCACTCTTTTAAGAATAGTATTTATTGGAATTTATTCCGTATAGACAAATCCATATATATATATATATATATATATATATATATATATATATATATATATATATATATATATATATATATATATTGTAAATGCTATTTTGTAAATGCTATCTAATAGGGCTTAGAGGATTGCTATAATTTTTCTCGTTTCAGAAATTTTCTTAACGATTTCTTAATCATTTTACCCCATGCAAGACAGTAAAGACACAAAGACACAAGGGGTTACTGTGTGTGAAAGATTAATAAATAAAAAAAGAGAAACTTTATCAAGGAGCGAGTACAATAAGAGAGAAATGAAGAAGACAATAGATAACGATTGACATTGCATTTAAAATTTTTAAAGATCAAACTTAACTGGAAAGCATGGAGCCAGACAAGACTTCTACCAATGAGAAAAGAAATTGTTAGCATAGAACTTACGGTTACATCTGGCCAAATTAAACCGTGAATTGATGAAACCTTGGCGCCAATTTCGCACTTCGCAATAAAATCATAGAGTTTTTTAAGAATATTTTCAACCTGATTTAAAATCTCGTATTCTTTTTAATCATTTCACCCCAATCAAGGCAATAAAGCCACTAAGATGCTAGGGGTTACTGAGTGTGAGACAATATGAGAAAAAACACTATTAACGAGAGAGAATAATAAAAGAACAAGAATGAAGAAAACAGAAAATAATCTAGTACTGTGCCTAAAATTCATAAACTCTAGGTACAATAGAGAAAAGTCTCATCGGAAGAATTACCATGAAAGTATTTATAGAGAAGGCACAGGGAAGCTATGTTATGGCGGTGGGAAAGTGATTAAAGCCGAGATGCCATCTCAGGACCAATAATATTGCTGATTCTTTAGATTTTATATTGAGCCAAAATGGAATCACATTTAAAGAAAAGTACGCAGTGCTATCCTTAATTCTGTCAGCAGTTCTCATTTCATCGCCTAATGATTGTATGAGAAGACACAAGACGAATTAGAACTATTACTCCTAAATATCATGAGGCCTTTACAGGATGAAAAAACTACGGCCAAATTTCGCTTCGAATTGAAAATCCTACTGGGATTCATCATTGGCGGGCACAATCTTACCAACATAAGATACGCAGATGACACATTACTCATAGCAGACTCGGAAAAGAAAGAGAATTGGAAATCATACCGTGATTCATCATTGGCGGCCACAAACTTAACAACATAAGATACGCAGATGACACAGTACTCATAGAAGACACGGAAAAGAAATTACAAGACCTCCTACAGAAGGTAGCGAAGGAGAGCGAGAAGTGACTAAGCATAAATTGCATGTTCATCAGTAAAAGAATGAGCCTGAAATGCAATTTACAGGAAGAGGGAGCTGAAATTTCTGGGACACGTAATGAGAAATGAGTGCTTGGAGAATCTGATACTCACCAGTCGAATAGAGGGAAAGAGAGACAAAGGAAAACAACGCATGACATATCTAGGCAGGTGGATGACAGAATAGGGGCTGAGGGAATTAGCAAAGGGACAAAACCTATTGAGAGCTACAAGGGATAAGGTGAAGTGGAGAGCCATGATCGCCTACATCCTGAAGAGACACGGCACATAAAAAGAAAGAAGGCATCTGAGCAATTCGTAATGCCGATATTTAAAGTAAACGTGTTGGTTAGACCTTTTTTACTGTTATAACATTTCTATATTATATCAGGTAAAAGTAATACTTATTAGATTTTAACTTTTTTACAAAACTATTTTAAAAATTGATTCGTTATTTGTTCATTTTTGTTCAATTAAAGACGCAGGATAATTTACAACTTTAAATCACTTTGTTATATTCTTGTAAAACCATTTAAGTTTTAAAGAAGAATTCGAGGGCGCTACTAAATAACATAGGTACCTCCACGAGATCGCTAAAAAAAGAGCATAGCATGATGAAAAAGACGCCAAACTTGACGAAAACAATTTTATCGTCTAAATGTTTATGTTATTATTAAGAGAAAAGATCAAAGTTTATTTTGATTATTTCTTTTAAAAATTTCCTTCTCTTTAGAACAATCTGAATTTTCATTTAAAAATCTTTGTTTCTCTTTGTATCACCGGAACCAGTAAAAAAAACATATACAATTTTTAGCGCGGAATTTGTCAATATGTCATTCATCACCTGTCAAGTGACGCGAAAGTTTATGACCTGCTTTGTTTTATTTTCAAATTACATCTTTTCAGAGCAGAAGCTCAGTTAAACTTGGTTCCAAATATTTTAAATAAACTTTATAATTTCTGATTTTCTTTAATCATTTTTGAAAAGTGATAATTGATATTTAAAAGAGATTTTCATTTTTTTTTATGAAAATGGAAAAAAAATGATTGCCATCTGTCAATTTTGCTGACTCAAAAAAAAAGATTTTTAACGAAAATTTCGGACGTGCTAGGAACGATTAAAAAAATGTAAAAAAATACCCTCAAAATACTTTGATTTTTCCTCTTAATAATAACAAACATTTAGGCGATAGAATTTTGTTTTCGTCAAGTTTGGCGTCTTTTTTATCATGCTATGCTCTTTTTTAGCGATCTCGTGGAGGTACCTAAAATAACACAAGAAGATTTTTACCAAATAACAAACACACATCTTATGAAGAGCATCAGAAAATACAAATGGATGGCGAGTGTAGCTACAAGAGAAAATAACGATGTAGTTAACATATTAACTTTCCACACTACCAGAAACAAAAGATTGGACTGGTTTTACCAGATAGGTCTGGTTTGGTTTGTTTTACGGCATATCAACCTCAATTTGTAGCAAAAAAAAATAATGGTGATGAGAGGGGGGTCAAAAAGTGCAGTTCGGTTCTCGCCGGCAGGCCAGCTACTTCCTCTCTGTCCGTCTGTCAATCCTTACGACCAACTCTTTTGCACGTTGTCCGCCGAATTACTTCCCTTCACCTCGTGCTGCTGGCTTTTTATGCTACGGCTAAAATTTGCATGTGTGCAAATATCGTCTCGTTTTGGACGAGATCGGCGCACATAAATTGCGTCTTCAATAGGGGCCATATTTCTTTTTATCATCACAAGACACGTTCGCGCTCGTTTCGAATTCTGAGGTAAGTCATGTCTTTCGTCACACCCCTCCCTGATCTTATGATCACAAAGGTGGCACCCCGGCGACAATTGGATATTTAATGTCAACAAGATCCCTACTGCTCGTAATACTCGTCTCTTCCAAAAATGTATTGCTGATATTAAAACCTTTTTTTACACCTTCATCGTGCAATGACTCCAGTCTCGTGGTTGACTATTTGCCTATAGCTGGGGCCCTAAAAAGTGCTACCACCCTGGGTGAGGGTGGACCAGGAAAAAACTAGCAATTAACAGGTGGTGCCACGCTCCTCAAAACCTCCTGATCGGATGCCCTGCTGCCAGATGTAATTTATCGTCATACCTAGGACGCAAAAGATTGGAAGGGAATTCCCATTCGTAATAAAAAAATCTATAGTGGCCCAAGAAAAGTTTTTAGCCAGGAGAAATAAACATCTAATTTCAAAATTACATAATCCCAATTCAAACATAAATTAACAGTATTTGGAGAAAGTATCTGCTATTTTCTGTGCTTGTATTCGATTTTTCATGGATTTGATCAAGTTATCAACAATCGCCTGAGCCATATTCTGCCACTCCTTTAGCAATGTTTCTTTAAGGGTTGCCACCGACGTCATTTTGGTTGCACGCTCTCGAAGCTTTCGCTCTTGGTGCTCCCAAACGTGATTCATTGGATTTATGTCAGGATTTTGGGCTACCCATGGCAGTGGCTTGATTCCTTGCGATTCCTTCCAGGCCTTTGCTACTTTGCTCGTATGACATGGCGCTCCATCATGACATTCTTGACAACCTGATTAGTATCAAATAGTAGGAGTAGTCCTTTCGCTAATATTTGACAGTATTTTGAAACATTCAGCCGCTCGTCAACAAGCTCAGATTTTCCCACAAACCAGACAGCTCCCCACGCCATTATTCCATGTTTCACGCTCGCCTGCAGATATTCAGTGTTCTAAGTCTCATTCTGATTTCTCCAAACATAAACCTGTCTCGAATTCGAATATTGACAGAATTTACTTTCATCTGACCAAATTACAGGCCGCCAAAATTCATAACCTTTGCTCTCGAAATCTCTTGCTCATACGCCTTTTCCTGTTAGCTTCTGAAATTAAGGGCTTCTTTCTTGCAACTCTTTGATAGTCTACCTCTTTCAGAGTCTTTCTCACCGCATATGGCGACATTTCCATGCTGTTGGTGACATCTTTGACGTTCTGACGATGGTCTCACATAACTTCCCTCTTCAGCACACATTTCGTTCGCTCAGACACGAGGCTTGGTCTTCCTGACGTTGTTCTACACGACAATGGCCTTCTTCATTAAATTTCTTGATAATATTATTAACCGTTTGATGATTAACCTGAAAGAACCTAGCAATTTCTCTATTTGACTTGCCAAACTGATGCCATCCTACTATTTGCCCTCTTTGAAATTCACCAATTCCCTTACTTCCACGAACTTTCATTGCAAAATATAAATCAACTGTCGCTCATAGATGTGGGTAGCTTGATACTAAAACGGTATTGTCTGAAAAAAGAAGAGACGATATTACACAAGCTAAAATTGCTGTAATCAAGGGTGGCTAGAAACTTATAGCACAACGTATAACAGTTACTGTACTTGAAAAATCTAATTTCCTGAAAACATTTTTGACTGAAAAGATTTTGTAAATTTCAAGCGATAGAACTAATTGTTCTGTCTTTGAATGCTAAATATTTCTTGTATAGAAACGGCTAATTTACCATTACCATTAGCCGGTGTTTAAAAAATAATATGATGATATTTTTACATGTCAATATATATATATATATATATATATATATATATATATATATATATATATATATATATATATATATATATGTGTGTGTGTGTGTATATATATATACTCGACTCTCCTGTCAAATTCGACGTATGAGGGTCAAGCAAATCAGTTCCTAGGAAACTGACAGCCCGACACCAGCACATGAGATTTGATTATAGTGGTGGAGGTTTTGTGCAGAACCATCCACGCTTTTTGAATGGCCGAATACAGAGATCGGGTGCACTACGTACCACAAGGTCCCCAAACGACCCTCCGCAGGTTTTGAATTCAGAGTTGTCCTTCTCCTATACCAGTTTCCTTCCAAGGCTATAGAACTCAGTCTGTCCTGCTATTTACCCATAGCTGGAGGGAGAAGAAGAGGATTCACGCCATTCCCAACGGTATTAACACGTGAGTGAATGAAATGGATTCGTCCTCGGCTCTCCGATTCCTCAATCCAAGCCGGTATCCATAACTCCACCGTGCCTCATCTCTCTCTCTCTCTCTTGCTCTCTCTCTCTCTCTATGTATATATACATATATATATATTTATATACGTGTGCACTCACATCAAAAAATGACTACAATAATTAAATTTCATTAGAGATGGAAAAATAAAATATTTTTTTAAATTTGTTTCTTTTATTTCTTTATACATAGGATCGACATTCAGCAGGCACAAATAATATAATTACAATTTCAGGCGGAAGCTACCCCAGAATGCCAGTCGTAAAAATGATCGCTCTCGGTTAGGTCCATGGGAGAGAAAGCCTAATGTCATGGAGGCATGAAACTTTTTTCCCAAAAAATAGACATCACTGAGGAAGCATTCTGGTGCGATTTATATGCGTTTAAAACAAAGTCTTTTTTTTCTTTTCCTTTTTTGATCGGCGATATATATATATATATATATATATATATATATAAAAGTGAACATTGAAGTCAACACTCAGAGGCGACAGGCTGTTTCATGCTGAAACAGGCCAGACGAGTTCAAGGTTCACTTTTATATTTATATTTACATACGCTCTATCTCTTGTATTAAGCACTTTACCCCATAAATATAACACAAGTTAAAACTAAATTTCTTCATTCATATATATATATATATATATATATATATATATATATATATAAAGAGAGAGAGAGAGAGAGAGAGAGATTGATAGATAATAACAGACTTTTGTAATCCCTGTTTGTAGGAGAGACTTTGTAAATCACAGATACGGCTTCGAACAAAACCCAGACGCTGCAAATTCCCATATCTATATATATTTTCCTTTACCCGTCACGTGATCTAATTATTTCAAGATGAGATCGACTGCGCTTGCTCTCTGTCGATCCATGTTCAACCCCAAGTGTCGGCAGCGACTCTTGTGAGTGTCAAATTCTCCAAGACTTAAATGTTTCCAGAGACTAAACAATGTATATTAGCACAGTTAGGGGTGAGTAAATTATATAAGTCGTGGCAACAACGATGTTGCGCTACAAAACACATTCCGTGTGGGTCTACACAAGTGTCAACCTACGAAAGGAATTGCACCCCTAAAATATATTGCCAATAGAGTTGATTGTACAAAATTGCGGTTTGTATCTGTCTATATTTCTGAGATGATGTATTGTAACTATTTACATTATTTACATTTTTCGGACTGTTGTCCTCATCTTTATCGACATTTTGGCCGTTGTACGCTCCGGCCTTTTCCACCGTATATCACCTGAAGAATGCTGGAACGTACAATGGCCGAAAGTTTGTAATAAATATGGCGACAAAGATGAGGACAATAGTCCGAATAATGTAAATAGTGTACATAATACCTCATCTCAGAAATATAGACAGATGTTCAGTTCGACATTCCAACCACCTGAAGAAGGCCGGAGCGTACAACGGCCGACACGTTGTAATAAATATGGCGACAAAGATGAGGACAATAGTCCGAATAATATAAATAGTGTACATAATACCTCATCTCAGAAATATAGACAGATGTTCAGTTCGACATTCCAACCACCTGAAGAAGGCCGGAGCGTACAACGGCCGAAACGTTGTAATAAATATGGCGACAAAGATGAGGACAATAGTCCGAATAATGTAAATAGTGTACATAATACCTCATCTCAGAAATATAGACAGATGTTCAGTTCGACATTCCAACCACCTGAAGAAGTCCGGAGCGTACAACAGCCGACACGTTGTAATAAATATGGCGACATAGATGAGGACAATAGTCCGAATAATGTAAATAGTGTACATAATACCTCATCTCAGAAATATAGACAGATGTTCAGTTCGACATTCCAACCACCTGAAGAAGGCCGGAGCGTACAACGGCCGAAACGTTGCAATAAATATGGCGACAAAGATAAGGACAATAGTCCAAATAATGTAAATAGAGGAAAAACATTTTATAAATTTCAACCGATAATAACACTAAGTGTTCGGTTAGTAGATACCGAACATTTTCTTCATGACGACGTCTAATTTTTCCAGTTACTTTATACTAAACTAAAAAAAAACGTGGGTAGACATTGGTTCACTTTACACTAGAATTATAATGGTCAGGTTTTTACCCAAGTCTGCGTGTGTCCAGCTTGAAATATCGTGAATATGACAATAATGACGAGGACAACAGTCCGAACAATGTAAATAGTGTAAAAAGAGGTTTGTAGTTGAAAACTTCCTTATAAAACGGTGTTATTGTGTCTATCGTTGTTCGTATGGAAATAAACAGGAGGCATTACTTTCAGAGCGTTCTTTGTAATTCGGGTAGATTTACTGTCCTTATAGTTCACACGCACACAGGTTGTTATGTACACAGAGAGAACGTCATTATTTAAACGTTACGTCTTGTAAACTTTATAATTACAAGACCTGATTGCAAAATGATCTTTTTGCTCTTTTTGGAGTCTTGCTCTATTTGGTTCTTTATTTAGAAACGTTTACTAATGAAGTTTTCCTCCCAATGCAAACTGGCCGGCTTCAAATCGTTTGTTCTTCTATTAGGTTATTCTAGCCGTCCATTCAGTGTGAATATATTAGTGTGCAGTTGCGACTTCTCCAGAGCCTCGTGATTAACTATCTCAATTGAATTTCACTCTGTACTATTTTTCTTTGATTGGTCTCGAAAAGTTCTTTGAGAAAATCAGGCTTTCATTTACTCCCAAGAAGCAGCAGTGATTGGTTTTCGATCCAGTGCTTGTTAGCAATTATGTCCGATTCCTTGTGGAAATATGCCCACAGCCAGAAATGAAAGTCAATATCGAATATTGAATGTTGTTCTATTAATACGACCAAAATGTTTCTTCCTTTCTGTATATATCTATATTTTCGCCCGGTAATTCATTTTCATAAAATCTGTCCCTTCTTTCATCAAATTGTCTTTCTTCTTTGATGTGCCATGTCCTTTCCGAACGATCATGTCTCTCCACAACTTATTGCAATTGTGAGTTCAATCCCTGGACCGGGCAGTATATACTTGGACCCAGTAGAAATGGGGCGAATACTAAATAGACGATATATACAGGGTGTCCATAAAGTTCGTGTGCACGTTAAAAAAATTATAACTTTATTTGTGTTTGCGATATAAATAATTTGTAAAAAGAATTAGAAAGAAGTAAATCTATATTTTTTAAGGTTTTATTGAAATTTTATTTAAGTTTCCACATGTCCGCCATCATTAGCAATACAAAGGGTAATACGATTTTGCAGTTCACGGAAAACATTTGCCAACTGATTTACAGTAATGCCTGAAATCACATTAGTTATTTTAGCTATGCTTAAAACTAGGTACATTAAACTTTATAACATTTTTTTACAGATTATTTCTATCTTAAATACAAATAAAGTTTTTTTAAAGTACACACGAACTTTTATGGACACCCTATACTTAGACATGATAAAGGAACGAGAAAAGCCTACCCCCGTATATTAAAGAAAGTGTTCAGTTCAGAATTCCCTCTAGATTGACATACATAAGATGAAGGCCAGTGAGCACAACGGCCGAAACACTGTGATAAAACAACAAAGATGATGACAATAGTCCGCATGTAAATAATTTAAATAATTATAATCCCTCATCTATGAAATTCAAACAGAAATTATCATATTTTGTTCCCCAGTTTTCTGCCATCCACTCCGGAATTTGACGAACATGGTTCTCCACAACTTCTTTTTTTTTTTTTTTTGCTCTAAGTAACTTTTCATCCATGAACATCTCGCTTTGACAATGTTCTATCATCCTTTCCCAAAGTCGAGTCTGCTCGTATGAATGATCGCTTGGTCATATAAGGTGCTGTCAGCTTACATTCGCGGGTGGTGTAATAGATGATGGCTCGCAATTGGAAATTGGAGTGGCGAGTTCAGTTTCCGTTGGGGCCCGTCATATTCTCTTAAACGCCAAATACCCTTAGGAAATTTATCAATCCACTTCTTCTCCCCAACTATGGGTTAATTAGTAAGATTTGTATTAATAAACCATTATTATCTAAAAAAAAATTGTATTACAATCTAAAAATATTATCTGACTTCAAATAACTTGCAAAGGGTTGATAAACCGTAGAAAACGACTCAAAATCAATCACGTTAATTAGGTTCTTTCACGCTGTTTGTCTTTACTTTCGTATGCACTTTGAGTGTTAAATTCTCTGAGCTGTCTTTTCTCATTATGTATCACAGAATTGTAATCTGTCTCGTTCTGATTGTAAGTATAAGTTTCCTTGTTTTTCATATATTCTTAAAATATTTCTCGCTGTTCTGTTCTTGCAACTCAAAGCATAGGTCTGTAGAATCACATCTTCGCTTTATTCTAAACAAACAGGAACGTATCTAAGAGTCGTCGACGCGGATTCCATAAAAAAAAAACTAAAATGATCACGTGACAATAGTTCTGTGATATTTTGGAAAAGGTCGGGTTGGTGCATTTTATGACATATCACGTCTTGTTGGGTTCTTTAATGTCGAAATCTGTTTTTTTTTAATTATTATTATAGTCTGCAGGTAAACATTGGTCGTCTTTCAAATTAACTATATGTTCTTTTAGTTCCTATTTTCTTTAAAGCTTCCTCGTTTCTCACATGTTCAGTTCATGATATTCTCAGCATCTATCGGAAGAACAATTTCAAGAACCGTCTTTTTGTGGAACCTACTCCCAAGAGGATGCTTCCCCGATCACTACAACTTTAACCTGTTCAAGCTTAGGGTCAACCGTTATCTTCCCCATATATATCCCAATAAACTGTGCCTCTTACTTTATAACCCTCTACCTCAAGTGGCTCTTGGGTCTTGCACAATTTGAACATTATACTCAAAAAATCTCCTTAGCCCTCAAATCTCTATGGCTTACAATTGTATTGCTATATAACAGATTAGACGTTCAGAAATATTGTCTGCTATAGTTCGGCGTCAGGATTTTGTTCTTCCTGGGTTGAATTAGGTTAACAGATCCCTGAAATTAGGTAGGTTTTGTTTTTTGAATTTTTAGTCTTTTTCTTTTTTCTCCCGGTAAACTTAGCTAGGGTGTGTTTGCTCATTGGCCTCTTTTATTTCAGTCCCTATTTTTGCTTTAGTTTAATTCGCCATCCCCTCTCTCGTTAGGTTGTCAATGATGTCAGTTCTCTGGTGGATGCGGGGCGCTTTTCGTTTTTCGCCTATGTGTTCTTCGTTTTTGTTGTCGTGTCTGTGTGAGTGCTAGGGATGAATGATTGTTTTTTTTTTTTATATTTTTTTATAGTCCCGCATTGATTTCGTTCAGTTAACTGATGTTTCTGCCACATTTAAGAATTGGGGGGGTATTACTAACATGATTTTGTTTAGTTTTTTGTAAATAGATTAATTCATTTTGTATATACTCATTGGGGATCTTTGTAATTAGTTGTTTTATCCCCCCCTCACATACGATGATTTGTACATATGGGGACTATTTAGGATTTTCATTGAGACAATGAGGTATTATGGTGGATGTAGTAAGAAAGGTAAGTAAGAATGTGTTGTTTTGGTGTTAGGAATATTGTTAGTATGCTTGGGTCAGCGCTTGTGGCTAGCTAAGTTTCAAATTAAGACAGATGAAAACCGTCCTTTTCCCCATCCCCTTTTTTTAGGCCTTGTGCCACATTTTCTGTATTTTTAATAGAAATAAATATCGTAATATTGTGTGTTATCAAACTTGATTTTGCAAAAAAAAAAAAAAAAAAAAAAAAAATCTAGGGGCCGTGCAATTCTCTTCCTAGTCTCTTTTACATCTTTTCAACTCTGGTTGTAAGATGTAGTCGTACGTGGGTAACGTGTCCCCCAACTGTGGCGCGTTCATTTTAATGGTTTTTGTCTTGACATTTGTACCCTCTCACACGTGCTTGTTACACTCACCCACATAATTCCTTTTGTAAATACATGCATTGTCGTTTGATTTATATTTATTCGTATGTGTTATCTTTTTTTTATTGGACTCACATTGAGTCAGCCAATATTGTTTATGGGATACATTTTCCAGGAGCCCCCGTAAATATTTATTCTCCAAAGTGCTGATTCCCGCAACATAATAGTGACTAAATACAGTGCGGTTCGATAAAAGTGACTCAGCTGATTTTTTTTTTTTACTTAAAAATTTTTTCGTCTATTGTTTTTGGGGGTCAAACTAAGTTTTAATCTTACTAATATAAAGACACCTTCCCGACCATCTAGTAAAAAAAAGTTTACTCACCCTAAGGTATTCTATTGATAATTATAATTTTGGATATAAATGAGATTTAGGGAAAATCTCTGTGCAAAAAAACAACAACTGACTAACTTATTTCCTGCAACTAGTAATCAATAGAAACATAACCGAACAGCTTTAAATAAAGAATAATAGAGGTATAAATTTATTTATAATAGGTAATATAGTTCAAAATATTTAATAATCTATGGGTCCTCCTTTATTTTGAATAACCTTTTCAACCCTTTTTGGCATTGACTTGATTAGGTTCTGGCAAATCTCATCTCCATGCATTGTATTCCATTTCGATATGAAATTCACAATCAAATCCTTTGTTGCTCAACTGCTTTCTCGAGAGCCTGTTCTTTATAATGGTCCATAAGTTTTCTATGGGGTTGAGGTCAGGAGATTGGGGCGGCCATGTCATAACACTCACCTGTTTCTTATTAAAATATTCCTTCATTAATTTTGATTTATGTCAGAGAACATTATCCTGCATAAAAATGAGCTTGATGTCGATTTTCACACTTTCAGCAGAAGGGATCAGACAAGACTCTAGAATTCTCTTGTACTGCTCGCTCCTGAGTGTCTTTTCAATAGGTTTTAAGAAACCAGTTCCATGAAAAGAAAAGCATCCCCAGAACATTATACTGAACGGGTGCTTGACAGTACTTACTGCTAAATTCAAAGAGCTTTCAAAGCTTCTTCGGATTTTGGATCGCTTATCCTCTTGTTTTATCGGAGAAGAGAACATTTAGTAAAAAAAAAAATCAGGTGAGTCACTTTTATCGAACAGTACTGTATTTACCCACAATATACTAGCATCCGGCAACTTTATATGCATTTCGGAAACTCTCGGTCGCTTATAAATGAAAGCGAACAACAATTTTAGTTGTAATATTTTCGTAAGCATACGCGTAGTCCCGGTGTCTTTGGCAATTGTAACAGAGCAACATGCCAGGAAGAAGAAAAAGAAATGAAGACGGAAAACAAAATAAAGAAGCTTAAGCGATTTCCGTTCAATTATCAAGTCTCGATTCCACTTGTCGTCTCTTTCTTCACCCGTTTCCAAAAATATTTAATCGGAGTTAGGTTTCCGAATCGGCTTTTATTCGCAGTCTGTCTTACTTATACGGTTCTTCTAATTTCCCCGAAAGGATCAAAGGAAATTGGAATATCCAGTGATCATCAAAACAATCCACAATGTGCACAAGTCGTCCGATCTGACCAGGCAACGAAATCATTGCCATGTGTTCTGCAAATCTGTGGTTGATCAAGAGAATAAAAGGAAAGACTAATGCAAATCCGTTTTCTGTCCGTATCACTGGTCAGGCAATCCGTTGCTTCAGCGTCGATCACCAGCCATTCACACTCAACCTTATTAGATACATGCTTCGTTCTTGCTTGTAACGAGATTTGTACGAGATTTCGGTTAAGATTCACTGATTAACTGCGCATCTTTTTTTCTTTTCTTTTCTTTTTTCCTTTTCTTTTATTTTTTTTCATTTTCTTTTTTTTGACAACTACTCGTCCACTTCATTGAAGGAACTCATCCGTATTGACTATCATATCTTTCCTGACGCAAGCTCTGTCTCTTTCACATTTCCGGTTCGTTCTAACAAATTTTTGTTCACTGTCCCACCCTCGGAATTCTTTTTTTTTTTCTTCTATGGTTGTTTCTTTTTTAACGTATTTTTTCTTTTTCTTTTTTTTATTCATGCTCTCTCTCTCTCCTTATCTCTCTCTCCTTCTTTCTTACTCTCTCTCATTCCCTCTCCCTAATCTTATCGTGCCTATCTATTGATACTCTGGTTAGTTATTAAGTTACTCTTTTGAAATGAGGAAGTCGTTTGATCAGATTAACAGGTCGCAAAGCTATTAGAACTCTAGAACATTCTGTTCAAAAATTAAATCAAGTTTTGCATCAGAACGGACATTTGTAGTGTTAGAAACCTCATCCAAGTCGTAAAAGGTTGGTATTACGAATACGATCAGATATAAAGTTTAGTCATTGATATATATACTTCGATTTTTCCTTTCAATCAACTTACGCTCGTCTGTGCAATATTTCCTTCAGAAAACTCAACAAGCATTTGGAAAACTGTTCTTTTCTTTTTTTTCTCTGTTATTTATTTAATAAATCGCCGACTTCCTCACGAATTAGATACGATTCTATCATTAAAAAAAGGATGTAAAATGTATAAACCCATTTTGACTTAGTTGCTTGACCGTTGACGTAAAGTTATAAAATTATATTCATTTATAAATCTCCTGTGCAGTTGAATTTTGTCTGTGTGTCCTCCACTTTCAGCAGCCGAACAAAAGAGCCCGTATTAGCAACAGAATATAACACAATGTTGAAATTTAATATGGGGTTCCGTAATGCCGTTGTAGTGAAAATAGAAAGCCCGAATTGCCTTAAAGCTATGCTTTATTCCACTTTAGCAATACGTGTGGGAAAAAACAGCTTATATCTACAGACTGTTCTATTATCAACAGGGGTGGATGAGAGATCTCAAATACTTCTGAATACTACAGCCGTACAAAAATTGATCAAGTCCCCTGGATGCTAATAATGAAGGGAATTTTCAGTGTGCCTATGTCGCTACCGAATGTAACACAAGGTCGTGATTTTAAGTGAATTTTCAGGCAATACCGTGGAAAAATTGCTCAATCTCGATTGGCACTTACCCCCTTTGCGAACCTCTCAGGTGCCGAGTAATGACCCCAGTCCCGAATAAGTACTGTCAGGATGTATAGTATGCACATGTATAGTGTCCTAATTCCTACGATACTTTCTGAATAAAAAAACTGTGAATAAGAGAAAATAGATTTTGGCAGAAAATTGTTCAGTGCTTCTTCAAAGTAAAACAATATTTTTCTTGCCATGTGCCAGTTTCTGCTGGGACTTTCTCAGACCGTTCGAAATACCCTTGCTCCTGGATTATGGTCATTTAAATATGTGTTTGAATATATATATAGTGTAATCATTCATGGGGGTTCCAGGTTATTCCATTACATCAAATTTGAACTGTGGTTGAAGGGGAAAATAAAACTACAGCGTACTGCCCGCCGCAGGGATTAAGCTCGCGATCTCCAGTCAAGTAGACTTTAGCTTTTAATGGACATGTTTTTTTTTCTACAGAATGATGCTGAGGATACCATGGACCGAACATGTGAGCATCGACAAGGTCTTAGAGAAAACGTAAACAAAAGGAAACTTATAATTAATATCAAGAGACAGTTGAAATTTCTGGGGTACGTAATGGGGTACGTAAAGGGCTTGGCAAATTAGATACACACAGTACAGATTGAGAGAAAGAGGTACAGTGGAAAGCAGCGCGTAAAATACTTGTTAAGCTTGCGTAAATGCGTGATAGAACAGAGTATGAGAGAAAAACACGAAGACAAAACCTATTAAGAGCTAAAAGGGACAAGAAGATGTAGAGGGCCGTGATCACTTACGCCCTGAAGGGACACAGCACAGAAAAGAAGAATGGTAGTATTAGCCGTTTCCTTATTAGGAAACTGTCATATAGAAATAAAGTGTCGCCGCCGACACTTGGAATTGAACACGGATCGCCAGAAAGCAAGCACAGTCGACAGCATCTTTGAAATAATTAGATCACGTGACAGGTAAAGGTTTCTCCATATGTATATGGGAATTAGTGGCGTCTGAACGAGTTTTGTTCAAAGGCGTGACAACTGTTGTATGTGATTTACAAAGTCACTCCTATAAAAAAACAAAAAACATTTGACATTCATTGACCGAGCAGCCAGTACTGTTTTTGTTTGAAATTTATAAAATCTTTCTCTTAAAATACTTTTTTTTTTTTTAATGAAATCAGGTTTTTCAAGTTCAGTAGCTGTTATCGCTCTTTCAGTTATTGATGAGGATTTCCTTCCTAACCTTCTGTTTGAAGTGGTGTGGAAAGTTGACTAAGTCATTATGTCACTCATCTTGACTGGAATATTGTCATCCCGCGGAGTTCCATAAAATCCGAGATGTTTTGTCATTTTTTGTCTGTCGTCATTGAGACAATATGCTGTTATGTTGTCTCTGGTAAAACTGTGCAGTGTAAGTGAAGTGTTTTGGTGAAAGGAAAAACATTCGAGTGGATATCTCAGTGATTGTGGCTAGCTAGCTATGTTTGAGTGATAGGACAAGTACTGACCCCCTCACACCTTTCCCCATTTTTTTTTGTCTCTGTGCTAGATATGACACTTTTAAATACAACAATTATATTTTTGTCAGTTGTCTGGAGGACCACTATCACTCAGTTTATGCCAGTTGCTCAGTCGATTGCCGAGAAAGTCAAGCGAACAGTGGAAGAAAAGAAAAGAGTAGAAAAAGAGGTAAAAAGTATATGAACAACGACTATTACTTAATTTTAACTACATGAATTCTATTCATTTTAATTATTTAAAGAATGTGTCTCATGATGCTAATCAACGGTTAAATGTAACCGTCTCTCTTCTACCAAAACAGCTTCTTCTTTCGCACTACCCGGCTGTGAAACTCCCTTCCTGTTGCTTGCTTCCCTGATAACTATAATCTTCAAATATTCAAGTGTAATGTCAATCGACATCTTCTGATACCTTCATCTTGTTCCGCGTCTCTTTTTGTACCCTGTACCCGGAATACGCATCTTTACTCTTGTTCTCTACCCTCTGTAATGCCTTGTGTGCTAGTAGCACTCACGCTTTGCTTGGGGTGACATGCTTCAAAAAATGACCACTGTATATTATTACCCATAGAGAACATTTTTTAAATCATTTCTCCCCAAGCAAGACGATAAAGCCACTAAGACGCAAGTGGCTACCGAGAATGAAAGAAACTAAGAAAACATTAATGTTGAGAAAGGACAATAAACAGAACAGCTTCAAAAAGAGACATAAGTTATCGTTTGACTTTGTAGAATTTTCTTTAGATTCTAGTGAACAGGACAAGAAACTGAAATAGTTTCCCATATGAGAGAAGCGCAAGCATATTATGATAGAAATTACAGTTACATCTAGCAATATCGACAGTAAAATGGTGAGACCTAGCTGCCAATCTAGTACTGCGTTCAAATTTGTGAAGGTAGCAATAAGGACAGTTCATCAGAACAATTACGAAAAATATTTGTAAGAATAGGCACAGAGAAGCTAGGTTATAGAGGTGTGAAAGGGATTTTAACAGATACATACCAGGTCAGGACCAGTAACATTGGGGATATTTCTTTGGAGTTTGTCATAGCAGAAAACGATACATCGATTTCGGCCTTAAATGTCGTTAGTAAAAGCAAGACTCTCCTTTCTACTTCGATCTATCTTATTTCGGAAAAAAAAGTTAATTGCGTGTCAGGATATTTCAGATAGAAGAGAGTGATGAAAAAGTAACTGGGTCACTTACTCTACCAAACTGCCTTACCAGCTAGACGGTAGGGAACATAAAAGTTGTTACCTCCATTGTCAATCTTGTCAGGGGTGGAAGCTAACTATGATACTAATTCACAATATATATATACTATTTAGGTATCAATTATAAATATGCTGTGAAACTAACCAACTAAGAAAAAGGAAAAAGTTTTAGGATAATTATATATTTCTTCAGCAGCTCCAATAGCACTGAAGGGAATCCACTGATTAATTAATTAGTTATGAGGTTCTGTTTAGTAACTTAGATGACTCGCATTTCCCTCTAGAAATCAGATAAATGTCATGGTTCGAATTCTGCTTTCAGATTAGGAGCAACACGCTTTTCCTACTCCAAGCGTCCCTTTACGGTCTTGTGTCAGACAAAGATATATAAAGTAAATAAGTCTATACCGGATTCAGAACTGATGATGACAGCGTATATGCCGATATATACAGTGCTGTTCGATAAAAGTGACTCACCTGATTTTTTTTTTACTTAAAATTTTTTTTCGCCTATTGTTTTTGGGGCGAAACTAATTTTTAATCTTACTAATATAAAGACCCCTTCCCGACCATCTAGTAAAAAAGTTTACTCACCCTAAGGTATTCTATTGATAATTATAATTTTGGATATAAATGAGATTTAGGGAAAAACTCTGTGCAAAAAAAATTACTCACTTATTTCCTGCAACTAGTAATCAATATAAAACAAAACCGAACAGCTTTAAATAAAGAATAATATAGGTATCATTTATTGATAATTGGTAATATAATTCAAAATATTTAATAATCTATGGGTCCTCCTTTCCTTTTTTTTCAATAATCTTTTCAACCCTTTTTGGCATTGACTTGATTAGGTTCGTGCAAATCTCATCTCCAAGCATTGAATTACATTCGGATATGAAATTCACAATCAAATCCACTTTGTTGCTCAACTGCTTTCTCGGGAGTCTCTACTTTATAATGCTCCATAAGTTTTCTATGGAGTTGAGGTCAGGAGATTGGGGCGGACATGTCATAACACTCACCTGCTTCTCATCAAAGTATTTCTTCATCAATTTTGATTTGTGACTGGGAGCATTTTCCTGCATAAAAATGAGCTTGGTGGGGTCGATTTGCACCCTTTCAGCAGAAGGGAGCAGACAAGACTCTAGAATTCTCTTGTACTGCTCGCTCCTGAGGGTCTTTTCAATAGGTTTTAAGAAACCAGTTCCATGAAAAGAAAAGCATCCCCAGAACATTAGACTGAACGGATGCTTGACAGTACTTACTGCTAAATTCAAAGAGCTTTCAAAGCTTCTTCTTCGGTTTTTAGATCGCTTATCCTTTGAATTTAGCTCAACTTTCGTTTCATCGGAGAAGAGAACATTTAGTAAAAAAAAAAATCAGGTGAGTCACTTTTATCGAACAGCACTGTATATTCGAAGTTGGGATAAAAATAATCTTAAACAAAAAAAATAAAAATTCAACATCCTCTACCAAGTTTTCCAAGAAATCGGACTCAAGATTAACCTTCCCAGAACAGAAACTATTATCTAGAATTTTTTTAAAGCATTTCAACCCAAGCAAAGCCGAGTGCCACTAGAACGCAAGGAGCTAGTAAGTAAGGGAAAAGGTATAGTGGGTGGGGGGAGAAGTGAATGTAGGAAGATAAGAAGAACGGGGATCAGGGCAACAGAAAATATCGATTGACATTACATTTAAATTTTTGAAGATTATAATTCTCAGTGCAGCAAGTAAGCGGAAGGGAGTTCCACTGTCAAGAAGTGCGAGAGAAGAAGCTGCTGGAGAAGAGGCGGTTACGTTTAACTGTTTCGACAGTGAAAGGGTAGGACCGAGATATCAAACTAGTAGCACGCTTAAATTCATGCAGTCGCGGCACCAGTGAAAATAGTTCGTCAGAACAGGTTCACTAAAAATATTTGTATTAACGACAGAGGGAAGTCGTATTCCATCGGCGAGAAAGTGACTGGAGTCGAGCCCCCAATTCAGAACCGGTCAAACTGCATATCCGTGTTTGGGCACCAGCAGGGGCACCAGACCATATATGGCAACAGTATGCATGGACGAAGGGTAGATTTGTAGATGTAAACTATAGACTCAAAATAGAAAACAAAAAGCTTCTGGCGCGACACAGATAAACAAATGACATTGCTGTAATTGCAGCCATTGATTCAATGTATTTTTGTTTTCATCTCAGGTCAGTAGAGAACGGGAGACCAAGAAACCAAGAAGCCGAAGTGAGACGCTCTCATGGAGTTGAGTATAAACCCTGCTGATAGGAAGCAGGGAAGTTTCTCAATGGTGAGTAAATAACAGCAGTTTCGTTTTGGATGCATTAAAATTCACAAATCATTCCCTGCCCCAGTAACCCACGGATTGGAGGTCGATATTCTGTACATTATTTCATTCTGTCAGCAAACAGTTGCTAAATTGAGGACACGCTTGCACTCATTATGAGCAGTGACAAAGAGACGTCTGTCGAAATGAAAGCAGTGATGGCACCTACCCTGAATCCGTCATAAAATTTCAAGATGTTCAATTAGCGAATACTAAACACTTCAAATACCTTGGTGTATGGATCAGTTATAACAAATTATAACAAATTTAGTGTAGGACAAAATTGAATATAGAATAGGCAGTGGGAGATGTTGTTTCGTTCAACGCAGCAAAATCATACACAACATTAACATAAATGCTTGTCAGATCGAGACTGCCAATTGGATATAATGCATAGCACAAAACTTGTTCAGAAATATCGAAACTTTCAGCTGTATTCAATCTCTTTCTCAGACCCAAAATTAAAAATGTCTACGCGGGAATGAAGGCTGTAGGTTATAACGAGGACAGTCCTTCTTCGAACCGGTGCTACAAAGTCACAAAAAAACAAAATAACAGTAACTACATCTTGAGAAGTTTCAAAAAAGAACAACTAAAATGATTATCTCATATCACTCGATGCGAAAATAATGACATATTTAAGATGTTGACCATCTACACTACTTCAAACAAAAAGATAGGAAGGAAACCCCTATGATTACTCGAAAGATGTATAACAGTTAGGGGACTTCAGAAGCCTATTTTTTCTGACAAATTGTTTTCATAGAAAGGTTTCATGATTTTCAAAAGTCGCACTGGATTCGCGGTCAATGAGTATCAAATATTTCCTAATAAGGAAACGGTTATCATTATAATAGCCATTAATTGCTGACTTAGAAAATCAGATTTCGAAATCTTGCCCTCTCCTTGGAATCGAACACCGGCGGAACTCAAAATGATGCAATTATCACAAAGCCCTTATTGGACATATGAACTTAATAAAGCTTTTAATACGATTAGGTATGGTCAGACACGGAAAAGAAATTACAAAACCTCTTACAGAAGGTAGCGAAGGAGAGCGAGAAGAAGGGACTAAGCATAAACTACAAGAAGACAGAATGCATGGTCATCAGTAAAAGGATTAGCCCTAAATCTGATTTGCAGGTCGGGAACACTAGAATCAAGCAGGTGCGGAAGTTTAAATACCTGGGAATTTATTGACAGACGACAGTAAGTGCGACACTGAGATCCGTAGACGTTTTGGGATGGCCAAGGACGAATTCCAAAAGCTGGGTAGAGTATTGTGAGACAGCAAGATTTCTTTGGTAACAAAGAAAAGAATAGTGAGCTGTTAGGTGACATTTGTCCTTTATGGCAGCGAATGTTGGCCAATTTCCTCAAAGATGAAGAGACTCGAGGCGACGGCGATGTGATTCTACATAAGGACGCTGAGAATATCATGGACCGAGCGTGAGAGCAACAATGAGTAAAACCTCAGGGTGCAAACAAAGAGGAGGCTTATACTTAACATCAAGAAGAGGCAGCTTATGTTTCTGGGACACGTAATGAGAGGAGCGCCTAGAGAATCTGATACTCACAGGCCGAAAAAGAGACAAGGGAGAACAACGATTGACATACCTGGCGGGCTTAAGCAAGTGGATGACAGAACGTATTCTGCAGGAGGTGGCAGAGGCACGAAATTTATTGAGAGCAACAAGTGATAGGGGAAAGTGGAGAGCCATGATCGCCTACCTCCTGAAGGGACACAGCACATAAAAATAAAGAAAGGTGCCGTAATATTTTCGGTCTGACCTACTATAAAATATATTCGGTCTGACCAAATGACCATAATTCGGGAGGGTTTGGAAAGTCCCAGCACAAACTCACCCAGAGAAAGAAAAACATTGTTTTATTTTGAGGAAGCACCGAACAATTTTCTGCCAATATCTATTCTTTCTTTTTCGTAGTATTTATTCGTTGGAAAGTTAACAGGATTGAATTGAAGTTGCTTGGTTTTTCATTCTAAACGAAATGCTCCTAATTGCTGTATATATCGTTACGCGATTACTGTAAACAAAAAATTCAACTCTCCTCCAAAAGATCGATGTCGCCGATGAAAAGGAACGGGTATAAAGACAATGACATATTTTTCGTTATTGTTTGTTCTTTATGACAAAGACTGTGAAGAACATATTTCGTAGTTATACATTTCACTTTGGATAAGAAATTATGTGAGACTATATTTCAATTCTAAGTAGTCATTTTATTCACGTTATAACTAGATCCTTACCAAATTTTGACCTCTTACCGGGGTTATACAGGATGCGACGAAATTGTCGCTATTTTACACTTTTAATTTCGCGCATGCGCGTTGTTTATTTGTAATTTTGTCGACTGCACAATATAGGAGGGTCAGTTGGGCACCGCCTGTGAGAAAAAGAGCACCATGACGCAATTCGCTCCACCAGAAATGTTGAAATGTCACGTTTTACTGCTTGGCATTTCTGCCAAAGCTCTAATACGAGCATTTCAGTGTCTTTAGGTGTCAATCTGAGGACAGTACAGACGTTTCGAAAAGAGTTGGATGAGTCTAATGGTGATTACGAAGGTACAGCACTCTAATTGTTCTAATAAAAAATGGACTCCTGAATTTGTTGGTGAGAGCCTCAGAGGCCTATATCAATTGCCTTGAGGAGGCAGTGCTGCCCTGGGTCAAGAAGGTAGCTGCTGGAAGACACTTTATCTGAAAACAGGACTCTGCACCATGCCACACAAGCAGGAGAACCCAGTCATGGCTTTCAGACAATTTTTCCAATGGCGATTTTATTGAATAAATTTAACCTTTAGTATTTGAAGGTATTTTTGTGTAATTTTGATAAATATATCTGTTAAAATAACTTGTCATTTGGCGTAATTTAGATGACAATTTATCTATCGCACGCTATAGACAGAAATATATATATATATATATATATATATATATATATACGCACACACACAAACACACATATATATATATATATATATATATATATATATATGTGTGTGCGTGTGTGCGTGTGTGTCCCCGTGTATATAAAGATATATATATATATATATATATATATATATATATATATATATATATATATATATATATATATATATATATATCACATAAACGTTATTTGTAGTGAATATTCATATTTGCGTAGACACTCCGTTTATTTTTTAAACAGTATATTTATTTTCGTCTACCGGCCTCGAGAAATCTTATTAAATTTTCCTTTAAGAAAATTTTTCGAAAATTCAGACTAGTTCAGACTATTAAATATTTACATTTTTTCATACACTTACACACTATTACCCGTATAGATTTTGTATATACCATTCCCTCCTCTCTCTCTCTCTCTCTCTCTCTCTCTCTCTCTCTCTCTCTCTCTCTCTCTCTCTCTATTTCACGTATACACACACATATATATGTGTGCGTGTGTGTGTGTAAAATATTTTCAGATACAGTGTATCTATAAAGGAACTGAATGAAGAGAAAGACAAAAGAAAATCTATTCTTAACCGATGCGTTTAGTCCTTTGAGCGGCTTTATCAACGCAAATGTAGGATTCAGTTTGTTGCGCGTATTTATATACAAAAGCGTGGATGTCATCGGTCTCAAGGTTTTCAAATTTTCAAATACTACCCCACTACGCCGAATGGCCGCATACTGTTGAAAAATAGAATCCCACCTCCAAGAAAGACACACATGCATTACTACGAATATGCATTACCTTCCGATGCCCGAATTTGAGAACGTTCATGAATGTTCACCAGGTGGTTGAAAAGGCAGTTAAAACATATGGAGGACACGAAGTGCCATAATTTAAGGTCTGGTAAGAGAAAAGTAAGCGAATAATATTCAAGAAATATTTGTTTGTTTTGTTAATAATAAATGAATATTGTTTAAATTGTGATCAGATTTTTATGGTTTATGATGGACGTATATGCTGTAAATCTTCTGTGGTAATAGATTTTTGTGGTCGCTTCTATTGGCTTGGGAAATTCTTTTAGCAAAAGTGTGATTGGGAAGATTCTAGGACGTAGATGTATTAGGTCATCCTATAAGTTCTGTCCGAATTTTAACTTTTTGTTAAAATGAACGAAATTTAAAGAGTATTTTATAATGTCTAATGGAGCTGAACATTATTTTTATGTTTAGGAGCATTTAAACTGATCAAGTTTTATTTCAGAGAACAATAAAATTAAATTTTGTTTGATTAAAACCCTGCTAACATGGTAGTACCCAAGAATCATTTGAGGCACATAATGCTTTATGAGTTCAAGAAAGGAAACTCAGCAGCCGAACCGGCTAGAAACATTCACTCAGTTTATGGAGAGCAATGTGTGAATGAAAGAACTTACAGAAGACGGTTTGCAAAATTCAGAGGTGGAGATTTCACCCTTGAAGATGAAGATCGAACCGGACGTCCAGTTGAGTTTGATGAAAAGCTTCTTGAAGCAGCCCTTGAAGAAAATCCTACTTTATCAGTTGAGGAATTGGCAGTGGTTCTCAGTTCAAACCATACAACTGTTCGTCGTCATTTTCAACAACTTGGAAAAGTTCTTAAACTTGGAAAATGGGTGCCTCATGAATTGTCTGAAAACAACCTCAAATCCCGAGTTGACATCTGCTCTTCTCTCCATTCTTGCCAACTTGTTTCACCTTTTTTGAATAGACTTGTGACTGGCGACGAAAAATGGATCTTTTATCGAAATGTTAAGCGTCGTAGACCGTGGCTTGGTAAAGGGGAAGGACCC
The DNA here is from genome assembly GCA_964036315.1 of Acanthosepion esculentum. Lineage (NCBI taxonomy): Eukaryota > Metazoa > Mollusca > Cephalopoda > Sepiida > Sepiidae > Acanthosepion > Acanthosepion esculentum. Next base: position 120,130,792 of record OZ038484.1, read on the forward strand.
CAGCCACAGCCGAGAAGGGAACTTCATGTGCAAAAGGTTCTTCTTTCAATCTGGTGGGATTGCCAAGGAATAATCCACTTTGAATTCTTACCACCTAATGAACAATTAATGCTCAAATATACTGTCAGAAATTAGAGCGTTTGAACCAAGCTTTGGGGAAAAAAGACCTGTTCTAGTGAATCGAAAACGGGTGATGTTTCATCAGGACAATGCGCGACCACACATAGCAAGAATCACGTCATAAAAGGTCGAAGAACTTGGTTGGGAGAAAATTCCTCATCCACCTTATTCTCCCGACCTTGCTCCTTCAGACTACCATTTGTTTCGTAGCTTACAAAATCATTTGGAAGAAACAGCTTTTGTAACACAGGAAGAGGTTAAAACTGACATTTGTGAGTTCTTCGAATCAAAGCCAAAAGAATTTTACAGTAATGGAATTAGTAAGCTTGTTAATAGATGGAAGGAATCATAGATAATTAGGGAAAATACATTGTTGATTGAATCTGTAATTAAATGTAACATTTGGTCACTTGTTTCTTTATTCAAAATTCTGACTGAACTTATGGGATGACCTGATATATATTTACAGACCGAATTTTATCAAAATGACCATAACAATCTGATTACCATTTAAACAAGATTCATTTATTTTTAAAAAATTAAAATTAGATTATCGCAATGTGGAATGTTTAATAATAAATGAGAAAAAAAACTAAACTAAAAGAAAAAGAAATCAAATGAAGTCGGTTAAATCAAAAAAGCCAAAATACAATATTAAAAAAATAACTTAAAATTTCAGCGTTCCCTCTTTTGTGTATGTGTAGTTGCGTTTAAGGTAAAGATCACTTTAGCGCGATGGATCCTAAAAGACATGTGACATACGAAAACTTTTTCCATATAGTGATAGATTTATTTAACACACACACACACACACACACACACACACACACACACACACTCACATACATACATACATACATACATACATACATATATATATACATATATATATATATATATATATATATATATATATATATATAATTATATATATATATATATGATAAACTTAAGAACAAATAGGAAACAATTATTAAACTAATATGTTTTACTATTATTAAAGCTTTGTCAGGGATTGAGACAAAAAGAACTTTGGAATTTTAAATTCTAAATGTCTGTAAGTTTGTAAAAATTATAATATGCCTAAGCGGGCATCCGAAGCTAATGTATATTAGTAATTATGTATGTGCGTCTTTCTCGTTGGTGGGATTCTATTTTTTTATTGTGTGCGGCCATTCGGCGTAGTATTTTGTTATTTTTGGCATGTTTTTATGTACGGGCAGTTTGTAAATAGATATAAGTTAGATTCTTTAAGAATTAATTCAGAGAAAGATGGCGATTATATATATATATATATATATATATATATATATATATATATATATATATATATATATATATATATATACAATATTGGTGGTAAATATACGCATACATATGCAATTATATATACACATACATATATGTATGAAAATAATTCCAAGAGGATATGATCCAGGTAGAACTCAATGTCCAGGACAGAGTAAGGATATAATAAAAAGATTTGAACACTAATATATATATATATATATAGAGAGAGAGAGAGAGAGAGAGAGAGAGAAAGAAAGAGAGAGAGAGAGGTAAATAAAAAAAGAAATTATTAGGAGGTTTTGAGATAATCATAATTAAGTAATTCATCGAGTTTTTAGACGAAACCTCAACAGAATGCAGAAAGCACTGGACAGCCGTTTCGTCCTATATTTGGGACTCATCAGCAGTGCGCATTCACTACCAGGAATTGAAACCCGGAGAGTTACGTTATCAAGCAAACGTCATACCAACTGTTCCATTAAACTCGATATAGCGCCGCTCATTCACAAATTCCGTGGTGGAACTCATCCAAGCTCCTCTAACCAAGGATAGTCTTGGCTATCGGGGGAACTGTCCTTGTATGACGTTTGCTTGATAACGTAACTGTCCGGGTTTCAATTCCTGGTAGTGGATAGGCACTGCTGATGGGCCCCAAATATAGGACGAAACGGCCGTCCAGTGCATTCTGCATTCTGTTGAGGTTTCGTCTAAAAATTCGATGAATTGCTTAACTATGATATATATATATATATATATATATATATATATATATATATATATATATATATATATATATATATATATAAAGTGAACATTGAAGTCAATACTTAGAGGCGACAGGCTGTTTCATGCTAGACGCAATCGAGGCCTGACTATTGCGTCTAGCATGAAACAGCCTGTCGCTTCTAAGTGTTGACTTCAATGTACACTTTTATATTTACACACGCTCTACCTCTAATAACTTTTTTCCATAAATATAGCACATCTTAAGACTATATTTCTTTACATATATATATATATATATATATATATATATATATATATATATATATATAGAGAGAGAGAGAGAGAGAGAGATATAGATATATAGATATATATAGATATATATGTGTGTGTGTGTGCGTATATATATATTATAAAGTTACTAATTTAAAAATATGGTTCCAGCTCTCCACAGGAATTACCTTCTTTCAAAAACAGAAATAAAAAAAAATTTAAATTCAATTATAGAATTAAATTAAAATCGCTAGCTCTGTTTCATTTTCAAGCGAATTTTGGATCCCAAATTCGCTTGCAAATGAGACTTTAACTTAATTCTATAGTTGAATTTGAAGTTTTTAGTTTCTGTTTTTGAAACATGGTAATTCCTATGTAGCGATGGAACCATATTTTTAAATTAGTAAATTTATAATATTTGTGCTCTGTTTATAGATTGCATTGAGGACTGTTTTGTAAAATTAAAAATATAAATAAGAACACCGGATTATATAACTTACTGTTCTTTCTCTTTATTACAATACAGGGTGACCCAAAAAAACGGGAACTATTTAACAATCCAATAAAACCAAGAGTGATGGCAGAAAAATATTTAATTCATAGTAATTGAAACCTTAAAACATGTCATTTAAGAAACAATGATGGAATTTTCATTTTTTAAAATGTAAGTCCTGTAGATGGCGTCCTCCTGTACGAATGCATTCTTGAAATCTGCTGTTGAGATTCCTCATTGACTGCTGCAACATCTCAGCTGGGATAGTGTGAATTTCATTCTCGTTACTAAAATGGCGAAATGTTTACTTGCTCAAGGTCACTGTCTCGCAGTGTTGCCACTTGCTCATGTCTGGCAATACGCACTTCAAAAATTCCCGTTTTTTGGGGTCACCCTGTACATATATATATAGATAGATAGATAGATAGATAGATAGATAGATAGATAGATAGAGAAAGAGAGAAAGAGATATCTTGAGCAAAATTACACCTCCTCTACACGGATTCACTCATTTCGAAAATGTGTGTGTATGCAGATCGCTATAAACAGCTTATTGAAGGGATTCATTTACGTGCCGTGCGTGTTTCTATCTGTGCGTGAGTATAAGTTGCATTTATGCAAATAAGACTTGAATTTCGCATGTTCCAAAAGAATATTCTCTTTCTTAATCAATGGTCTTCGATTGATGGATTCCATTTATAAACCTTTTCATTAGAATTATACAATATCTGATTCGTTTAGTTCTTCTTTCGGGACTTTGTTATTATTTATTGTGGACGAAAAAAAAACAAAAAAAACAGATAAAACTCAAATGCGTTCACATCAATAATTTTTTCATTTCCTCTGCTTTAATGAGATATTTTTCCATATTTTCTTTGTTCTGTTTCACGTTGTTTGTTTTTCGTTTTTAGCAAAGAAAAAAAAAGCATGAAAAACCTGGCAGTTTTAAGTGCAAGTCCTGTGTAAAAACTGTCTCCGTCTAATAAGTCTTTTTCTTCTTTTTCTTTGATCCAAGAAATTTTCTCTCACTTTCTCTCTTTAATGGGCACGAAATCCTAAACCGTTTAATCGAATCTTTATACGGACACAACTGAAAACAAAAATGACGTTTTATTTAGTAAAAAAAAAAAAAAAATCACTGAAATGAAGTAACCGTTATAAAGAGTATTATTTTGGGAGAGTCGATCGAAAACCGCTACTAACGTATTTTTCTCATTATGACTATCAAATAACCACGTAGCTGAAATTGCCAATTAAAAACGAAAAAAAAAACAAACAAACTGTTAACATGTTCATTAGATTCGAAGATAAAAAAAAGGAAAAATTTCATAATTATGAAACCCATCAAATTGATCTGATTTCAAAATGACAGTCGTAAATAGACAGATTGATATTTTCTACTTACATTAATTATTATTTGGAGTTTCTTTAAGGTTTACAATTTAAATACATAAAGTTATCAGTAGATCAAATCCAGGACTCTCCTCGGTATTCTTACCGATTTCGGTAATCTCCTTATCTGAACTGCCCCAATTTTACGACTAAATCACGTTGAATCACCGATTCCCGTACGATCACCGAAGTTAAGCAACGTCGAGCCTGGTCAATACCTCGATGGGTGACTGCTTTGGGATACTTGGCGCAGTAAGCTTGGATGTGCGTGTCCTTTAATGGACACTACCGCAAAATTGTTAATCGGCAAGCCGAGGTCCAATTCCCGTGGCGTTTGCTATATTCACTTACTTGCAATTATCGCTGGGAAAGTTATGAATCCGCCTATTCTCCCCCATCCCGGCCAGCTACTGGAATTCGAACTCGGTCCTCCGATTCCTCAATCCGACCTCCATTATTCCACCGTATCTCCTTAGACAAATAGTACCTTTCGTAGAATATATTAAGTGAAAAGCAGCCCAGAAGTATGTTTTTTGTTTTCATCTTTGTTAAAAAAATGTCAAGGTCATGGTAATTATACATCTTTATGTTACAAAAGGGCAATGTCATGATATTTATTCCTCTTTATGTTACAAAATGTCAAGGTCATGATAATTATTCCTCTTTATGTTACAAAATGTCAAGGTCATGCTAATTATTCATCTTTATGTTACAAAATGTCAAGGTCATGATAATTATTCATCTTTATGTTACAAAATGTCAAGGTCATGATAATTATTCATCTTTATGTTTCAAAATGTCAAGGTCATGATAATTATTCATCTTTATGTTACAAAATGGCAAGGTCATGATAATTATTCATCTTTATGTTTCAAAATGTCAAGGTCATGATAATTATTCATCTTTATGTTACAAAATGGCAAGGTCATGATAATTATTCATCTTTATGTTTCAAAATATCAAGGTCACTATACTGTTACAAAATTTCAAAGTCATTATATCTATGAACCTTTACGTTACACAATGTCAAGTTCGTTATAGTTATTCACTTCTATGTTATACAATGTCAAGTTAAAGATATCATTCCTCTTTATGTTACAAAATGTCATGGTCAATATACTTCTTCACCATTATGTTACACACAGTGTCTAACAGAAAGATGAAAATATTAAGGTCAAGTTACTGATTCCCCTTTCACTTACATACTTTAAGATTTGTATCACTAAACCATTATTGTCTCAAAAAATTCTTACAATCTAAAAATATTTTCAAGCATTAAATAACCTGCAAAACGAATCAAGTAATCAATATATGCATCGTTCCATTTTTTTTTCTCAAATTTTAATATAATTATAGTGTGTGGAAGCAGTACACCAATAAAGTGACGCTATGTTACAAATATACAAAGACCAATATATCTATCATTACGCCTGATCTGATGAAGGCATTCCATCACGTCTGCTTTATGAAAATTATATATGTCTCTTCATGCTTGCTCTTCGCTTCCCTATTGTTTTTAATATGTCCATTTTTACTGTAATATTAAATTCTCGTGCTCATCTCGTTCCTAAGTAATTCTTTTTTCCTTGGACCTCTAGTTCGTAAAAAAATACAATATCCAAATTTCTTTGGAATCGCCGCCGGTGCGCCTGTGTTTATTACTAAAGCGTTTTCCATCTTTGGCATATCTATGCTGTTTTGGCAGCCCTGGATATGATGGCAAGAAAGAGGAGTTCAAGCTCCTTAAACGGAAAAATCGATTCGCCAGCTAGAGGGGAGGGTACATACCGATAAGGGATAAAAGGGTGGCCCTCTATTTGATGTTCTTCGGTCCCCCTTCCCCCCCAAAAAAAAAACATATTAAGGCATACTTCCCGCCTGGTTATTGATGCACATGTCACTTTTTATGTGCCATGTCCTTACAGGACGTTGGCGATCATGGCTCTTGTTATATCGTGGATTATACGATATAAACAACAAAGTAATCCCGAGTGGAAAGGTTAGAATAACACAAGAAATCAGGTAACAAATAACAATGGTTTATTGTACGTAAAGTACAAATGAGCAAGAGTTCGTAATACTAAGGAAAACAGGAGATAAGTCACGGAGGTTGGTAAGGGTCGCTCTCTCTCTCTCTCACTTTCCCTCTTCTTCAATAGCTCGTCAGTCTTTTATAGACTGACCAATCCATGTAGGGGTGTGCCAGGTTGTTCTACTATAACAGCTTTCTCTCTCTATCGTTTGCAGCTCTCAACAAGTTCCTTCTCTCTACTTCCGCCCAGAGACCACGTTCTGTCACCCACTTGCTTAAGTCAGCCAGGTATGTCACAAGTTGCTTTCCCTTATCTCTCTTTCCCTCTAACCGACCCGTGAGTATCAAATACTCCAGGCCCTCCTTCCTAATTATGTGTCCCAGAAATTACAGCTGCCCCTTCCTGACAATTTAGTATAAGCCTCCTCCGTGTACATGAGCGAGCTAAATTTGACCCTTTAACTGTTTTTTCGCCGTCTGTGATGTTTCAAAACGGGATCGCATTTCGATCAAGCCAACTTTTTCAATATCCATTGACAACGGTTACCCAAGAAAATGTATCTGAACCCAAATAGTTGTTACGCTATACATAGCATGTTTTATGTTCTATTCACGTTTTAAGGCAATGATCGACTTAAAAAAAAACAACACATATTCTACTTAGCTAATGTTTCTTTGCCAGTCTACAATTAAGTATGTTTATCGCATCGTTATGAAAATCTGCCCTTTTGATCATTATCAATAGTCTTGATAATCTTATCGTCTTCATTATCTTCATCATTGTCTCGGCAATATGATAAAAAACAAATATTCTACTTAGCTAATTTTTCTTTGGCACTCTACAATTAAGTATGTTTATCGCATCGTTATGAAAATCTGCCCTTTTGATCATTATCAATAGTCTTGATAATATTATCGTCTTCATTTTCTTGATCATTGTCTCGGCAATATGATAAAACGATAGTAATATGACAAACATTATCACGAAATTCGAAATCGCCGCCCTATTCAGAAAAACGTTTTATTTGTTTGGCAAAGACGTCGACTCATGTACGCCGGTGAAAAGATTGAGTTCTCGCATTGAATCAATTCTGAAGGCCGACAGTGCTTCTTCGTTGCGGCTACCCTGCTTCCTTTGTTGAAGCCTCACAACCTAATCAGTCGTCACGAGAACTCGGCGAAGGTCGAGAGTTTTTAGTCATTCAATCTCTATAAACATCTGGCATTCAAAATTCAGCAAACTTCACTCAGTTATAGATTAAATATGTTTGAAATAACTTTTAAAAGGAGCCATTTCTTGTCAAGCCGCCATCAATTCGATTCCATTTCTAGTCTTTACTTCATTTTCTAGTCACACGTGAATTGCGTGCCTGGTTAATTATTTAGGAGTTGTTATCCCATTTCTGAGACAACCACCGCACGCGATTTCATTCTTACTCTAGTCTATATAAATTGTGATTAATATAAGTTAATAAATATTTGATTGATCAAAATAGCGAGCCTTTGAGGGCAAAGATTTCGTTTAGGCTTTTATTACGTCATTTTCACAAAATCTTTAGAAAGTATTTTTTGGTGGGATTTAAGAATAGAAGAAAAATCGACAATGCATCACACGAGGAAAGTTTTCGTTTGGTTCATTGAAATTTGCTAATGCTTTTTTTTTTAAAATATATTTTTTAACTTGTCAAAAACACAGGTTTATTTTTGTCTGTTTTTGTTTTTTACGTAGCTTCAAACTCCTCTTTGTATTAGGCAAATACTTTCAACTTTGTTTACATTTCCAATACCGACGTCATGTTTCGCACGATTTGAATGATATACGAGTGTCGACTGAAAAGTTCATATATTGACCAAGATACACTCATGGAACGTAGTCAAATGAGGTTCATTTTTCTCAATACTTCCATCGGTGTTGCAGTGCTTGCATTCCACTGTTGAAGAAGTTATCATCCTCTTGGTCAAAAAAAGTTATCAACAACAGATACGACGTCATCATCACTACAGATAGAACTACAGATGGGAAGAGGTGATAGTCACATGGCGCCAGGTCAGGAGAATAGAGAGGGCAATCAACCAGTTCAAAGCCACACTCGCGCACAGCAACTCAAATCAAGGACTTGTGTGCTGGAGTATTGTCCTGATGAAGCAAGTCCATTTTCGTCAGTTTTTCTTGAGTTTTGATAGCCTTTCGTAACTTCTTCAGCAATTTGACATATTACTCTCCATTGATAGCGTATCCCTATTGAAGATAATCAATAAGCCCAATGCCTTTTGTATCCCCCAAAACTGAGACTGTCACTTTCCCAATATATGAAACGTTCTTGACCTTCTTTGGAACAGGTAAAGAGGGGTGTTCCCACAGCATGGATTTTCTCTTTGTCTCTGCTCCACAGAGATGACCCCAACACTCATCCTGGGTCTGAAAACGTTAACAAAAACTGCCTCAAGCAATAACAGATTTCCCCGTGTTGTGATCAGCCTAGTGCGTTTTTGATCAGATGTTAGAAAACGTGACACCCAACGAGCAGAAACTTTGGTTATATCAAGTTCATTTTGCAGGATTTTCTCATATATCTTGTGATTATCGGGAGCAAGATGCCCGACATCATGCCCGAAAACGCCCACGCATTGCATGCGTATGATGTCGCAGAGCAATTGGAGAAAGGAAGAATTGTCGGAGTGCGCCTACGCATATGTAAAACTCTCCCACTCAACCAATCGGCTGCTTTGTCATGGTCTATAAAATGAGTGTCTGAAGGCTTTGGCAGCTGGGGCCGAGGGAGCCGACGAGGAGGACGACGAGAGACGACTGCCCTGTACGAGAGACAACTGCCCTGTTCCAGCGGGCCCTTTTTGGCGTGACGGCTACATATCTCAAGAAGATATACTAATAGCACTGGCTATATGTTTTATAGTCAGTCGCCTGTCATCCATCACCATATGGTGAACACAATCAATGTGTTCTTCGATGATGGCGGTTGCAGGGTATCCAGGCCTTGGATCATTTCAAAACTCCTCCTCCTCCTCCTCCTCCTCCTCCTCCTCCTCCTCCTCCTCCTCCTCCTCACTTTTCACTGGTGATAACGCAGAAGCAGCATCCACTAGAGTAGCAACCATCTTAGTATGAATGTCCTTGGAGTCTAAATACTTTTCCTGCAGGTACTTCATAACATCGCGATGCTAACTTTTGTCCATTTTCAAGAGATGTTGCTACTAGTCATATCTGAAGTATTCCTTGTACACGGTGAAGTAATGGATAGCGTCTCGAATTGAGGAATCGGAGAACCGAATTCGATTTGAATTCCAGTCAAATTCATTGACGTTGTTATACTCTTGGGAATGGTATGGCCCTACCCTGTTATGGGTAAGTAGCAAGGTAGACAGGGTCCTATACCCTTGATTGTCGAAAAATTATTTTAAGAAAAAGATTTTATAAATTTCAACGGAACCTGGCTCTGACAGCTCGGTTAATGAATGCTGAATGTTTCCTTATAAGGAGATGGCTAATATTCTTTCTATTATTATTATCTGGAAGGTTTGATTATTCTTAGGCTATGAAATTATTCTGGATGTTCCCAATGAGCGAATACTGTTAACAAAGATCGGCAGAACCATAATCTAAAATAACTCTCCCAAGGCTTCAATATTTGTCTCTCCTTTCAGGTTGTATTCAATCTTAACCTGTGATCCGTTGAAATATTAAACGTCCACCAACAGAATTTCTTTGTCTTTTTTGTTCACTGTCATCGGATCTAACTTTCTGACCTTGATTTCGTGAGTCCTTGAGTTATTATTATTATTATTATTATTATTATTATTATTATTATTATTATTATTATTATTTTATTTCCTTTCATTTCTGGCGTTTACACATTTCTTTCCGGGTCCCGCCCATGGACCTAAGATTAGAAATGGCATCATGACACTTTCCACTGACAAAAAAAAATTACATAGATAAAGCCCTTCGTAAAGTGTGGGATGTACTTGTCAGAATAATTTTTTGTATCTCTTTGAGGCATCGACTTCCAGAGATCCCTTCAATTAGTCTACTGGAATCTATTCCAAAAAACCCTAGGGCTCCAACGACAACAGGGATTGTTGATGTTCCAATGTGCCACACTTTTGAGATTTCTATTTCAAGGTCCTTGTATTTTGACAGCTTTTCGAATCTCTTCAAAGATACATTGCAGTCTGCATGGACTGCCATATCGATAAGGAGGGGTTTTTTGTTTGTGGTCTTTAATAACAATGTCTGGGCGGTTGGCTTTGATTGTTCTCTCAGTGTGTATTGTGTAGTCCCATAGAATTGTAACAGGTCCTATCTCCATAACCGGGTCTGGGTGGTGTTCGTACCAGTTTCTTTCAGTTTCCTTCCAGTAGGACTTGCAAATTTTCCAGTGCAGATATTGGCCCACTCTGTCATGCCGGTTTTTATATTCAGTGGGGGCCAATATCGTGCAACCTGATACAAGATGATCAATGGTTTCTGGATATTTATCACAGAATCTGCATTTTGGGCTAACACAGTATTTTAGTATATGTGCTTGATAATTCCTAGTTAACAAGCATTGGTTCTGTGCAGCAATAATAAAACCTTATTATTATTATTATTATTATTATTATTATTATTATTATTATTGCATACACATTTTCGTCCGGGTCCCAACCAGAGACCTAATGTAAAAATGCCTTCATGACATTTTTCAAAGATCACACACATTTTACATAGATAAAGCTCTTCGTAATGTGTGAGCTGTACTTGTCAATCCAAGTTCTTTTATTTCTTTAAGGCATGGGCTACCAGGAATCCTTTCAGTGAGTATATCGGAACATTTTCCAATCAATCCGAGAGCTCTAATTTATTATTATTATTTTTAATCATTTCACCCAAAGCAAGGCGGGAATGCCACTAGTACGCAGGGGGTACCGGGGAGTTAGGAAAGAGTCTGAGTATAGTGAGGATTTAAGATTATACTTATAAAGAAAATTAATTAAATGGGAGGGAGTCCCACGGGTGTGAAGTGCGAGAAAATAAACTGTTGGGGTAGAAGTGATGGTTACATTTAGCTCTATCAACAATAAACGGGTAGGACTTAGATGCCAAACTAGTGGCACACTTAAATTCCTACAGTCAGTACACAAGGGGAAAAAAAGCTCGCCAGAACAGTTGCCATGAAAATATCTGTAGAAAAGACAGGGAGGCCACGTTACTCCGGTGCGAAAGTGACTGAAGTCGATATGCGAAGTCAGGATCGATTACATTGCAGATCCTTCTTTGGATTTTGTCGAGAACCTCGAGATGATTAGCAGGGGAACCAGCAGTATCCAAATCACAGTTGAATAGTAGATTTGTAAATATTCCTCAAAAGAGAAATATTTTCTAGTATGACCGAGTAACCGAACCATCCTTGCAGTAGATTAAGCTATTGATTCGATGTAGTCGCTCCTTTTAAAGTCAGTTGAAAAGAAGACGCAGTGTATTGCTGTCCAGGCGTCAGACATGCTGATGGCAGACAGAAAAGCTTCTCTGTGCTGGTTAAACGAGAGCAGTTTTATTTTGGAGGTGTTAAGATTTACAAGCCATTTCTTGCCCCAGTTAACCACTGATTGGAAGTTCTTTTGAAGGGCAGCAGCCAGATTTACTTTATCGGCTCTGACGGATTTGCTACTGAGACAGGAGTAATTGGTAGTCATCTGAATAAATACCTACATGGGAACTGATGACATCGGAAAGATCATTGATGAAGATCAGAAACAGCGTAAGACCCAGGATAGAACCTTGCGGGACACACACGTTCGTCCTTCATTTCACCATTTGACAGGAACGATTGAATCAAATCAATTAATCGTCGTGGAATACAGCAGCTCTGGAGCTTAAAACCGGAATTATTGTCGCCATACTTTTTAGATTTCAACTTTAAGATCCTTGTATTTTGATAATCATTTGAAGATCTTCAAAGATAAAATCTGCAGGGACACCCATGTCAATAAGAAAGAAGATTCTCCTTTTGTGGTTTTTGATCACGATGTTTGGGCGATCAGATTTGATTGTTCTCTCTCTGTGTACGGTGAAGTCCCATAAAACTGTTACACATCCTATAACCTGGTGTTGTTTATACTAGTTCCCTTGCTGTTTCCTTCCCGTAAATGTTGCATGTTTTTTAGTGCAGATATTGGACCACACTATCATCCCGAGTTTTATATTCAACTGGGGGCTAGCACTATGCAACCTGATACAAGATGGTCATTTTTTCCCAGATATTTATCTCGGAATCCGCATTTCGGTTTAACAATGTGTACTTAGTAATTTCTAGTTCGTCATCTTTCGTTCTCTGCAGCAAGAAAAAAACATTCGGTTTCAGCTGTTAACACTTCGTTACGTAACCACTGAAGGGTACCGTGTTTGCTATACCAGCTTAGTTGGTAGGCGTAGAGTGTTGACCAGGAAGTAGTTTAACATGACATCGGTTTTAAATTTGATACATTACATTTGCTTATGACTTCGTTTTTTTTAGGTTCTTTGCTGCTGCAGTTGGTGTATTTGCACCTCTTTGCCCACTTGAAATTCACTTTTGAAATCGTTGATTTCATTTCTTACTGAATAAAATTTCTTATTTCTTTCGTGGTCTTTGACACAGATCATTGTCCAATATTCTGAGGTTTCCAGGTATCTTTGAAAATCGATTGTTGTTGTTTTGTATGACAGTTCCAGTTAAATAATCCTCTGCCTCGTTCGGATCTGGACACATACAGATGACAAACATCAGCCTTAAAATGATGCATGCGACGACAGATGAGAAACTTTCTCCTTTTGACATCCATTGGCTTAATGTTAGTGTTGTGGCCTTCTTACGGCCAGAAATAAAGACGCAAAGATAGGAAGTGATTTAACTAAATATATTAACAGAAATAGTAATACAAACATATACAAACGAGAGTGTTAGAGCAAGAATGATCGGTCCGACTATTAGAGCTGACTGATGGAAACTTCCCTCTCTGAAAGGCAGTACCTGCTCCTATTTATAGCTGGGAGAGTTCATGCATAGGTAAATTACCATAACAGTTAGTCATGGTTCAATTAAAGATGTCGTAACTGTATTGCACCGCAGGGATAGCAAAAGGCAGATAGTCCGTTTTTGTGAATTCCTGTATTATTGTTTTCTTACTTTCTCCTACATTTGGGTATGCCATCTCCTTCGCTAACATCAAGGAATTTATAGCCTTCTTCTTCCAGTTCCCTTGTTTTTGTAACAAAATCTACTGGGTGTGTTTATGTACTTCTCCGTTGTTAAATTTGCACTGTCTCGACATGTATCACTATTCCAATGTTCTTACAATATGTTTACATATATATATATGTTTACATATATATATGTTTACATATATATATATATATATGTTTACATATATATATATATATATGTTTACATATATATATATATGTTTACATATATATATATGTTTACATATATATATGTTTACATATATATATATGTTTACATATATATATATGTTTACATATATATATATATGTTTACATATATATATATATGTTTACATATATATATATGTTTACATATATATATATATGTTTACACATATATATATATGTTTATATATATATATAGATATATATATGTTTACATATATATATGTTTACATATATATATATTTTTACATATATATATGTTTACACATATATATATATATGTTTACATATATATATATATATATGTTTACATATATATATGTTTACATATATATATGTTTACATATATATATATGTTTACATATACATATGTTTACATATATATATATATGTTTACACATATATATATATGTTTACATATATATGTTTACATATATATATATATGTTTACATATATATATGTTTACATATATATGTGTTTACATATATGTATATATATATATGTTTACATATATATATATGTTTACATATATATATATGTTTACATATATATATGTTTACATATATATATTTGTTTACATATATATATATATATGTTTACATATATATATATATGTTTACATATATATATATATGTTTACATATATATATGTTTACATATATATATATATATGTTTACATATATATATATATGTTTACATATATATATATATATGTTTACACATATATATATATATGTTTATATATATATATATGTTTACATATATATATATATATATGTTTACATATATATATATATATGTTTACATATATATCTATATGTTTACATATATATCTATATGATTACATATATATATATATATATATATATATATTTATATATATATATATATATATACAATTATCTTACCTGAAATCCGGTGTCATAACTGAAATATTTTGCAATAATCACGAGACGCTTCAACACATTGTCATCCTGCCAAAGAGTTTGATATTACCCAGGTGATAAAACACTTTCTTTTTTATATTGTGTCCATAGATATTTCTGTTTCGTTCATGCGAAAGGGGGATTAAGGACAGACCTAACAGAAGGGGCGACAGGGAGTTCCATTAAAGGATTCCTCGTCAGATATTCAAACAACTGGAAGTTGATGTATTTTAAGTATAATGTGGTTTTCCACAGTGCCATGCTATGTTTAAGGTGATTTCCAAAGCCTTAATGATCCACGAATGTGCCACACTATCAAAGGCTTTACGGCAATCTATCAAAGCTGTGCTGTGATTTCAACTCCTTTTCCTGCAATTTCCCAGGATAATTTTATTTATTGTTAGTTGACCTTTGCGACCATATGAACCTCTTCTACATTCTTTCTCTTCCAGACGAAGATTTTTTTCATCGAGTAAAGAGTACAGTTGGCCAGGACACACGTGATCCATTTATATGCCGCGGATAGACAGGTTATTAGCCTATAACTTTTTGGGTCATTTGTTTGATCCGTTTTTGGTAGGAGATATGTAATAACCTTCAGTGATCTTTTCTGGTATTTAATTAGGTGTTATTAATTAGCATTGATTAGGTTTACGCAAGAGTTTTATGGAATGATGACAGATGAGAGAGTCAAAAGTTTCGTACTTTGTCATTTCCTGGTGGGGGTCCATTTTGTTTTGTTTTTTTTCTCAGAGCTTGCCTAATTATTCTTCATTATATTTTTCCATTCTTGTACAGGTTTATCCTTCATTCTTTCTTGTTCTCGTTTGATCCATTCTGCATTGAGATTATATTCCTTTGGGTCGCTCCAAATATTCTCCCTAAATGTCTGCACTTCTTCAATAGATGTGACTGTCTGACTTCTATAACTGATTTTCCAATTTCCCTGTAAAACTTCTATTTGGAATATCTTATTTTGGCGACAGAACCTTCAACACTTTTCATATCGCCTTGTTCTCTGTTCTTCTAATTGCAGGTTCTGTTTAACTATTTCCATGATTAGTGAAATTTAATTTAATGTTTTATTTGTTAAGTTATTTTGAATACATTATTATGTACTACTGAGCAAACCCAAATGACTTGACTCACTTTGTAGTTCCCCAAATGAAGGTTAACCAATCAGGAGGCGTAAAATATTCAATATGTCTTGTATAAAGGCGGCCATTTTGATTACTCTCTCCGAATGTCCAATGCCAACCTGTCAGAACCAAAGATGACCAGAACAGAAGGAAGAACTACGATCTGCTACTTTATCGAGATATCCACTGCTAACCTGAACTACGCTTCCCTACTGTCTTCGAATTATTCACTGCCAACCTCTGGATTCTATACTCAAAGACTACCGTCATCATGAACAACATTATTTTCATATTTCTGTTTGATCTTTTTGCTTTTCCTTGTTGATATATTTGAATTTCTTAAAATGTCGTCTAGTATCCATAAATCACATCTGATTTCCTCAATTTATCACTTCCATTTGTCCTTCCATGTCGGCTCTTTATGTCTGCTGTTTAATCTTTTATTTGTCTGACATTAAGTTTTTCATTAGCTGCTAAAGCTGTTGCATATATGATATTATTTACTTCGGTGATGTTTTCTAGTGGTCTGTCAATTAACAATGTTTGCAATATAATGTTTTATGTTTTCACAATAGGTTTATTAGACTTTGGCATATTAATTCTGCAGACTTGGTCTCTTTCAATCTACTTTGCTGATCATTTGAATGATATGGTTTTTCGCTTCAGTAATTTCAACTCTATTGTCTTCAAGAAATTCTCCTCTAATGCCTTTTGGTTACTCTTCATCAGTGATAGAATCTGAATCAAACAATCGCTTATGTCGCAGCTAGATACTTCGGTTTTATTTCCTGAAGGATTATTATTATTATTATTATTATTTTATTTCCTTTGATTTCTGGTGTGTACACATTTCCTTCCGGGTCCCGACCAGAGACCTAAGGTTAGAGATGGTATCCTGACATTTTCCACTGACAATATACACACACACACACATATATATATATATATATATATATATATATATATATATATATATATATATATATATATATATATATATCTTACGTATAAAAATATATATATATATACGTATATAATGCCATTCGTAAGGTGTGGGCTGTAATCGTGAGAACAATATTTTGTATTTCCTTAAGGCATGGGCTACCAGGAATCCCTTCAATGAGTCTATTGGAATCTGAGGGCTCCAGTTACAACAGGGGTTGTTGATGTTCCCCTGTGCCACATTTTTGTGAGATTTCGATTTCAAGGTCCTTGTATTTTGAAAGCTTTTTGAAGATCTTCAAAGATACATTGCAGTCTGCAGGGACTGCCATATCAATAAGGAGACACTTTGTTTTGTTTGTGGTCTCTAATAACAATGTCTGGGTGGTTAGCTTTGATTGTTCTGTCTGTGTGTATTGTGTAGTCCCATAAAATTGTAACAGGTCCAATCTTTATAACCGGGTCTGGGTGAATTTATTATTATTATTATTATTATTATTATTATTATTATTATTATTGATTTTGTTAAATTTGTTATCCTTACAGTAAATGGTCCCACCAAATGGATGCTAAATAGGCGACAATAGGCTTAATTTATTCACTGTTAAATAATTTTTATTATTATTCGAATTTTCCTATGAAATATAAAAATATAAAAGCTATAGAAAAAGAAAATATAGGCGGTAACCTTGAATGAGAAAATTACACCAAAAACAGAACGTGAGAAAAATAAATGAACGAGGAGGAGAGATTTTGGACATTTGATAATGCCCACACTCACTTGGGTCTCTCCCCAGTCAACGTTGAAGTAAGAACAGGATCGAAAAGGCGAAAATTCTTCGGAGATCAAAGAACAGAAAGGAAAATAATCTACTGATAATAAGAAGAAGAATCTGCAGAGAAGAAGAGGAGAAGCAGCAGATAAAAAAGAAGAAAAAGGAGAAGCGTAAATGAAGAAGAAGAATTCTTTTTTTTTTAAAAGAAAAAAAAGAAGTAGAAAAAAGAAGAAACAAAAAAGAAATAGAAAAAGAAGAAAAAAGATATAGAAAAAGAAGAAGAAATAAAAACTGCAGATAAGAAGCAGAAAAAAGATGTAGAAAAAATAGAAGAAAAAAAAAAGAATAACCCGTAGAAAAGAAGAAAGGGGTGAGCAGAAAAAAGAAGAAAAAATAAAGTAGAAGGTGCATAAATGAAGAAGAAATAAGAACTGAGGATTAGAAGAAGCAGACGAAAACGAAATCGAAAAATGAGGGACAAGCAGAAAAAAAGAAAATGAAGAATAAAAAGGAGAATCTGCAGAGAAGAAGAAGAAGAAGAAGAAGAAGAGGAAGAGCAGAAGAAGAAGAAGAAGAAGAAGAAGAGGAAGAGCAGAAGAAGAAGAAGAAGAAGAAGAGGAAGAGCAGAAGAAGAAGAAGAAGAAGAAGAAGAAGAAGAAGAAGAAGAAGAAGAAGAAGAATCTTCAAAAGAAGAAGAAAATATAATATTTTATGCTTTACGAACGAAAAGGAACTTTTCTGAAAAACCGGTTTATTTTTTCGGGTGCTTGAGATAAACATTGATTACAAGAAAATCAAACTAATATAGGGTGAATAACCGTATTACAACGCACGCAAGCCGCGAATGTATTGGAATGCAAATGAAAAGAACGGTTGTTCCTATCGTAGAAAGGCAAATTGTGAGAAATCTTTTAACAGAAAAAATATGAAAAAAAACAAAAACTTATGGCATATAAGACACATCAAAATTGACATCCTATCACCAGCCAAGTATTTCTCGAAAAAGCCATTGCAAGGAAAAACAGCTATAAACTAAGAATAAATGTGTCACATTAAGAAAGATGACATCGTAAGCATTATTAACTATGAGAACCCAAGGGTCCATTTTTTTTTTTACCTTTTTCTTTTTTTGCGATGTCTTTAATATAATTTCATTGACATTATATTATTTTTACCTTCTTATTCTCACTTAAATTCTTAAGATTATTCCATGGATCTTTCGAACCGTGGTCCTTATCGTTGCCGCTTTTAAATTGGTTATTTTGATATTATTATCAACTTCACTCTGATGTCAGACATTCTGAGATACAGTCTTTACAATTGTAGTATGTGACTTGCCTTAGATAATACTAAAATAGACTTTACACTCCGTATCCTTCAGAGAAGTCAGGCGTAAAGGTCGGTTGATCCGAGAGATATCCTTCTAACCTGATCGTTTTTTCATTTGATGTCAGTGGCTGCTCCCAACATGCAAAACAAGTCGTCGACCCAAATGCGCCTGGCATGTGCAGGCGTGGGAAAAATCGAACGATATGTAAATATATAAACACGCACCAGAGAGGGGGAAAAGGAGAGTCCCTCACGTCCTGGAGAGATGTAAAATCCACATCCGGAGAAAACCCAAAGCCACACACTGTGGGATTTGTGACACGTGGCTTTTTGCATTATTTCATAGAATGTTAGTATCGCTGACTTTTTCGTTGCTTTTGATATGATTACATAATTCAACGACTCACCTGTTCCTGTACTGTTTGAAGATAATCCCCTGCTGAAAGATTAAATTCATTTCACCACATTTGTTATATATATATATATATATATATCAAATGTTATATATATATATATATATATATATATATATATATATATATATATATATATATATATATATAACAAATGTGGTGAAATGGATTTAATCTTTATTTATATATATATTTAATCTTTTAATTTATATATTTATTTATATATTTATTTATATATATTTATTTATATATATATTTAATCTTTATATATATATATATATATATATATATATATATATATATATATATATATATATAGTCATCCACAGACGGACTGTTTCGCTGTATCAAAACTCATCAGTCTGACTAGACATCCGATCGATTCAACCACTCTCCTGTTCCTGTACTGTTTGAAGATAATCCCCTGCTAAAAGATTAAATTAATTTCACCACATTTGTTATATATATATATATATATATATATATATATATATATATATATATATATATATATATATCAAATGTTATATATATATATATATATATATATATATATATATCAAATGTTATATATATATATATATATATATATATATATATATATAACAAATGTGGTGAAATGAATTTAATCTTTATTTATATATATATTTACTCTTTTAATTTATATATTTATTTATATATTTATTTATATATATATATTTATTTATATATATATATATATTTAATCTTATATATATATATATATATATATATATATATATATATATATATATATATATATATATATATATATAGTCATCCGCAGACAGACTATTTCGCTGTATCACAACTCATCAGTGTGGCTAGACATCCGATCGATTCAAGCCGGGAACCAAACCCGAACGATTTAGCATCAGTCGGAGATTCTAGGCTAACTCCGACCGGCAGAAAGAAAAACGAATTTTTACGCATTTATTTTATATTTTTTCATAAACACGACAATGACCGAGAGAACTCAATACATGGAGATTCTTGCATTATATATATATATATATATATATATATATATATATATATATATATATATATATATATATATATATATATATATGTATATGAATAAAGACAAACGGGAAAACTACTTTTACCGATACGTTTCATCCTCTGATGGGCTTTATCAAGGCTAAGGCCAGGATTTTATTTTGAAACATGTATTTATAAACAGAAGTAAAGAAAAACATCGTTAGGGTTTTTTTTTTAATTTAAGATCGCTCAGAAATATTCTAACAGCCTAACCGTGCAATTTAAGGGAATCTAGGGAGGATGCAAAGTGATGTAAATTAATGTCTAATACACGAATGTGGGTAAATGCTCTTATTGTTGTTACACCCGTTTATTGTTTATTAGGAATTAAATTACATCCTCCATAGTTTTCCTTAACTTTCAAAGTTTTCCTGAATTATATTCATGATCGTTCGTAAAGTTCATCAGATGACGAAACGCGTCCGTAAAGAATTTTTTTTTTTCATTTTGCCTTTATTCATAATGTTTATTACATATATATTTTTATTTGTAACTGAATTCACATACACGCAGACACACACTTGAATGTATTTGCTTTCTTCATTTTTTTACTGAAATTTTTTTTCTTTCTTGTTTTTTTTTTTTGTTTTGCATCCGGTGCTAAGTTTAGTTTAAAAATCTTCTTTACAGACAAACAAAAGTGGTTGTTTTTAAAAGGTCAAGATATATATTGGATAAAAATCTGTTTACAAAACATGAAACATGACGACTATTATGGGATAATCTACGGGAAAATGAAAAATCTTCAGTTGAGAACATCAAATTTTATAAGAATATTGCGTCAAAGAAAACAATGTTGTAAACAAAAGTGAAAAAGGAGATGGAATAACGAAACTTCTTCGTTTCAGGACTGCAAATACAACCCTGTTGTAGAAATACATATCGGGTGAAATACTGTGTTTATACAATCAATATGAAGATAATTCTTCGAATCCCCGAAACAATGCCAATATTACATTACAGAACTTCAGAAAACATTGTCAGTTCTGAATAAAGTGTCTAATAATGATTGCAGGTAATGCCTCGAAGAAGACAGTTCATCAAACACAGCATCGATATAATTGTTAGAAACTTCAATTTTAACACATACATTCCATTAAAATGTGCTTCACCCGCTACAAATTGGAATAAAAACTCTATGCTAATTTTCCCTGTAAAACGAGTTTGCTTTGTCAATCACCATTTGAACTCTTGGCTTTCAAGTTGATTTCAACACAGAACACTGGAGCCAGGTATGGAACGCACAGCGATTTCAGCTCCAAATATTATTTACAATGAGAAAAAAACATTGCAAATAGTGGCGCCTTGGTGTCGGTAATGATTATGGGTAATATATTGTTAAACATTCGTAGTGTGTTCAATATTCACTGGGTTCCCATACATAATTTAACATGCAATGAACCGGCTAGGGTTGAACTGGTGCAAAATTTACCAACCTAACCATTTCAGAAAAATTAAATACCTTATAAGTGTAAGCGTGAACACTTTTAAAAGTATTTATCCACATGCCCACTCGAATGGAATGCGGTATAAGGAGAAATTTAAAATGGAGATATCCAAGGTGGACGTAGGAGAGGCATTGCCTGGGATGACGGCCCCCATCACTGAGATAGGACTTAAAGTAATGAACGCCTTTCATGTTAAAAGACCAAGAAGTAACAGTAAAGGGTTTATGTTTTAAGACTAAAACCCTGAATAAATCAAACGCAATCTAATCTGTGTTAAGGAAAGATCAGAGCAATATCCTATTTTTTTGTTTTGTTTATTTCTCGTAAAATAAAAACGAGGCGCGATATATTGTGGGATGAAAGTAAGGCGAGAAAAATTTTAGAATGAAAGCTCGGTAAAAAATATTGTAGAATGAAAGCGGGGCAAGAAATAATGTAGTGTAAAGCGAGGCGAGAAATTCTGTGGGATGTACGGGAGGCGAGAAATATTGGAGAATGAAAGCGAGGCGAGAAATATTGGAGAATGAAAGCGAGGCGAGTAATATTGGAGAATGAAAGCGAGGCGAGAAATATTGGCGAATGAAAGCGAGGCGAGAAATATTGGAGAATGAAAGCGAGGCGAGTAATATTGAAAAACGAAATGCAAACAATAAATATCGTAGAATGTAAGTGAGGTAAGAAATATCGTAGAATGAAAACGAGGCAGGTGACAATTAGGAAAGATGAATTCATCTTATGTTATCTATTGAATAAATGTCGTGTCCTTAAATACAAACATATTTTTGCACAGCAAATTATTTTATTTTTCTATTCATTGCAGGTGAACAATCTGCTGCACACATTTAAACTTGGCATGTGGGCATTTCGACATAGTGTAATGTTCAGTAAGTTTGTCTCGCTAAATCAATTACAATTGAATATTGAGATCGATCTTCACTGGATGCCCGGTACTTTCTGCCTCGTGCCTCATCTCAGCTACGATTGAAAAAACACCGTATAAACCAGACGTCGTGGAGACATTTTTATTTTATCTTAATACCATGGCGCTTTAGGGCGTGGCCAGTTATGACACTACACAGATCCTTTTTGTTTATCATCTCTGAATTGCTATGCCTCTTTGAGAAAGATAATGAAGTGGTTTCTCTTTGCCTTCTCCACGATTTCGAGTTTACTGTTTTCCCCTATATCGGCTGCCATCCAAGGCTAGAGAGTTCGATCTACTGTACTATTTAAATCATAGCCGCGGTTTACTAAATGAGGGCCAGAATTTGAACTCGGTTCACTGATTCCATTTTCCGCGCAGATATCCGTTCCACCACCCACATATTTGGAGCTTAGGACCTCACGATCCGGATTACAACCCTGTTCATTTAAGACGAATATAACTGGGGGCCTACAAGTGATAAGCCAACTCATTTCGCGATACTAATTTTCTGATATACAGAGGATAATTGACTTTTTCTTTTACAACGATGTTCACTATGTACAAAAGCCCAACGGCCATGCGAGGTGAAATTTTTACAGAATAAGAGACACCATCCCATACAAGGTGATAATGCCACTCAATATGCAAGGGGTCCCCGGAAGAAATTGGAAACCCAACCCTAAAAAGGAAACAAGGGAATTTGTGCCAGACGATAGGCGAACCTATTTACTCCTATTAGCAAATAATATAACAGAGTTTTAGGCAGTGATTTCTAAACGTACAGAGCTGAAGAAGAATATAGAAGAAAATGGAAACCTAACACTAAACAGGAAACAAAGGATAAATCTCTAGTCCTGTTCAAAAGACCGTCGAGGAATTTACGACAGACTTCCATTCCTACGATACGTCGTAACACGATTTTCCATGTAAATAGGAACGTATTCGCGATTTTCCGTGGACTTACATCACTGACCTATGCTAACTCAATAGTAAAGTACTAATCTAGAACATAGCACCATATTTCTGTGACACATGATAACATAATTAGGACATAATAAAACAGTTGGAAGATATAAATATAATCCATATAATGTATTCTTCCGCTGCGCCGCGTACTTTTGAGCCTCGCTTTCGTTCTACAATATGTTTTGCCTCTCTTTCATTCTCCAATATTTCTTGCCTCGATTTCATTATTCATATTTACTGTAATCCGGGGACTTAGTATATTGGCTTTGATCTTAGCTTTATGTCAGAGTATGCAAAGCGCAGTATATATTAATAAGCGTCTCGCTAGTCAAAATATAAGAATGTAATTAAATGGACCGTACAGCGAGCCCATCATACTTGTAGCTGTGTGTTAGACTATGTTCCTTTCTTTGATAATGCCTGCCGCGTTTAGTCTTCTAAAAAAATTCTATCAACGGCTTGAAAAGGATAATAAGCAGAATGTGTTGGTGAAGATTTTGTACAAGACGCGGTTGTTTGAAAAGAGGAAGGATTTCAGATATTCATATTTTATGCACCATACAAATATTGGTGCCGAACACCTATAAGCGTGCAAAAGTTCTTACATACGCAGCCTGTATCTCTCTAGACGTTCTCATCTGCTGTCTATTACTTCTTGAAGAGACATGAAAATCGACAATGTATATTATCTCGGTAGATATAAACATATGATACATATCTTATATATAAAGTTCAAATTAACTGCATGTGAGTTTGTGTCGGCTTGAAACCCAGAAAAATGAACTAAGAGGAATCACAGAGAACCATCCCTGCCCCCCCACCATTAGAATGTCTGACGCTCAACATCTCGAGAGTTCCTCTTTGCGACTACTCGGCCTCACATTGACTGCTGACCTGAGATGGAACAAATACATTGTGTCAATAGCTTGGTCCGGAAATTTTTCTGATCGGAGTAGATCCTTCAAATCTACAAATCAACCATTCGCCCTTGCATGGAGTATTGCTGCCATATATGGTCTGGTGCCTCTTATGTTTGTCTCAAGGTTCTTGATAATATCCAGAGACGGATATGCAACGTAATTGGCCCTGATCTGGCATCTCGTCTGCAGTGGCTCTCTCACAGACGTGCCATCGCCTCCCTCTGTCTTTTTTAGAAATACTTTCATGTTAACTGCTCCGAGGAGCTGCTTTCGCTGATTCCCAGACTTCATGAATTTAAGCGTTCAACTAAGCTGGCATCTCGCTCTCACCCTTTTACTGTCGAAACAGTTAAATGTAGCCGTCTCTTCTACTCCAATAGCTTCATGTCTCGCACCTCTCGCCTGTAGAATTCCCTCACTATTTCATGTTTCCCTGATAGCTATAATCTCCAACTATTCAAATGTAATGTCAATCGACGTCTCCAGATGCCTTGATCTATCCCCTACCCTTCCCTTCATCCTTTCCTCTATCACTACTATTTGCTCTCACTCCAACTCTCTGTAACCCCTTGCGTGCTAGTGGCTTTCTTGGGGTGAACGCTTAAAAAAAATGATGCGTGTCTTTTCCATTTGAACGCAGTTAAACGCCAATATTTCGCACTTCTCGCCTGTGGAACTCCCCCCCTCTTCCTGTTTTCCTGATAGCTATAATCTCCAACTATTCAAATGTAATGTCAATCGATGTCTCCAGATGCCTTGATCTATAACCTATTCTTCTCTTCATCCTTTCCTCTATCACTCCTATTTGCTCTCGCTCCAACTCTCTGTAACCCCTTGCGTGTCAGTGGCTTCCCGCCTAGCTTGGGATGAAATGTTTATAAAAAATCAGTGACATAAACAGGGTTGCTCTTTTTTTGGTACATTTTGTTAAAAGACGCATAAGTCATGTAAAAAGAGCTTTATTTGAGAGAAAATTAGTATGAATCATTTTGAACCTCGTCTTGATGTAGCTACTTAAAGAATCCACCATTAGTGTCGATGACTGATTCAATACGAGGTTTGAAACTTTAACATTCCCGAATCAAAATTTTGGAAATTGTGCTAGTTATGGCGGACTAAGGATATGTTATAATGTTATGGGAGCGTTGATTGCCACATTCGCAATAGTTCAAAGCTTTCGAGGTTGGAGAACTAAGAGGCCATAAGTTTGGGGTGACCTGATAGTGGAGATTGTGACTCATCCATTCCTTGATCGTCTTGACCTTATGAGATGGTGCAGAATCGTGTTGGTAGGTGCACGAACTTCCTTTGCTGACTCTCTCTATTCAAGGCCACACAACCCACTTGAACCCCAGCAGTGACCCTTACGTCCCGAGGAAAGAAGTACGAAGGCATGACATCTACCTAATTCCTCACGACTCAAAAACCGTCAGAGTTGCCGGAAACATTGTGTGCATCACCGGCGGAACGTCCTTAGGGTATCTGCCTAACTATATCTTATTCGTTCAGTTGACCTTTTTGCTCAGATCAAAGTTTTTGTCTTTTTTCTTTTTTTGCAATCAAAGAATTCCAAGCTTTTGATATTTCATCTGACTCAGCAATCACTTTGCGCGTCTCATACGGTTATCTTTTGTCTTAGCAGAAATGTTCTGGCCTTTCCGAATCGCATATGACTTCCATCGAATATCCTCATACAATTCATCTGACAGAATGCCTTGAAACCTCCAGCTCATTAACAATAGCGTTAATTGATTTTATGTTTTTTATCAGTAATTTTCTGACCCTTTCTTATAAATGTGGGGATTGTAATTGAATTAAGACCAAGAGAAGGCATTTTACATTTGGTTACTGCTGCAGAATTCCTGTCAGCGTTTTCCAGTTCTTTTAAAGGAAACGCCGGAGCAATTTTCAGGAAGCGAGCAATCTCTAAATCCCTATACCCTGCCTTTAAGGTAACTATTACAGCAAGAATTTTCATTTACTGAGTTAATATTTGTCGGCATTCACTTGAAAAGAAATGATAATCAAGACAAGTTATGAAAAATGTGGAGCTAATAAAAGAATTGTTCAAACCTGTAGAATTGGGATTTTCTAAGCGTAGCTTAAATCTGGCACAAGGCCGAAAGTGAGGATCGTACTCAGTATTCAGTCGTAAATTAATCTAGCGAGAGCAACCCTGTCTATGTCACTGTTTTAAATTCATTTTTCAGGGTTTCAAGCCGACACAAACTCACATGCAGTTAATTTGAACTTTATATATAAGATATGTATCATATGTTTATATCTACCGAGATAATATACATTCTCGATTTTCATGTCTCTTCAAGAATTAATAGACAGCAGATGAGAACGTCTAGAGAGATACAGGCTGCGTATGTGAGTACTTTTGCACGCTTATAGGGATTCGGCACCAATATTTGTATGGTGCATAAAATATTTCTATCTGAAATCCTTCCTCTTTGCAAACAAGCTTGTTAACCATTACATCGTGTCAAAGTTCCCAAATGATCTTCTAAGCGAAAGTGTGGGGCACCCATTGAGGATCGTACTCACTATTCAGTCGTAAATTGATCTAGTGAGACAAGCTTGCTAACCATTAGATCGTGTCAAAGTTCCCAAATGATCTTCTAAGCGAAAGTGTGGAGTACCCAATGAGGATCTATATCACTATTCGAAATCACTATTTGAGAAGATTGTTAACCATAACACCAGTTCGTAGAATACAATTACTATTAATATCGTTCCAGTAAGTGTCTCATATACTGCTTAGATTTGCGGTCCTTACTTTAAAATTTCGTCTTTTTTCAAAAATTAACTGTTTTGTATTGGTTTATATTCTGCGTAATTATAATCCTCTATCTGCCTTCATCCACTAACTCGTGCCACACTTGATCTACACAGACTTATTGTACCCCTTTGGATCCTGGGATTGAAAATTTGCATGTTGTCCAGTGCTTGAACATCCAGTATTGGGATCTGTGTCCGCATGAATACGCAGTCGTTAAAAATTTCACTTTTTAATATAATTGAAAAAACAATCGTGTGATTTTAAAAGTTTTTTTAAATTCATAATGATTTTAAAGTAACACAAAAAACTTTGTGAATTTAAGTTAATGCTTTAAATTCAATTTAAAATATCTACAAAAGCTTGTGAACTGAGGAAATCAATTTTGTTTCTTCAAAATGCCAAGGAATCGGAGTTACAATGAGAAGTTTCGTGACGTGAGGTTTTCAAGTTTCGCAGAGTTTGTTTTGAAGAATTCTACTCAGTTGAAGTGCCACGGTGTTTGCGAATCAGTTTTCGGGGTGGATTGAAATTTTTGGCCCAAATTATACTTTCGGCCAAAATCTGTCGTTTAGCCGGAAAGGGTCTAATAGTTGAATCAGAGATAAAATGGGAGGTTCCGTGAGGTTTTGAAGTTCAACAGAGTTTGTGATATGAAGAACTCAATTTTAGGCCTAAATCAGAGTTAGTGAGGTTTTGAAATTCTATGGAATAAATGGAGGAATTCAAAGTTATTTCTTCAAAATTGTCATTACTGCTTTCTAAGACCAGCAGTCCCTTTAGTTTTGGGGCGTAGGCCAATTAGCCCTTCACGGGAGCTATCTTAAAAGCCCACGGGGAGTACAATTTTTAAGCTAGTTGTAAATAAAGAACAGTTTATAGTGATTTTACTTAGTTATTAAAATGAAACCGTTTGTTAATAAAACGTAGCATCAACAGGACAACATGAGTGTAAAAGGATGAAAGCCATGTTGAGATTTTTAATGGAATATGTCAAAAACTCGAACAAAACTAAATTTTCATTTTTGAGACATTTTCTTTTTTTCTAAAAATAAAAGCTGAAGTTGTCTTGTTTATTCGGTTTAATGGATACATTTGTTCCTCATCATTAAATTTGCATAAAGAAAAGAGAAAACATGTTAGCGTTAAAGACGAATCAGTTACGATGCGAATTTCTTATACAAACAGACAGACATTCACACACACGCATATATATATATATATATATATATATATATATATATATATATATATATATATATATATATATATATATATGTAAGCAAATGTGTGGATGTAGATCCGACGGTATGATGGAAATGTGGAAAAGACAAAGCAAAATCCCAATATGTGAGTTTACTATTTTTATTTTGTTTTTGTTTTTGTTATTCTGTCGACGTCAGACGTTTCGGTCAAATAGACCTTCTTCGGGACATGGTTAATGTATATATATGTATATATATATATGTATATATATATATGAGATGAGGTATTATGTGTCCTCAAGGACACATGGTACAGTGGATAAAGGCGTTAGTTAGATCCAGTTAGAGGACCCAAAGAGTATGAGTTCAACACCTGGTTAAGGCGGTGGAGAATTTGGAGAGGGGAATTAACAGGTGTTAACTGATAACTGACATCCATTAGACATAGCACGTTGAACCAGAACAGTGTACCCCAGCGAGCGAAAAAAAGGGTTCAGTTCGACATTCCAACCACCTGAAGAAGGCTGGAGCGTACAACGGCAGAAACGTTGTGATAAATATGGCAACAAAGATAATGATAATAGTCCGAACAATCAAAATTATATATATATATATATATATATATATATATATATATATATATATATATAAATATATATATATATATATATATATATATATATATATATATATATATATATATATATGTATATATATATATATATATATATATACATATATATATGTATATACATATATATATACATATATATATATAACATAGTGTTGCGCGGCATTTTTGTATTCAGAGTTATTATTTCCTTGGACTGGTTGCCAACCAAGGTTTAAGAGTCCAGTGTACCCTACTGTTTAACAAAGACCTAAGAGAAGAGATGGATTCAAATCTTTCACAGAATATTTGCATTATATTGAATGTAACGAAGTCGACTGTAATTCGAATTCTCTTTTAAAGACCTCACTTATATATATATATATATATATATATATATATATATATATATATATATATATATATATATCAAATGTGTCACGTTCTACATCCTGACTCTAAATCTTCGTAAACAGACCTTCCAGCAATCAGCCCGTCCACTCCTCAGAAGAAGTCTGCGGTTTTCTTTTGTATTGTGTTGAAAAATAACGTACGCACTTTTCAGCACGACGATTCCATTAACAGTATTGCTAACCGCTTGGACGTCGATACCTCTGCTAAAGGGTTTAGAAATGAATATGTGTTTACATACAGGCATATAATGAGAGTGCTTCCGGTTTATCCGGTGTCACATACAAAGAAACCCCTTTTTGTAATTTACCCGGAAACATTAAACTGATCTGTGTTGAACTTGGGTGTCAGCCTCATCTATTCAATGTTTACTCTAGTGTCACGTTGCGCATATAGACTAATTTGCAGTCTCCTTCGGTCTAGATACTTGTCAGTCCAGAAGAGGTATGCAGGCAAACAACATTTATTTATTCATATATATATATATATATATATATATATATATATATATATATATATATATATATATATATATATATATATTAAAAAGAAGAGAGAAACTGTAAACTTTTTTGGTTGTAATGTGGATTTTTAAACAAAAAATATTATGCAAAATTATGGAAAATAAAGCAAAATATTTTTTTAAAATGCACATTACAACCAAAACCGTTTTCCGTTTCTCTCTTCTTTTTAATATACACACTTTTCTCTCGTTGGAACTACTATAACCTCTTCCTTTTATATATATATATATATATATATATATATATATAACATATATATATATATATAAATATGTGTGTGTGTGTGTGTGTGTGTTAAAAACAGGTTTTAAGGCACGATATATTTACGGGTTAAGGTGATCAATATCAGGGATAAAGCGGATATATATATATATATATATATATATATATATATATATATATATATATATATATATATTCATACAATGGTGGACTCTCCTATTGTGAACGATAAACTTAACGAAACATGTCTTACACCTCTCTTACAGATATATATATATATTTGTGTGTGTGTGTGCGTGTGTGAGTGACTGTGTGTGTGTAAATAAACAATAGACCAAAAGCAGAATAGAAGAAGCAATATCGAATGTTGGGAGTTTCCTACGATTGCTAACACCTTCTACATGTTGTGCCGGAAGTCTTGCCTCTACAGCTTTGACCTTGCTGCTCATAGGAGAACGAGCAATGTAGTAAATACTCCAAAAGTTGCATTAGTGAAAGCTATGTAATGTTATATGTTACAGGAATTTCGTAATAATAGCACTTGATAAAATATCTGCATTCTTTTGAATGGCTATCCCAATTTATATAAATCGACAGATATCTGTCATGACAGTATAATTTCCGAAAACGGATTCAGCTGCAAATGTCCAAGAGGAAATGATCTGGTTATTACGTAACGGCGTCTGCATATATACGTAATCCATATGATTATTGCTGGCAAAAAGTTATTTCGAATCAAGCGCGTTTTAATTAGATCTCATTACTAGATTATTTAGTTCTCAGAAATTCGCTAATTTTTTGCAACCAGACCTTTTGCTGAATCTAATCATTGATTAGATAAGGACAGAAAGTTTTATTAAATTTTAGTAATTAATTGCGTTTCACTAGAATTTTCTATTGCGACTTAATCAGGCATTGGAATGATCTTTTTATTGCTGCGTTATATTTAATGTTTTATTCACATGAAAAAACCTAATTACAAATATTAACTTGATCTCCGTTAGATAAGAATACTTTTATATCAAAAGATTGTATGACTCTCCCGTTATCGATTGGTATAAATTATGTGAAAATTGAATTCACTTTTATATGGCGATTTTAAATTAATTTTAGCCATGACGCCTCTTTCGCAAATGCCCGTGCGATTATCGAAAATGACATTAAATATTTTATATATATATATATATATATATATACAGTGCGCGATGGATAAATTGTCGCCATTTTATATTTTTAATTACACGCATGCACGTTATTTGTATTTGATTTTGTCGACTGCGCATTATAGTAGGGTAACTTTTTTTTAATTTTTTTTTTTTTTTTTTATCCAATTTATATTTGAGCTGACTAGATGTAACCGTAAATTCTATACTAAGAGTTTCTTTTGTCGCACTTATGGAACCCATTTTCGGCTCCATGATTTTTTTTGGCTTTTTTTAAAGCGTTTCACCCCAAGCAAAGAGTTGTAGAGAGTTGGAGCGAGAGCAAATAGGAGTGATAGAGGAAAGGATGAAGAGAAGGTTAGGGAATAGATCAGGGCATCTGGAGACGTCGATTGTCATTACATTTGAATAGTTGGAGATTATAGCTATCAGGGAAACATGAAAAGTGGGGGGGGAGTTCCACTGGCGAGAGGTGCGAGACATGAAGCTGTTGGAGTAGAAGAAACGGCTACATTTAACAGTTTCGACAGTGAAAGGGTGTGAGCGAGATGCCAGCCTAGTAGAACGCTTAAATTCATGAAGTCTGGGAACCAGCGAAAGCAGCTCATCGGAGCAGTTACCATGAAAGTATTTGTAAAAAAGACAGAGGGAGGCGACGGCACGTCTGTGAGAGAGCGACTGCAGACGAGATGCCAGATCAGGGCCAATTACATTGTATATCTGTCTCTGGATTCTATCAAGGACCTTGAGACAAACCGAATGGGCGCCAGACCATGTATGGCAGCAATACTCCATGCACGGGCGAATGGTTGATTTGTAGATTTGAAGGATCGACTCCGATGAGAAAAATTTTCTGGCGCGGCACAGGGTGCCAACCTTGGGCGTCGTCTATAAGAACAACACCACTATGATGCATTTCACTCCGCTAGAAATTTAGAAACGGTATGCTGTACTACTTGGCATTCGCACCGGTGGCTCCAATACGAACATTTCAGAGCGTTTGGCTGTCAATCTGAGGACAGTGCAAAGGATTCGGAATGAATTAGATGAGTCTAATGGTGATTACGGAGATGTTT
This sequence comes from Acanthosepion esculentum, assembly GCA_964036315.1. Taxonomy (NCBI): domain Eukaryota; kingdom Metazoa; phylum Mollusca; class Cephalopoda; order Sepiida; family Sepiidae; genus Acanthosepion; species Acanthosepion esculentum. Next base: position 120,163,388 of record OZ038484.1, read on the forward strand.
GGAGTGGTCACTGCGATGACGACGTTATGCTTCCATTGATCTTCCCACAAAGCCCCAATCTCAACACGGCAACCTATATCAAGGGCGTTGAGGTCAAGAGGTTGGCTGCTGGAAGACCATATGTCTGGCAACAAGACCATGCACCATGCCAACCAATCAGGAGAACCCAGTCATGGCTGTTGGACAATGTCTGCGACCACATCATCCTTTACATCTGGCCATCAAACTCCCCAGACTGCAAACCCCGTGATTCTTATGTGTGTGGCGCAATTGAGCGAGAGACCAATAAAACTCATTGTACCACTAATTATGAATTGAAGGCAAAGATTATGACAGCATTCACCAACTGCTAAAATGAGATGTCTGTTTTATATTTATTTGTGCGTAATTTAGACGATAATTTCACCATCGCGACCTATATATATATATATATATATATATATATATATATACAGAAATATAGTCTTAAAGTGTGCTATATTTATGGGGTAAAGTGCTCAATATCAGAGATAGAGCGTGTGTAAATATAAAAGTGGACATGGAAGTCAGCACTTAGAGGCGACAGTCTGTTTCATGCTAGTGCAATCGCATATATATATATGGTAAATGGAAAACTCTTTCATTGAACCTATATTTGCTTACAGGTTTGGCCTTTCTAGGCTTCATTAGATCCACAAATGAAAGAAAGAAATATGTGCATATGTATTTGTCTGTGTGTTTAAATAATAAATCAATAGTACATTTTCGACTAAGCTGGCGTTTCTTGTGATGATTGGTTTTGTTTGGTTTATTCTGCTTATACGCATATCAACCACAATGGGTTATTTAATGCCGACAACATTTTTAGGATAGATTCGTAGGAATGGAATATGTATTCTTTGGTTTAGATTAGTTTGGTTTATTTTGTTTTACTGCATATCAACTTTAATTGGTTATTTAATGCCGACAACATTTTTAGGGTAGATTCGTATGAATAGAATATGTATTCTTTGGTTTAGATTGGTTTGGTTTATTTTGTTTAACGGCATATCAATCTCAGTGAGTTATTTAATGCCGACTGAAGAAGGAACGGAGCGTACAACGGCCGAAACGTTGTGAATATGGCAATGAAGAAATGGGTAACAGTCCGAAAGATGTAAATAATGTAAATAATCATAATACTTAATCTTAGAGATATAGATTGATCCTGAAGAAAAACGGGGCGTACAACGGCCGAAACGTTGTGAATATGGCAATGAAGATGAGGGTAACAATCCGAATAATGTAAATAATCATGATACCTCATCTTAGAGATATAGACAGATCCTGAAGAAAAACGGGGCGTACAACGGCCGAAATGTTGTGAATATGGCAATGAAGATGAGGATAACAGTCCGAATAATGTAAATAATGCAAATAATCATACTACCTCATCTTTGAGAACTGAGCAAACTGAGAACATGGAATACTGTTTCTCGTTGCATCAAATATACACGGCGTCTTATTGGATCGTTAAAATTTATTGAATTTAATTGCAATGGTCATGGTTGTTACTGAAGTATAAATACTTTATGAACGCCGGCCATAAAACGTGCTTAAAACGGATGGTGTCGGCTATTCCCACGTGTACTGAGTTCGATCTTCACTCACGGCTGTAATATTTGTGGCCTTCCAGCCGACGAAACAAAAAGAGGAAAACCAACCGCTGAGAAATGTTTTGGTACCTAGTTTAATAGACTAATTGCAAAAGTGATGAATTAAGAATGGTTTATAGTTAGTGTTAGGATTATGGTAAAGTTTAGATGCTATTATTATCTCCCTTGGCAAGACTGAGCTTAATGTAATCAATATCGTTAATAAACATTATATTGATACTTTGAATAAATCAACAAGTCCGTAGACTAACATAGATCGATATTGAATTGAATTTTTCCCAATTGAGAAAAATTATCGATTATGTGACAAAGAAGGATATTATATTAAAAAAATAAATATTTACAGTCTAAAATAAATGCTGTTTCTTCATCCTTAGGCTAAGGACATTACCGATGTAAGTATACGAATTTATACTAAGTTTATATTCGGATAGGTGGGCGAAATTGAATGATAGCAGTATTTATAGGTATATCAAAGTCTCTCGTCTGTCGGAGATTTGTTTGGGTCTATACGCACACAGACAGAGCCGATGAATAAGCAAGCTGGGAAACCTTGATGAGTCAAAATAATTCAGCGGTTCCATCATGCTCAATCACATCAATCCCTTTAATCCAGGCTCTAGAATTTTCAGGGACTCTGACAATGAATGCTGATTACAGCAGTGATCTGCGAGTCATCAGACGGCAATCCAGACGGAAGAAGTGATTCTTTGTATCGATCCACCGCCAGCCAATCTGTAATCATCCCGGAGAGCTCATGCCACCTTCTGAAATCATTGCCTTGAAAACTTCGAGATTTCTTCTTTTCTTTTTTTTATCTGGGGGTAAAACACAGATCAATTTATCATTTGCTGGGTAGAGGTAATAAATTGACTAGTTAGTGTATATTTCGATATGTACACTTCACTGACGGGGTGAAGTTGAGCTGACTTCATCATCAACCTATCACCTCGGGTTCAATCAGTAGTTTAGGAACAGTCTTTATTATCAGGATGCCTTCGAGCGAACTGAGCACACCGATTTGCAGTCACATGCAAGGATGGCTTCCTTGGGTTCACGCTTCTTTCTTCAATTCTCTCTTTACCCACTCAGTCTTTTAATCTATACATTTCTACCACCTGTTCACATCACCCGTCACCTCCATCTCTTTCTCAATCTGTCTCTCTCCCCACTTTCTCTTTCTATTGCTCATTTTCCTCTTTCTATCACTTTTTTTTTTATATATACGTTTTCTGTTAATCTAGATTCATTAAGCTTATGCATTTGCACGACAAACACAGTAAGGTGGAAACAAATCAGGAAGATAGTGTCACTGTTATATTTCAGTTTTTCTCTCAACCTCTCCGACCCCTTTCTGTACTATATTTTCTTTTGACCAGCATTGTCCCCTTTTTTGACCAACATTGTCCCCTTTTGACGATTAATCAAACGCACACACTCGGCATCTCCCTCTCTCTATCTCTACTACCCCCTGTATATTCCTATTCCTAATAAATATCTATACGAGATGTAGCAAGCCCCTCGCCACTTCCATGGAAAGGACACAGGCGAGCTATATTCTTTAGTCCTAAAAGTTCTAACCATCACGGGGAGGGAGAGCCGCCATCCCACGCACATTATATCAAACCACCCTCATTCTTTCAGGTGGGAGGCAAGGAGCTTCTGCCCACGAACAACTTCTATGTGAAACCGATTCTCAGGAGAATGTTTTCCCGATCACTTCTATCCTCACCTGTTCAAGTTTAGGGTTAACCATTATCTTCCATACATATCCGCATAAAACTGTGTCCCTTATTCTGTAATGCTCTACATCGAGTGGCTCCCAGGTCTCGTAAAGAGTAAACCTATATATATATATATATATATATATATATATATATATATATATATATATATCCTAATGTAATCAGAACGAAAATAATAGCCATTTTTGGTTCTCACCAGTCGAGATGCAGACGCATCGAAACAAGAATGCATCTTTGTAGTAAGTTGTTTTGTCCGTATGCAAAAATTATAATATATATATATATATATATATATATATATATATATATATATATATTATAATCTATCATATGTATATATGTATATATATATATATATATATACGACAAGAGTCCAGCGTATATATATGCATACAGATACATAAATTATATATATATATATATATATATATATATATATATATATATATATATATATATATATATTTATATATATATATATATATATTTATATATATATATATATATATATATATATATATATATATATATTAAATAGTGCAGTATATATATTATATCATGAAGAAGTAATTATACAAAGAATGTATTATCAATGTTAACGTGATTTATGGCGAAATCACTTCGCTAACAAGACTTAATGACACATTAACCTACTATCAATTCCTTGAATAACACGATCCTTGTATTCGTAGTTGTCAGATGATCCTGGGCCTAGTACTTTCGACAATTTCAAATCGTCGCCATTAATCACATTGAGATTGCTAATTAATTATTTACGATATATATATATATATATATATATATATATATATATATATATATATATGATATAACGATATATAAATTTGTATTATTATATATATATATCAACAAACAGTATTTGTAAAAAATATGACAAAGTGTAAAAATTCTGTGACGCGTTTCATCCGTTAGGATGTGATCGGGCTGGGCTTTGTTGACGTTGCCATGTCTACACATGCGCACGAAACGAGAGACGCAGGTAGTTTAAAATCTTTTTGAAAGAATATTTTTCATTTCTTATGTTCTCTTTTAATCAATGTATCCTTCCTTAAGTCAAAAGTGTTAACTGTTTTATTACGGTGGACAACCAATGCGTTTTGTGTGCTGTTATTTAAAATGCTCCCTTTGTGTTCATATAGTCATTTGTTTGTACTCCTTGAGGTTTCTCCAGTGTATTAATTCCGTCAATTCTCACATTTGATAGAGTAAATACCTCCTTCAAGTTTTGGCTGTTTTCTTTTTTTTTTTTTTTATTGATTAAGTCTTTGTTTTATATGTAGTTTTGGCAAATTTTATGTTGAGTTTAGATACATTCTTTTCGTTGGCCACGGGAGACTATACGGGATACAGATTCGACCCCTGTCTGAAGGGATATTTTTAGTCTTGATTCAGGCCAGTTGTTATTAATTTCTCTGTTTACGAAAAAAAAACAAAAAAAAAATCTTTTCAATTAGCAAGAAATAATGTCGGATTAAAAATACACATTTAACTTTTAAATTCGTTTCAAATGTCTATATTTCTTCTCGTTATAAACATTAATTTTCGCGGGTACACGTGTTTAAGTTGACACGCCCGTTAATTTGAAATTAATGTTAATCGGCCGAGCAATTGAGATGCACTTACTAATGAAAATATCCCGACTGACAAAAATCGTACCTGTATTCACTTTTTCATCAGGGGAATCACTACTTTAACCGAAGTATGTCCCTTCAGAAAGTCTTCTTTACTTTTTAAACTTAATCGAAAAAGATTTTAATCCCATTAACCCTCTACAAAATATTTTCAATAGAAAAAAAATCAGTTATTCCTGCACCGAAAACATACAGACTATTATTAAATCACATAACCAAACATTAAAAACATTTTATGACAACAACACAACAGAGAACATACCCACTTGTAATTGTAGAACAGCTGCCCAGTTAGAGGTATTTGCAACTCGGAAAATGCAGTAGAGCAAGCTAGTATTTTTTCTGAAAGAAAATATTAATGATTAAATATATACATAGGGATATCGACTGGGAATTAGAAAGAGAGACTGTACAATCATCGGCATTCCTTCTTCAACACTTCCTCAAGACACCAAACTGCTCTATCTAAGCATTATTGGAGGATTAAATACAGAGGTTTCACCCCACAAAGTAAATGGGACATTATCTGCCGGTCTCCAACAACTTCCGGGACAGATGAAGTCTGTACATACAAGAGAAGATTTCAATAATTAACTTATTTTATGAACTTATTTTCAAGTATAGACATAAGAACAAGTTTCAAATTCCCTAAAAACTTTGACTTTGAAGGATATACACTTAAAGTGCTGATTCTTTTATATGGGTACTAATATATATGTGTGTATATATATATATATATATATATATATATATATATATATATATATATATATATATATATATATGTACACATACATACATATATATATATATATATATATATATATATATATATATATATATATGAAAAATTAAAACCAAATGTGGTCCACATGTCCTTTGTAAAATATGAGGAATAGAAAGACAAAAAATGCAAACAATATTGGTAATAAGATTGATGATATTTATTATATATTAGCCTTTTGACTAAATTAAAACATGAAGAGAAAGATTTTTAAAGTCGGAATTTTCGGACACGTCTGAGTCCTTTTTCAGTGAGACGAGAAATAAACAAAGAACTGTGGCTCACTCTTCTGGGGAGTGTTGCTGTTTTGTTTTTTCTTTTTGTTTTTTCTTTCCTTGTGTGTTGAGAATTTGATTTTGGCCTGATGGTTTGTCAGGATTAGGGTTTTGTAGGGTTTGTAGAGGACTCCCTACGGAAACTATATTCTCCAAGTAATCACAAATCCCTTTAATTCTTTAATATGTGATTCTATTTTGAAAATGTATTTTAACTCCGATCTGCCTCTTTCTTGTCGGCTCTTAAATGAAGGCTCTAAAAGCTAACAACTGTAGACTGGGCACCATAGCTATAAATGCAGCCAGTGAAATGGATGGCACGGTATCGCTTGATGCAAGGCGTCTTAGACTAGAATTTGAAGTTAGGGTGTAATGTTCCACCTAGTGAAACCAAGTGCGATGTGTCCGTGACGAAGGAGTGCCTTTAAAATGGAAAACCTTTGCTGTAGTTTGACTCGGTGATGAATGTGTTCAATCAGGTCTACTTGCCCGAGACACGCCGCGCATGAACGAATAGCTCTCAGCTCAGATATCCAAAGGAAACTGGTAAGGTGCTCACCTACGCCGGGATCCGACGATCAAACGTGGTGATGGAATCAACATTTAGGAAGACCAACGGATTTATTCGACATAAATCTTGTTTTGCAATAAAAATGATAATCTATGAAATAGTAAAATATATTTCAGGACAATACAGTATGATTGTGGAATATCTAGCCTAAAACGTAGAATCAATAACAACAAAAATGGAGACAAAAGTCTGCGAAATTGTGTGGACTAAACTTAGGCTTTATTACGACTACATAAGAGACAAAACGAGGGAACGTGTATAATTTGCCATATCTTGTAAATCTGAATTTACTTCGGATTTTTCCCTTTGATTCTGAATCCTGTGACGACGAGAGAATGCCGTGGCATAGATGCAAATAACGCCAGCTAATAATATATATTGAAGACACCAAAATATAATCATGTATATTTGATTATTGGAAGACTTTGGAAGAAAAAGTGACTCAGACGAATACAAAGACCAAATGGAATAATTATTAATGTCACATTGAATAGAGATGGTATTATAGAAAAGACCATTGTATACAGTCGTTACCTTTCTTTGTGATTTTGTCGTAACGATGCTAACAAGACTTTGATTTCTATTTGGTTAAACACGTCGCGATTCTTGTGACTGCAACGAACTAATTGGAGGATAATATGAATAAATTTTTCTTGGAATAATCTATCGATAAAAAAAACACGCGAGTTTAATGTCGGTGTATTGTCATCTGAATGACTTTTATAAATGTGTAATCTACTCGAGTTGGCCAATTTCATTTTTTTTTCATAATCACTTTATCCACTGTGCCATGCGTCATTGAAGACACATGGCACAGTGGATAAAGGCGTTAGTTAGATACAGTAATAGGACCCAATGAGTGTGAGTTCAATACCCGGTTAAGGCAGTGAAGAACTTTCTGAGGGGAATTAACAGGAGATAACTGATAACTGACATACATTAAACATGGCACGTGGAAGTAGAACAGTCTACTCCAGTGAGCCAAATAAAGGGTTCAGTTCGAAATTCCAATCACCTGAAGAAGGCAGAATATATATATGAAGAAATATACTCTTAAAGTGTGCTATATTTATGGGATAAAGTGCTCAATATCAGAGATAGACCATGTGTAAATATAAAAGTGAACTCTGAAGTCAACACTTAGAGGTGACAGGCTGTTCCTTGCTAGACGCAATCTGGTGGCCTGACGATTGCGTCCCTCTAAATATTGACTTCAATGTTCACTTTCATATTTATACTCACACACACACACACACATATATATATATATATATGTTCATGTATCAAGAACAGTATTGGGGAAATTGTAAAATAAAATAGAAAAAGTTTATTTCTGATGCGTTTCGTTTTTTAGATCTTCATCGGACTGGGTTTGCTGATCTTTGGATTAATTAATGACTCTCTAGCGTACAATGTCCCGAATAGCTGAAGTTTATATCTTCCTCATTTTCTGAAATTTTGATTTGGTTTGGTTACTTTTGTTTAGCGGTACATCAAAACCTCTATGGGTTATTTAATGCCTAACTCTTAATATTTTGTACAAAAATGTCATTATTATCAGATAATAATGATTTCGTGATACAAGTCTTACTAATTAACCCATAGGAGTGGGAAGAAGAGGTGGCTTCATAATTTGCATAAGGGTATTTGTGCCTGAGTGAACCCAACAGGAACTGGAACTTGGCTCTCTGATTAATAAATCCGAGTTCAAGAACTCTTAATAGGCTTTTTCAATAGTATCTGCAACTTTTGTCGTAGAATTGTTCGCTTATAATGGACTTCATTAAGGATTTTGGGATTGCTGGCTTCAACATTGGCAACCTCACCTGAAAAGCAATTTAAGCGATTAATTTGTATTTTCTTTAGTTTTTGTCTTCATCCAAGTTAACTTAGGTTATGGATGCTCATTGGCCCCTTTTATTATTTTGTCCCCACTTTCTTTGTTTAATCCCCCCCTCCACCATTAAGTGACAAGAGATGTCAATTATCTGGTAGATGCGGGATGCCTTTAGCTTTTCCATTGTGATTATTAGTATTTGTGTGGTGTGTAAAGGTGTGTGTTTGGGTAAAGGTGTGTGCTTGGGTAAAGGTGTGTGTTTGAGTAAAGGTGTGTTTCTAGGAGTGTTAGGCTGTCTGAGTGTTGTTTTTTTCCCCTCATTATTTCAGTTCCGCATTATTTTTGTCCGGTTAACTGATGTCTCTGCCATATATAGTGATTGTCGGGGTGGGGGGTATTAATAATACTGTTTTGTTTTGTATCTTGTAAATAAATTTTGTTTATCACTGTAAATATTCATTGGGGTTTATAATTTTTTTAAAGTTGTTTTTGTATTCCCCACCCCATACAAAATGTACATATGGGGACTATTTAGGACTTCATCGAGTCTCTGAGGTATTATAGTGGTTGTAGTAAGAATAGCAAGTAAGAATGCGGCGTTTTGGTGAAAGGGTCATTGTAACATTCTGGTTCATTGATTGTGGCTAGCTAAGTTTTTAGTAAATGGTGTTTCATTAAGACGGATTATATATAAGCGTGTTTCATTAAGACGCATCAAAGTCAGCAGTAATAATATTCTTAATGGTTAACATTACTATGAATATTCTAGTAAAATGTTAAAATCATCTACGAATTTATCACAGATATATTTTTCTTGGATATCATACTGACACAGTGGGAAATAAACGGTGTTTCATTAAGTGGGATTATATATATATAAGGGTTTTTCATTGAGACGGATCAAAGTCAGCAGTAAATAAATCAGTGTTATTGGTGAAAATTTATTTATTTCTCTATTGGATCATGTTTATTAAGTCATGGCAATTATGTGTTTAAAATAATATCACCCAAATGTCTGCCAAATCTGAAAGAAAAAGAAAAAGATCGCTAGACGCTTAAACTTCATTCACATTAAAATCGGTCCAAGTTATTGGAACGCACTTTATAAGACACATGATGACCGGCCTTCCCCTTTCCCTATTATTGGCTTTGTGCCCTATTTGTACTCGTGCAATAAATATACTTTCTTTAGCAGTGACAAAACGTCTAGATTAATCTCAGATTTAATGAAGATTCTGTTTAACAATTGTAGACATCATCATTTGAACAATTGAACAGCGTCTTACGGCGCCTTTGATTTCTCTGCTTTTCACTCACCAAAACAATTTTCATTTCTTTTTGTACTGAATGAACAAAACCTCTAAATTTCATAAAACATTGTCTATCAATCGTGCGAAGCTATTTGTCATAGAATCGGAATTCCAGGGCGCCTGTCGTACGGCTATTCAGAGTGAAATTGCTTCATACGTCACTTGCTGGCGTAATCAACTATCTTGGCTCTCTGCCAATTGACTGGACGTCTTCCGTAAAGTGATAGCTATCAAACTACATTTACAGGACACT
>OZ038484.1:120178448-120183448 GCA_964036315.1 Acanthosepion esculentum
GTGCTCTTGGTTTCAAAACCGTGAAGAATTATCTGTTTCGCTGGACCAACCAAAGTCACGTATTAAAAATTCTATAACACAATGTCTCAGGCACTAATTATGGATATCCTCTGGCGCTACAGCATCAGCGACTATTAGAAATTTATGTTAAACTGTTATTAAATGTAAATTATATGCTAATCGAATGACTGAATTCGACAATCATGTTGAATTCAAATTTGCTTGGACTTTTGTCCGGATTAAAAGAGGCAATGTACCGTAGAGAGATATAGTAATATTTTTCATCTCTTAAATGAAGCATTGTCAGTCATTTATTTTTATTTTCTTTCTTTTTTTTACTAGTACACACGCATATCCTCATTTTTTTTTCTTTTTTGCTTTGAGTTTGTTTTTGTTTGTTTGGGGTTTTTTTTTTTGCAATTGTCAGCCATTTTTATTTTATTTTATTTTTTTACTTGCTACGGAAGTGATAAAATGTACGACAGTGTCGACATACTGGAAGACCTTAGTACATCCATCCTCCTAGCACTGCTTATGCTGCAAACGAATGCGCAAATGAATGCCAACTCCATCGGACAAACTTATTGCATCATACAAGAACAGAGAGCCAAGCAGAATTAGACCGAAAATTGCATAAGAACGGTTCTGTTTCGTTCAAGAAACTTGAACAAGCAATGCGATATTTATGATCAGAACGTTGCCACAGACATCAATGTGAATGCAGAAGGACGTATACCTATATTTCATTTACTTACGTAAAAGCATTTGATCAAATTCGGCATAGAGATCTATTAGAAATGCTGGGGAAATCTGTTTTATGTGAGAATTACATAAGAATACTCCAGAATATATATGCTAGGAGCAAACCGCCTGCAAACAGATAGAAAATGAATGGAGTAAGCAAATATAATGTTTCTTGAAATTACATTTTTTGTTTTAGTAAAAGTAAAAGTAAAATAACTCAAGCTCAGTGAAATTGCTTGAAGGTACTCGGACATTTGGCCGACGGACATTTGACCAAATAGACATTTAGCCGAAAATGTAGGGGCCTACTTACATGCATATCAGACTCTTTATCGTAATGTGCTACATATATTTATAATTGGGCACCTCGAGGCGGTGTAGTGGTTAGCAAGCTTGTCTCGCTAGAACAATTACTAGTGAGTTCGATCCTCACTGGTGCCCCATACTTTCGGCCTTGTGCCACATATAAGCTACGCTTGTAAAATCACTACATTTATTTATAATTATTTATTGTAATAATTTATAATTTTCGTTTTTTTTTTTTTTTTTTTTTTTTTTTTTTTACTGGCTTTTTTTTAAAAAATCTCTTCTATATATTATATTGTACTACATTTGGTATATTCACCAGACATAATAGAATTGTTTGGTACTCGGACATTTGGGCGACGGACATTTAACCGAATGGATATTTAGCCGAAAATGTAGTGGCCTACTTACATGCATGTCACACTCTTTATCGTAATGTCCTACATATATTTATAATTGGGCACCTCGAGGCGGTGTAATGGTTAGCAAGCTTTTCTCGCTAGAACAATTAAGACTGAATAGTGAGTTCGATCCTCACTGGGTGCCCCATACTTTCGGCCTTGTGCCACATCTAAGATACGCTTAGAAAATAACTATAGGGCACCTAGGGGTGGTGTTATGGTTAGCAAGCTTGTCTCGCTAGAACGATTACGACTGAGTAGTGAGTTCGATCCTCACTGGGTGCCCCCTACTTTCGGCCTTGTGCCACATCTAAGATACGCTTAGAAAATAACTATATTTATAATTATTTATTGTAATAATTTATATTTTTTCGTTTATTTTTTGTTTACAGCCTTTTTTTAAAAGTCTATTCTGTATATATTATATTTTACTTCATTTATTTCTGTAAGATAAGTATTTTGAGAAAAATCCCATTTTACTACAGCAAAAATCTTCAGCTTTTACGATATGAAAGATCTTTTAATTTCGCTTTTAATGATCATTATCTTAAAGGGATGAACTAACTTTTATCTTATTGTTAAATACGAATTTAAATAATTTAGGTGCTACTTTTTACCCAAATACACTCAAATATTTTTTAAAATACTAATTTCAATAAATACTAATATAAAAAAAACTTTTAACTTTAAATTTAGATTTAGATATTTAATCACTTGAAATTCAGTAGTAATTATTAGTCCTATTCTACCTTATAATACTGCTAATTAAAATACTTATAGTAATACTTATTACTATTTTTACTTGTACTTTTTCGGGGAAATGTCCGTCGTGAAATGTCCGTTCAACCTAATGTCTCACAGCGAAATGTCCGGCCACGTTGCTTGAAAGTACTGCTACCATCCATTCGAGTTCCTTTCTACCAAACTGACTTCTCAGCCATTCAGCTAAAATCCATAAATAAAATTTATATAATTCTTAATTGCGTGTGGCGTTGTCTTCAATGAAAAACAAGGTTGCATGAAAATAAAGTAGGGTTATTATTTATTTTCGATATATGTCGGTACTTATTTATACTATTTGCATTATTCGGACTGTTGCCATATGTCACAACTTTTCGGTCGTTGTACGCTCCGGCATACTTCAGGTGATATTTGTTGGAATTTCGAACCTAACCCCCACCTGACGATGGCTAGAGCGTACAACGACCGAAACGCCGTGAATATGGCTAAGAAGATGATGGAAATAGTAAATAGTATAAATACTCAGAAATAATAGACAGATGATGTTGATATTTGTTATTGTTTTTCATCTACTTGATTCATTATTAATCTATGTCTTTTTATTTATTAATATGTTTTCGAGACGTGCGGCGTATGAAATCGGCAAGTCAAGTTCAAACAGAAGTCAGTCGCGTGCACAAATGCCTTTGGGAATGGAACGAATACGCCTCCTCTCCAGCCAGGTATTCGTTGAATCACAAGGCAGACGGAGCTTTCTACGAGAAGGCAGACTCTTAAGTTGCAAGCCATGGAGAAGCCAACGAGAAACCCCGTTACTATCTTTCCCAAGAATGAAAAGCAATTTATACATAATAAGAAAATTGATCATGATCGACTACTGAAGAGTAAAAATATGTTTCTCGTATTTATTATTTATTCCCACAATGTTGTATTACTCGCTTGCAAAATGTCGCGTCCATAACGAAATACGTGAATAAAATTTAATTGCGCTGTCACTGTGTCATGTCCATAAAAAGTTAATTATAGTCTCAAAAATAATTATAAAATAATTACAATTATAATTATCATTAATTCACTCTTTCTAAACCAATGAGAATCGACTCCACCTTTCTCCTCTACAAACACGGACAAGCAATCGAGACGAACAGGCCGTCAACACATGCGTCAACTAAAATTACAGCTCCTTTCCCTTTTTCATGTCATAATAGTAAAATTTATCTCTTAGCACTCAACAAAAATTCGAGATAATAAATTCCAGACACTTATTGTATTTTCTGGACACTCATTACACACATCTATGAAACAGAACCTGCGATAAAGACTGTATATATTTTACTTATTCTTTATCTTACCATTCTGTCGGATTCTGATCCATATTTGATGTACATCGGACCCCAAACTCACAATTCTACTCAGTATTACTGTATCTCGTGTCTCCAACACCACATAAGAATCAGATAATAAATAATACTCGTTTTGTTGGCTCCATGTCTTGGTGTTTCTCCTTTTTACGAATACTTTTGTATATATAAATATTGGGGAGGTATAGTTATTTACTCCCCTAGAAAAATAAATATAAATGTAAAAACCTGTCGCCTTTTAATATGCTTAATAGTTAACATTACTATGAATATTCAAGTAAAATGTTACAGGTCATGTACGAATTCAACACAGATAGATTTTTCTTGGATATCATACTGACACAGTGGGAAATAAAGGGTGTTTCATTAAGTGGGATTATATATAAGACTGATCAAAGTCAGCAGTAAATAAATCAGTGTTATTGGTGAATATTTATTTATTTCCCTATTGGATAATGTTATTTACGTCATGGCAATTATGTGTGAAAAATGATATCTCCCAAACGTCCGCCAAATCTGAAAGAAAAAGAAAAAAGTCATTAGACGCTTAAACTTAATTCACATTTAAATCTGTCCAAGTTATTTAGTAGACAAATTCGGGAGTTCACAGAGTTTAAGGACTTTTGATAGAGACATTATACAGGGTGAAGTAAACTTGCTACGGACCTACTAAGCCATACACGTACGCCTATGTGCGCGTGTACCCACCAGGTTTCCAGAGAGAAAAAGTTTGAAAGATCATCATACAATTGTGTTGAAACCAGGAATAATAATAATAATAATAATAATAATAATAATAATAATAATAAGTAAACATCTACAATTCCTGTTGTAGTTGGAGCCCTAGGATTGGTTGGAAAAGATTCCAGTAGACTAACTGAAGGGATTCCTGGAAGTCCATGCCTCAAAGAGATACAAAAATTGTTCTCACAAGTACAGCCCACACTTTACGAATTTTTTTTTTTTTTAGTGGAAAGAAAGTGTCATGATACCATTTCTAACCTTAGGTCCCTAGGCGGGTATCGGAAAGAAATGTGTAAACGCCAGAAATCAAAGATGATGATGATGATGATGATGATGATGATGATGATGATATTAATAATACTAATAATAATATTAATAGTGGTATTGATATTATTATTATTATTTTTATTATTATTATTATGAAATACAATTTTTTTTTCTCACGTGTACAGCCAACAACTTACGAAGTGCTTTATCTTTGTAAAATGTGTGTGTGTGTGTGTGTGTCTGTATTCAGTTGCTTAGTGGAAAATGTCTTGATGCCCTTAGGTCTCTGGTCGGGACACGGAAAGAAATGAGTATACAACAGAAATCAAAGGAAATAATAATAATAATCGTTAGTATGGACGAGAAATGCCATAGATAATTAGATAATTAAAAATATGTCTACTCTTCAACAAGTTATACAATGTCTACAATAGCA
>OZ038484.1:120185948-120205948 GCA_964036315.1 Acanthosepion esculentum
GATCATATTTGGCCATTTTTGTTTATTGATAATTTCTTTCTTCTCGGCATCGAAACAAAGCAAGAACACCATGTTTTCTTTAATTTCTCCATTGCTCACTGTGTGTTGTTATCTGTTTGCGCTTGTAGCAAATGAAATTAGAGGCGGCACTGTTTCGTTTTATTTACAGACAGGTACATATTCCCGTGAGTATCTGCAGGTTTACAGCTTTATTTTTCTTGATATCCCGACAGTATGAAATTAAGCTTACTACTACTGGATTGGCAATTAGGTCTCATCGTGTTATGCTTGAAATAGTTCTATTCTAATGGTTTCTTTGCCCATAGTTGGGACCCTAACAGTTGCCACCATCCCGGGTCAGTGTGGACCTGGGAACACCAGCAATTAAGAGGTGGTTCCACGCTCCTGAAAGCCTCCTGATCAGAGACCTTGCTGTTGGAAGTAGTTTGTTGTCTTGCCCAGGATGCGGATGTAGTTTATCGTCTTACCCAGGATGCTGATGTAGTTTATCGTCTTACCCAGGAGGTGGACGTAGTCTATCGTCATACGCATGACGCGGATGTAGTTTATTGTCATACCCAGGACGCGGATGTATTTTATCGTCTTACCTAGGATGTGGACGTAGTCTATCGTCATATGCAGGACGCAGATATAGTTTAACGTCTTACGCAGGTCGCAGATGTAGTTTATCGTTTTACCCAGGACGGGGAAATAGTTTATCGTCATACCCAGGATGTAATTTATCGTCTTACCCAGGTCGCGGACGGGTTTGGGGGTTAACTATTTGCCCATAGCTGGGACGCTAACAGGAGCTCTCACTCCGTGTTAGGGTGGACCTGCGAACACCAGCAATTCAGAGGTGGTTCCACGCTCCTCAAAACCTCCTGTTAAGAGTCCTTGCTTTATTTTTCTTGATATCCCAACAGTATGAATTTAAGCATACTACTGGATTGGCAATTAGGTCTCATCGTGTTATGCTTGAAATAGTTCTATTCTAATGGTTTCTTTTTTCGCGCTTCCGGCCTGAGGAATTCTCCTCCGGTTTCTTGCTTTTCTACAACCAGCGATCTTCAAAAATTTAAGTGCAACATCAATCGCCATTTTTGTCTTCCTGAACCTTGTTCTTTTATTTTTCCTTTCTACTCACTAAAGTCTTCTCATTCTCTTTCACTCGTACTAACCCCTGGCGTCTTAGTGGTATTATCGCGTTGCTTGGGGTAAAATACATTATTAAAAATGAATGAAAGGAGAAACGTATTTTTTATTAATGTTCCCCCAATATAAGGCCCACGAGCCACTCAAATCAGAGCATTACAGAATGGGGTTGTTATAAGGACGTACAAGGAGAGAGTAAGTGTTGCATATTATGAGGATATGTAGGATAGACAAGGGTTAACCCCAGATTTGAAACATCAGGAAGCATCATTCTGGAAATCTGTTCTATCACGTAACAGTTCTCTTAAAGCTATCACTGTGAACGTTACTGCTTACCCATGAAATACGGCAGGAATGCAGATGAGTTAAGTAAGGAATATAGCTTGTCTGAACATTTGCCATGGAAATAGCGACAGAGGTTATAGCGTTGAATATAATTCATCACTCTCAATGCCGCGTAAACGCTATTGAACTATATCAAAACTGAAGAAGAAGAAGAAGAAGAAGAAGAAGAAGAAGAAGAAGAAGAAGAAGAAGAAGAAGAAGAAGAAGAAGAAGAAGAAGAAGAAGGACTCAGGTACTTTTTGGAGCGGTGCCAGTAACCGACTATTCTTTTTAAGTACGTTTAGCGATCGATCGTATATTGGTTTCTTTTTATTGGTTTGTTTAGTTTTACGTCATATCACCCTCAATGGATTATTTAATGGCGACAAGATTTTTATTGTTGTTAATATTTTTTTTCTTCACAAATATATTCCTGGTAATATTGTATTGCTGGTAATAATTATTTACAAAAATATATTGCTGGTATTAATTTTTCCTCAAAAAATGTATTGAAGGGGTTTAAACTCAGTTTGGGGATTAACTATTTGCCCATAGTTGGGACCCTAACAGTTGCTACCATCCCGAGTCAGTGTGGACCTGGGAGCACCAGCAATTAAGAGATGGTTCCACGCTCCTCAAAGGCTCTTACCCAGAACGCGGATGTAGTTTATCGCTGTTATGGTCCAGGTTAGGAACAAGGAAGAACAACACGAACACAAGAGTAGAAATAACGAAGATATATTACACGGAATAATAATACAAGATGTGGAAGCTGTTAGTATGACTGTCAGTCTGGTTTGGAGTGAACTACTATGGGCTCGACTCGATTCGTCCCTCTCTCTTGAGAGGCATAGTATACATAGTTTTAGGAAGAGTTCATTCAGTAGTTATAGGTAAGGACCCATAACAATCGCCTTACCCAGGACGCGAATGTAGTTTATCGTCTTACCCAGGACGCCGGTCGTATATACGAGTTCCACTAAAAGGTGAGGAATCACTGGAGAAAACATATGGACACTTCTGTGACGATGAAGCGTAACTACATTAGTGTTGGTGATATTGGATATTACGAGCCAGTTCATCTACCGTTGAGTTGTGCGAGCCAGGTCTGTGGATAGATTAGCTACCGAGCCCTTATCATCTAGAGTTGTGGGGGTGCACCCGTAAAATGTGATATCGCCAGCATAGATACATTCACTAATCTTTAAAAAAATGCTCTTAGGTAGATCATTAAGCAAAATATAAAAAAGGTAAAGCAGAATAGAGAGCCTTGGGGACGCCTCAATTAATCTAATGGCCTTCTTATAGGCCCTTAAAAAGAAGCGTCATAATTCGTTTAACAAAGGAATTTTTAAAACCTTGTAGACCCTGAAATTCTGGAGACCAAATTTGAGAATTTTTTTTATTCTTCTTCTTTTTATCATTATTATTATTATCATTACTATTTGTTATGGTCCAAGGTTAGGACCAAGGAAGAACAACACGAACACGAGAGTAGAAATAACGAAGATATATTACACGGAATAATAATACAAGATGTGGAAGGTGTTAGTATGACTGTCAGTCTGGTTTGGAGAGAACTACTATTGTCTCGACTCGATTCCGTCTCGTCCCTCTCTCTTGAGAGGCGCAGTATTCATAGTGTCAGGAATAGTTCACTGTGTCGTTATAGGTGAGGTCCCATAACACTATTCTATTGGAATTCTGATTATTTCTCTCTCTGCGTTACTTTGCACGACCGTTACGGCCTGCCCTCATAAATAATGGACTATTCCTTTTTGATCGCATGGAAAGAAGGGGAAAGCCAAATAGAAGTGGAGAGAGAAAGAATCAGTATATGCGGATGAGAATAATTACTACATTTTGGTCTTAGCCAAAACGCGGAAAACATAGAGGGCGACTGCGATAAAAGTAACATTTCTCAAACGTACACTATTGAATGATAGAATCCGAGTAAGGCAATCGCCAACAATCCAGATACCATAAATACAATACCATCTCTAAAATTATTTCTAAAATATTATTAAGCGAAGTGTTCCTATGACGGGGATATGGGGACTTATTATTATTATTATTATTAGTTTAGACTTTTATTCTGAGCTACAATATAACAAAATGATATCTGCTTGGTGCCTCATGGCATATAAAGCTTCTGGTGGGGTATTTGTAATCGAATTGTTTCACGGAGTTGGGTGTGTGGGCCCACGAACAACCTCTCGTCAGGGAGAGAAGAGTGCAATCAGGGTACGGATTCTGACCTGCTACTGGTATCATGTAATGCATTATTATTTGCTTCTTCTATGGAAAAGTTGGTTTTCTGTTGGGATTTTCCTTCGCTTAGACATCCAGGTGGTCCGACGCTAACGACTTCCATCTAACCAGCTTTGGGAATGGGGAGGATTTCTTCTCCTAGACCCGGTTGTCAACGATTTAAACAAGATAACTGAAGAAGCATTATATTTTCTTTATTTGTGATTCATGTTATTCGTTTTGCGAATTGAAGGAGTGTCCTCGCGCGAATGAATTAAGAGGCTGTCGTTGTTCCATCTTTCAATGACGCCGTTTAAATTTAAACGCAAAAAATATAAAAAATAATACTTATATATATATATATATATATATATATATATATATATATATATATGCGTGTGTATATATATATATATATATATATATATTAAACACAAAAATATATAAAATAATATATATATATATATAAAATAATATATATATATACATATATATATAGAGAGAGAGAGAGAGGAAGTATGGGTTTATATATATATATATATATATATATATACAGAGAGAGAGAGAGAGATAGAGAGAGAGAGTGAGAGAGAGGGTTAGAGGAAGTGTGCGTTTGTAAACAGTGACTATTCCGGCTAATAATGCAAGACTCTTCGGTAAATCGAATCGAGTTCTCTCAGTCAAGGTGTGTTTATCTAAAAATAAATACGCTTAAATTGACCTCGATGCCTATCCGTGCGCCAACGTCTTAGTGGTATAATCTCCAACTGACGGATAGTTCAGTCGGGTTTCGATCCTATCTAGACGCAACCGGACGTCTAGCCACACTAATGAGCTGTGATACAGCGAAACAGTCAGATGACCACACACACACACATATATATATATATATATATATATATATATATATATATATATATATATATATATATTGGGGCATTTAGATACAAATAAAATATGTCTGTAAAGAGAATATAAATAAACCTTTTCTTTTTTTACATTTACATTGATAAAGTTCCACTGAGAACGAAATGTATTGGTAATGAAAAGTTTTCCTTTTGCCGATACATATATATATATATATATATATATATATATATATATATATATATATATATATATATATATATATATGAATAAACACAAAAGGAAAACTTATCTTAGCCGACGCGTTTCGTCCACTAAAGGATGTAATTTAGAGAGCTCAATGTAAAAACAGAGCAAATATTAATTATATTAAGACACAGAAAACTTGCAGTGTTCATTGGATTATAATTTATTTCCTTATGACCGGGATTTGGGGCTTAGTTAATCATATATATATATATATATATATATATATATAAAAGAAATAATTTATTTATATTTAATCCAACATTGTCATTACTTCAAACGTTATTAAACAGTTTGTCTTACGTCTATCAGCTTATTCCAGAAATCTCAATAAAAAAAAATTGTCCTCCCCGACAGGTATCGAACCTGAGTACCCCTTAGTAAGATATATCGCTGTTTAATCCGGCGTACTCTACCAGGAGTCTCAGCGTTCAACACGATTCTGCATTCTCTTTTGGGGAAAGTACAACAGATATTTTTCTCGAATCCGCTCAGTTTTGTATCCAAAACCCAAGCAAAGCAATTTCTATAGAAATAATATAAAAACTCCCAATGTAGTAGCAAACGGTATTTTGTCCCACAAAGGAGGACGTAGGTTCGATCTTTGCCGCAAAGCACATTTTCAATATTCAGTTTTCTTAAATGCACAGGCTAATGTCTAAAATAAAATACAATTTCAAATACGAGTACCCACTATAATAACGAATTTGAAAGAAATTATATATATATATATATATATATATATATATATATATATATTATAAAAACGAAGACTTTAAGAGATCATGGTAATAATTTTATTTCGTTAGAATTCATCAGACCGTATAATCAAATTTGTGCACTCTTTGGACATATCCTCTTTGGAATTATCTATATGGATTACCAAATAATATCATTATATATATATATATATATATATATATATATATATATATATATATATATATATATATATATATATATATATATATATATATATATATACAGGGGTTGGACAAAATAATTGAAACACTTGTTAAATTCAAAGAAAATTTACTTAATATGGAGTTGGTCCTCCTTTAGCCTCACATACACCTTATATACATCTAGGAATATATACTTCATCCAGATGAATTTGCAGCCATTCTTCCATTAACACCTGCTCCAGCTCTTTAGGACACGACGATGGAGGATAGCGGCTCCTAACTTGTCGCTCCAAAATGCACCACAAATGTTTAATATTATTGATATCTGGAGATTGGGGAGTCCACTCCATGTGTTCTAGCTCACTTTCATGCTCTTCATACCAATTCTTAACCACTCAAGCGGTATGTATTGGAGCATTATCGTCTTGGGAGATGCAGTCACCATCAGGGGATAAAGTCTGGGCCATTGGATTAACATGATCACCCAAAATGTTCAGGTAATCTTTGCTGTTGATTCTATCAGTGCAACGATTTGACCGAGACATTTCCATCATATAGCGGCCCAAACTATCACTGATCCACCGCCATGCTTCACTGTTGGAAGAAGGCAGTCAGGGTTGTGAGCTTCTTTGGGCTGCCTCCACATATAAACTCGCCCTGAAGTTGGGAAAAGAGAAAAACTGGACTCGTCTGAGAATATGACTTGCTTCCATTGGTCTGTAGACCAGCTATTGTGATGTCTGCACCACTTCAACATCTTCTGAATGTTGCGAGTGGAGAGAAGAGGTTTCCTTACGGCGGCTCTTCCATGATATCCAGCCTTATGGAGCTCACGACGAACACTTTTAGTAGAAACTGGACTATTCAGATGATTATTCAACTCGGCAGTCACTTTGGCTGCAGTAGCCCGATGATTTTTCGCCACATTGCGTTTCAATACACGTCGGTTCTTCTCAGTAAGTTTGCAAGTTCGGCCCAAACTGCTATGCTTGCTAGAGTTTTTACCCAGTTTCTTGAATTGTGTCATATTTCTTCATGTGGTAGCTCTTGAAAAACTAAACAGTTTAGCAACCTTAGTGATCGAGGCTTCTGCCATGCAAGTTCCAACAATTTTCCCTTTTTCGAACTCGGAGAGGTCACGCATTTAGCTAAAATTTTACTAAATTCTAAAAATAAATAAGCCAAAAACAGTAAATTAGATAAATAAACGTATTTACAATAGATATAACCTGCAATTACGAAGTTTTAGTTAAAG
The DNA here is from genome assembly GCA_964036315.1 of Acanthosepion esculentum. Classification (NCBI taxonomy): domain Eukaryota; kingdom Metazoa; phylum Mollusca; class Cephalopoda; order Sepiida; family Sepiidae; genus Acanthosepion; species Acanthosepion esculentum. Next base: position 120,192,951 of record OZ038484.1, read on the forward strand.
TTCTTAATATAATAGGTCTTTGAAATATAGGAGTGGAATTTGCACCTGCTCCAATTATTTTGTCCAACCCCTGTATATATATATGTGTATGTCTGTGTGTAAAATGTATATTAATATAAATATAAATATATGTATATATATGCAATTTTTTATATATATTATTTATTATTATATATGGGCTCAATATCAGTGATATATATATATATAATGAAATCAAACTATTACATGTGCCATTCATTTGTTGTCACAGAATAATCACAATCTAGGAGATAGTTACCCCACTAAAATATTAATTCTCGGATTAAATAGGATCACTTGACGGTCATATCTCATATACAGCATCCCTTTTTTGCTGGGGCCCTGAATATGTTGATTGCGTTCCTTGTAGACGGTTAAGATCAACACAAAAACGGCTACTCTCAAGTAAATGCATATAGAATCAGTAAGTAAATTCTCATAGAATCCAGAAACAAAGAAATTCTTATAGACTCAAATGCAAATGAACAATATTAACCTATCCTCATATCAGGTAATTTCATATTAAATCAACGATTAATATTTAAATATCCTCGAACGATATAAATGTGTATGGACTCTGTGCTGTTCCTTATTTTATTTTCCATACACACAATAAAAATTAATTCACACCACGGGTATCAAAAAAATACAACTGCGCGGGAATTTACTCCTCACCATACCCTGTGGGGTCAAAAACAAGAACGGCGCACCCAAAAGTTCGGACGTAGTGAAAAGCACACCACGTGGTAAACAAATATGATTTATTGACCAATCAGGGCTCGACATAAGAAACCCATTTCTTAATCTCCCCGGAGCCTCATCATTCAGATATAAGGAAGGTAGAAACTCTCATCAGACCAGAGGGAGAACAGCGACAAGCCGACATCAAAGCGACACGGACAGCTTCGAACACACACACACACACACAGAATTCAGAAGTTCACACAACAGGCAGTATCGCGTATCAGTGAACATTCCTTCACTTTCTCTTTCTTTCATCTCGCTCGCTACACATCGTCCTACCTTTTCCCTCTCACATTCCAAGTGCCTTTCTTTCTCCTTTTCTTCCACTGCTTTACGGACAATTTCATTTTTGTACAAAAAAAATAATTCTTATATTTTTTTTTACGAAAATAAACAAAAGTTTATTTTGCTTTATTTGTAGTGTATTTTCCTTTTATTATTTGTCTGAGGGACTTCTTTGCACCCTCAACAACTCTGATATAATCATAAAATAGACTAATTTGGAAATTGAATAAAACAACAGTTTTTGGCGTGACCATAAAATCAACCAACCCAAACCTCCTCTGCAATTTAGAATATACGACACGTCCTGGGTATGACGATAAACTACAGTATCTGTCTATATTTCTGAGATGAAGCATTATGTACACTATTTACATTATTAGGACTATTGTCCTCATTTTTGTCGACATATTTATTACATCGTTTCGGCCGTTGTACGCTCCGGCCTTCTTCAGGTAGTTGGAATGTCGAACTGAACATCTGTCTATATTTCTGAGATGAGGTATTATGTACACCATTTATATTATTCGGACTATTGTCCTCATTTTTGTCGCCATATTTATTACAACGTTTCGGCCTTTGTACGCTCCGGTCTTGTTCAGCTGGTTGGAATGTCGAACGGAACGTCTGTCTATATTTCTGAGATGAAGTATTATGTACACTATTTACATTATTCGGACTATTGTCCTCATTTTTGTCGCCATATTTATTACGAGTTTTTTTCTGTTAGTTGGAAGAGTGTGAGTTTAATACCCGCTTAAGGCAGTGGAGAACTTGGAGAGGGGAATTAACAGGAGATAACTGATAATTGATATCCATTAAACATGGCACGTGGAACTAGAACAGTCTACCCCAGTGAGCGAAATAAAGGGTTCAGTTCGACATTCCAACTACCGGAAGAAGGCCGGGGCGTTAAACGGCCGAAAGGTTGCAATAAATATGATGAGGACAATAGTCCGAATAATGTAAAAACTACATCCGGCAGCAATATCTCTGGACGGGAGATTGGAGATTTTGAGATATATGGAACCGTACGCTTTTTAATATACTATTTACATTATTCGGACTATTGTCCTTATCTTTGTCGCCATATTTATTACAACGTTTCAGCCGTTGTACGCTCTGGCTTTCTTCAGGTAGTTGGAATGTCGAAGTGAACCCTTTATTTCGCTCACTGGAATAGACCGTTCTAGTTCCATGTGCCATGTTTAATGGGTGTCAGTTGTCAGTTATCTCCCGTTAATTCTCCTCTCCAAATTCTCCACCGCCTTAATCAGGTATTGAACTTGTGGAACTGTACGTACATGTTAAATGTTCACTGATTGGTTAGATCCAGCCAATCAGAACAAAGGTGAGTATTTATCTTTTTTACCGCCAAATTACAAGGTTGTTCGAATTCCTATATAAACCTTTTCCCGCGAGAAATCAGTCAGTTGCGGCTTCAATACTCAAGGGACAGACATGCATCTATGCAAGACAAACCTTCTCCCAATTCACTTATTCTTACTAAGACTTTGTCAACCACCAATTAGCACAAACAAACTTTGTCTAATCTATTAGTATGAAAACATTTGACATGTAATCGACCCTGGCTAATGGGATGTAACTTATGCATAACTAACCATATTTGCATCCAACTCAACCTAAATGTAAATATTTGTTGAATATATATTACCTTCGTTTCATGTTACAAAGTGAATGCGTTGTTCAATTTATTTCTTCTCATTTCTTGTCTAACGTCAAGCGTTTTTGATCTTCATAAATTAAATAATAGGGAAACAGACTTTATTTGGAAAGTACATCTGGAGGTGGCCTTGGGCCAGCTTTATCTCCAGAGAGAGAAATAAACCAAATATGTTCTGCGCCCCTCCAAATTCACACGTTTTGGGTCCTGTTACTGAATCTAACTAACGCCTTTATCCACTGTGTCATGTGCCCTTGTTCAATACCTGGTTAAGGCAGTGGAGAACTTGGAGAGGGGAATTAACAAGAGATAACTGATAACTGACATCCATTAAACATGGCACGTGGAACTAGACCAGTCTACCCCAGTTTGTGAAATAAAGTGTTCAGTTCGACATTCCAACTACCTGAAGAAAGCCGGAGCGTACAACGACCGAAACGTTGTAATAAATATGGTGACAAAGATAAGGACAATAGTCCGAATAATGTAAATAGTGTACATATTTCAGAAATATAGTGTTTTAGAAATATAGTGTTTCTTAGTGTTTTGACATTGGCGGTAAGTGCAAGATCCAATGACATATTGGGATGACCAAAGACACATTCCAAAAGCTAGGCAGAATATTACGAGACAGAAGGATTTCGTTGATAACAAAGAAAAGAGTACTGTGCTGCTACGTGACATTCGACCTCCTTTATGGCAGCAAATGTTGGACGGTCTCCTCAAAGATGAAGAAGAGACTTGAGGCAACGGAGAAAGTGGTTCTACAGAAGGGTGTTAAGGACATCCTGGACCGAGCGTGTAAGCAACGATGAGATTTTGGAGAGGACGCAAACAAGGAGGAAGTTTCTACTTAACAACAGGAAGAGAAGAGGCAGATGAAATATCTGGAAAACGTAATGAGAAAAAAGGGCTTGGAGAATCTGATACTCACAGGTCAAATAGAGGGAAAGAGAGACAAGAGAAAGCAACGCATGTTATACCTGGCGAGCTTAAGTAAGTAGATGACAGAACGTGGCCTGGTGGAAGTATCAAAGGGACAAAACTTATTGAGGGCTACAAGAGATAGGGGGAAGTGGGGGGGGCATGATTGCCTACGTATTGAAGGGATACAGCACATAAAAAGAAAAGAAAAAGAAAGCACAGTGGCAAGGGAGATTTTATTACCCGCCACCATAGAATTCCAAGTAATAGTTTAAATTGTTTGAAATATTAATCTTTTATCTTTTTTATTTAACGTATTCATTTCGGTCTCGAGCTAGTGCCATCATCAAATGTAAGAGTTTGAAAAGAAATAAGCCAAATTCTTTAATGCAATCGCTTCTTTTACAATGCAAAAGAATAGACGCTGAATGTACTTTGAAATATTTGTGTACTCAAGTCATAAACATGTGTATTAGAAGACTAAGTTTCTCCTCATGTCAGTCAAAATTATTATCATCAATTAAGAAACAAAAGGAACTTTCACTATATTCCCAATTATCTTTAGAATAACTCAACAATTTTTTAAATTTTTTTTACGACAGTCTATTTTTAGTAACATGTTTGGAGTTTCAAACCAATACCTCAACCACAAAAGAAGAAGTATCTATTAAAAGTCGTACGCGGACAAAATGACCCCACCCTCTCAGATCGGGTTAAATGTTAGCATGCATTATCTAGGGTGCGTGTAAAAATTTACAACTATATATTCAGTTTCTGTTTTTAAAACAGTACTGGGAAATTTCCCACTCGCATTAAAAAAAAAAGTGCGACTTGTAATCTGGAAAATACGATATCTAAAAATAAACAGAACTTTACCTTGAAAGGATAACATGTGCAAAATCTGTAGATTTCTGCATTAAATAAGCCATAGATGTTGATATGCCGCTAAAGAAAATCAGCAGCTACAAGCAAGCGACATTATATTTCATGAGGCTAGTAAGAAAGTGGAATCTGCGCCCTAATTTCATACTCCTCTCCGTGACGACACATTTAATTGGTCAAAAGGCAATAAGAAGATGATTAGTGAGAAATGAATGCAAACTGCCTCAACCAATAATTAAACTTAAATCTTAAAAATCTTCTGCACCCTTGTAATACGATTTATCGGAAAGGAAAGGGAACAAAACATTAAACAAGAAAGCATTTCCTCATAATTTCTATTTACAAACGGTATTCTTTGAGTTAGAAAGAAAGTGTGAGCGTTTTTTTAAATGCGCGAAATACTAAAACTGCTGTGATTTTGCCATTTTCGATGATTTTTCAAGCCTCGAAATGTAGCATCTAGAAATGTCACTTCATTCTGCCGACGAATACCTCACAATAGATATAAACAGGGCTTCTTAAAAGATAGACAGAGCTGTTGTGGATTTCGTGATAAAAAATGCATGTCTTGCTTCATCTACTTTCTAAACTTTCTGCTGATATTTTGACGCATGCGCAAAGAAGGAAATGCAAGAAAAAAACTCTTCATCAATAGAGATGCAAGAAGACGGCAGCTTGAAAACAGATGATGAATACATTTGCCTGAAGGACAAATTTCAAGGAGTCTATGAACTCTTCAACCTTTCGCACAGATTTACCTTTCTCGTCTCTGTTTTTATTTAATTTTTTTTCTATATAAAACCTTGCAGCCTACAGCATTTAAAGAACGTCGATTCGTTTCCTTTAACATTCTTGCTGGATTCGAACAAGCTTTACGTTTTTGTCTTCTATCAAAGAGGGCAACTTCTTTCTTTTCTCTGCTTACAAATGCTGTTGATTTCTCAAGATATCGTCGGCCATTTGTGAAATATCCGCTACTAGTTATTGAAAGGCAGTATTAAGGTCTTTCAAAACTACATTCATTAATCAAGCCTCATGGGCCGCAAATCTTCATCAGGCTTTCGTCTTTATCGTATCTGTCAAGTGAAGCCTAGCTTGACACAAGGATAACTGTCTATATTTCTGAGATGAGGTATTATGTACACTATTTACATGATTCGGACTATTGTCATCATCTTGGTCGCCATATTTATTACAACGTTTCGGCCGTTGTACGCTCCGGCCTTCTTCGGGTGGTTGGAATGTCGAACTGAACATCTGTCTATATTTCTGAGATGAAGTATTATGTACACTATTTACATTATTTGGACTATTGTCATCATCTTGGTCGCCATATTTATTACAACGTTTCGGGCGTTGTACGCTCGGGCCTTCTTCAGGTTGTTGGAATGTCGAACTGACCATCTGTCTATATTTCTGAGATGTGTTATGCACATTATTTACATTATTCGGAATATTGTCCTCATCTTTGTCGCCATATTTATTACAACGTTTCGGCCGTTGTACGCTCCGGCCTTCTTCAGGTGGTTTAAATGTCGAACTGAACACTTTATTTCGCTCACTGGGGTAGACTGTTCTAGTTCCAAGTGCCATGTTCTAATGGATGTGAGTTATCTTCTGTTAATTCCCCTCTCCAAGTTCTCCACTGCCTTAACTGGGTATTGAACAAGGACACATGGCACAGTGGATAAAGGCGTTGGTTAGATCCAGTGATAGGACCCAAAGAATGTGAGTTTAATACCTGGTTAAGTTAGTGGAGAACTTGGAGAGGGGACTTAACAGGAAATAACTGATAACTGACATCCATTAAACATGGCACGTGGAACTAGAACAGTCTTCCCCAGTGAGCGAAATAAAGGGTTCAGTTCGACATTCCAACTACCTGAAGAAGGCCGCAGCGTACAACAGCCGAAACGTTGTAAGAAATATGGCGATAAAGATGAGGACAATAGTCCGAATAATGTAAATAGTATATTAAAATGCCTACCTTCAAATTATTTTTATCCACTTTGCTTGTTAGCCATCTATAGATAATATTGTCAATCAAAAATGTCAACTGTAGAATTCTTTCCTCTGCCTTAACTGGGTATTGAACTCACACTCTTTGGGTCCTGTCACTGGATCTAACTAACGTCTTTATCTACTGTGCTATGTGTTTTTGAAGAAGTCGGAGCGTACAACGGCCGAAACGTTGTAATAAATATGGCGACAAAGATGCGGACAATAATCTGAATAATATAAATAATGTAAAAGGATAACTATAGAGAAATAGAAAATCAATATGCTAAATCTTTCCAGCGAAAATTACTTGCCTTGAACATCAAAATTCAGAATTCTGGATTTTTACTTGTTCTCAAACATCAACTATTGACGCTGCCAGGTTAATACGCTATCTATCCAACCAAGCGGGTATCCTTATTTAAAAGGCAAAGTATGGACAATGCGTGTAAAAGTGTTGTTAATCTAACCTTTTCGAGTTCTAATCATCTAATCATAGTCAATAACGTCTGAAACATGATTGAAATCTCGTCTTGCGTGTTTTAAGGTGCTGAAAATCATATCATATGTAACTTGGTTTTGGTTCCTTACTACACAGTATACTAAATGTACTGTATGACTCTCATCCAGCAAAACATTATAGTATATATATTTTAAATAAAATTATTTTGATATTTCATAAAAACTAGTTCGTTTAGTGTCAAATTACCAGAGACTTCGAGAAAGTGGATTGACAAATATGGGGTTACTATTAATAATTAGATGATTCCGAAATTTGTTATAATTCCGCCAATTTTCAAACTGTTAACTTGGATTACACAAAAATTGCCACTGAATTTCAAGTGATTAAATTAAATCCCGTCATAAAAAACGGAAAATTATGAATTAATTCAGTAAATAAATATAAATATACGTAGCACATATTGAAGAAATTAAATAGTGAATTTAATGCTGAAAAACGTTCAATCTTACCATTTCGTTATGTTAAAGAAGGTCAACACCGTTATTCTTTTTCCCCCCCAAAAAGGGCGATAAAGAGTGTGACATTTAAGTCCGTCAAATTTCCATCGGCCAAATGTCCGAGTACGTTAACATTTATTACAGCAATATCATTCATTACAAAGGTCTACTGGGGGTTTTTTGTTATTTTTTTAGACGATATGTCAGATTTTATTTTGCAAGTCAATGATTTTACAACAAAATTCTTGTTAACCAGTCGATGTTGGTAAACGATTCAAGATATGCTTGATGAATAAATCGTGAATTTCAGCTTATAATAACAATCATTTTTGCTACAATTAATTACCATATTTTATTTGGTACTGGGAGTTTGTATTATATAAGTCGATTCCATATTGTTAATAAATATTGAATCATATTTAATAATATACCTAATGATAATTATATTTTAATTTCATATCTATAAAGGTATCCATTGGTCATAAGAATGAATAATATAGTGATTTACTAAGCGTAACTTAGATGTGTCGCAAGTCTGAAAGTAAGGACAACCCAGTGAGGATACGACTCACTATTCAGCCGTAATCGGTCGATTGATCGAGTGAGACAAGCCTGCTAATCATAACACTACGTCAAAGTGCCCCAAGAATGAATAATATAATCTGAAAAGAAAATCAAGATTTATTATAAATACTCAAGAGTGTTCTCACCTTATTTTGTTACTCTTCTCTATTTCTGTTTACTGGGACTATAAAAGGACACTATACGCGAACCTTGTATTCTCAATTGAATAAAGCTTGCTTAAAGCTTACCCCTGCGTACTTTTGTCATTACAAGCAACTAAACTAACGAAATTTAAGTAAACATTACAAAAACGAACGTGTGAATTAGATGAAGGAGTACATGGAACTGATTTCTCAGCCGTAAATTTTAACGACATATGTAGAGCTATATTGGATGGGTATGATGGTTAAGCAACGTTTTTCTCTTTCGGGTAAATATTCAACCAATATGACATTAGATAAAATAGTAGGTATTTCTAGTCATTTAGGATGGCGGGTGTGGGGTTGTTTTGTAGGCAATAAATCTGTAGGTTCCTTTTAATTTGATACTGGCTTCAAGATGAATCACAGAATTGTTATAAGTTCTTGGACAACACAATAATTTATAATTTATTTTTGCTGGAGACAACAACGATACTGCAAGATATATATTCTATCGACCTTGGCAAAAAAAAAGATTTCAATGACATCTAATTAAGGAAATGGCTCCCAGCCTCTCCCTATCCAATGGAAAACCGGTGGTCTATCATTAAAAAAGATCTATTTACGAAATGGTTAACAGTATTCAAACAAAAATTTCAGAGAAGCAAGAAAAGCAATTGAAAATAACGCTAAACTGAAACAGTCGGAAAATTCACAACATCGATAGATAAAGACTGATGAAGGCTAGTGAAAGGCAAACAGTCTAAATTCATATATAAAATCATGAAATAAATAATAGTTTATGTATGTAATTTGTTGATATAAAAAATAAATGAAAAAAAAAAATAAATAAAATAAATAAATAAAAATAAAATAAAAAATAAAAATAAAAATAAGATAAAATAAATTAAATAAAAAATAAAATAAAATAAATAAAAAATAAAATAAAATAATTAAAAATAAAAATATAATAAATAAATAAAATAAATAAATAAAAATAAAAAATAAATAAAATAAAATAAATAAAAATAAATAATAAATAAATAATAAATAAATAATAAATAAAACCAAAAAAAGAAAAAAGAAAAGAAAAGAAAATAAATAAAAATAAATAATAAATAAATAATAAATAAAAATAAATAATAAAAAATAAATGAAAATGAAAAATAAAATAAATAAAAATAAATTTTAAAAAATTAAATAAAAATAAAATTAAATAAATAAAAATAAAAATAAATAAATAAAAATATAAAGAATATTCTGTATGTAATTGTGTTACTATAAAAAACCGAAATGTATTCATCAATGTCAATCATTCGCCGCCACCAGGAGTCGGTTTACTGATAGTATTTACTCGACCACACCCTCAGTGTCGGGATGTGACACAAAGCATGTTTAAATTTGGGTACCCTAGCGCGTGCACATAGGCTCACGGCAAAAACTGCCCAGTCCCCCCCCCCCCCGCAACCACCGTCGCTCTATTCAACGGATCTCACGTCTTTGGTTCAATGAGAAAGGTTTAAAGCTGCCAACTGGGCTCAATAAGTTACCCTTTCTTTTCGCGAAGCACTTAAATTTATTAGCATGCTCTCGACACCAGTCCGTTCACTCGGCGACGCTTGCACCATGATTGGCTACAAGTGAAATTAATTTAACTCTTCGTTGACCTTATCCAATGGAGAGATATTTTTTCTTCACAGAAACAACATGCAACACGAAAGTACTTTGGCCTTCGAGATACGTCAGCGTTTTCTTCAGTACAGTTAATTTGAAATATGATTTTTGTTGTTGTTTATATCTTCTGAATCTATTTATCAATAAAATTTGTGTGGAACTTTGCATAATAAAATTTAAAACTCCCAAACCAGATTATTATCAAGAATATAATGATATTATATGCTGAAACATACATTGTATATTGCTCATACAATTATGAAACAGCGATTGATTAATACAGATTTTATTATGAAAAAAAAATGACTTGCATAATAAAAGATGACAGTGTAAATATAAGTTTTTAATGGGGAAAGAAGACCGGGAGAATACGGGACATATTGAAGCCAAAAAGGAGAGAGGGGAGGAGTGAGTAACACAACCAGCGAGCTTGTTCAAATGGATGACAAAAAAGGAGAAAGAAACGACAAAGCTTTCTAAGAGCTACAAAGGATATGAAGTTGTGGTGAAATATGAATGACCACGTCTTGAAAGGACACGGCAAGAAGAAGAAGAAGAAGAAGAATAGGAAGAAGAAAAAGAAAAAGAAGAAGAAGAGGAAGAAGAAAAAGAAGAAGAAGAAGAGGAAGAAGAAGAAGAGGAAGAAGAAAAAGAAGAAGAAGAAGAGGAAGAAGAAGAGAAAGAAGAAGAAGAAGAATAGGAAGAAGAAAAAGAAGAAGAAGAAGAAGAAGAAGAAGAAGAAGAAGAGGAAGAAGAAGAAGAAGAAGAAGAAGAAGAAGAAGAAGAAGAAGAAGAAGAAGAAGAAGAAGAAGAAATAATAAACTGCTCTCTATTAATCACCACAAGGATCCTTCCCTGCATTCCATTCGAATGTCAGACGCTCAACTTCTCGAGAGCTCCTCTCTGCGTATGCTCGGTCTCACGCTGACTGCTGACCTGAGATGGAACAAATACATTGAGTCAATTGCTTCATCCACCGCAAGGAAAGTTGGCTCCCTGTGCCGGGCCAGGAAATCTTTCTCCCCGGAATCGATCCTTCAAATCTACAAATCAACCATTCGTCCTTGCATGGAGTATTGCTGCCATATATGGTCTAGAACCCCTTCTGTTTGCCTCGAGGTTCTTGGTAAGTTCCAGAGACGGATATGCAATGTAATTGGCCCTGATCTGGCATCTCGTCTACAGTCACTCTCTCACAGACGTGCCGTCGCCTCTCTCTGTCTTTTTTACAAATACTTTCACGGTAATTGCTCCGATCAGCTGCTTTCGCTGGTTCCCAGACTCCATGACTTCAAGCGTCCTACGAGGCTGGCATCTCGCTATCACCCTTTCACTGGTGAAACTGCTAAGTGTAGCTGTCTCTTCTACTCCAATAGCTTCATATCTTGCACCTCTCGCCTGTGAAACTCCCTTGCTTATTCCTGTTTCCCTGACAACTATAATCTCCAACTATTCAAATGGAATATCAATCGACATCTCCAGTTGCCTTGATCTATCCACTATCCTTCTCCACATCCTTTCCTCTTTCGGTCCTATCTGCTCTCGCTCCAAATCTTCTGAAACCCCTTGCGTGCAAGTGGCTTCCCGCCTTGGTTGGGGTGAAATGCTTAAAAAAAGAGAAAGTCATAAAATAGAAGAGTGATTTTCAGAGAAACTACTTCGAAGCAAGCCGATGACAAGCAAAATATATAACACACGTAAAGAATGAATGGAATAAAACCTTTTAAAATAACAGAAACGGCACAGAGTTCCAATATATGTACAAAACTTCAGTTAATGTCATATATTTCATTCATTATGCATAGATTGACACTTCCCCACTAAGACCAAAGTGTAGTATCTGTTGTCAGACGGAAAAACTAAATTTTATCTCTCAATTGTGTTTCTGACTTCGGACAAAAACACAACAAATCAACTTGAGATGTTTGGTCCTGGGCAGCATCTCCCTAATTGCACCAGAGACGGTAAGTCGAATTTCGACGTCATCGCGACGTTGGTTACGGAGCATGGGTAATTGTTAGCCTTGTCTTATGTGCAGTAGCCTGGGCTCCCAACTTGTGTGATATCCCGCCACCGTGGTGGGGAGTAAATAACAAGTGTTGTATATGTTCTCCTCCTCTCTAACGTGTTGTTGTCTTCGAATAGTTCACTGGAAAACTGAGTTCCACCCCATCGGCTACACTTCTCTCATTGCACTAAAGTGTGGGGGAGGATTGCAAACCGACGCCACCGTGACAGTGGTCTCGTGAACTAGGCAATTTTCGTGCTTGGTGCGTATGTACACGTATGGGAGCTCCACATTAAAAACGAACACGTATCACATTCTATCCTTGTGAGGAGGTGGGTAAATACAACGAAAGCGTACACTCTCCAGCTTTCAGGATGGGGTCAAAACATAGTAGTTGTTTCATTCAAATAATGAGAAGCCTGATCTTGGAGGTCTTAACTCTCCAGCAGCACCTCTCTACGCGTAGAGGCACCACACCCGTTCACCGTGATGAAACGAGTAAACGCAATGTGTTCTCTCCGCTAAGTAGGGGGAAATATGGTTTTAGGGATTCGAAACTGTATGGTAAGTCCTTCTTCATTGCACTAAAGAGGATGTGGATACCTATGCCGGCGTGATGGTGGTCGAGGGGACTAAAAGTTATTTGTCCGTAAACTGTGCATACAACACCTCACATTAAACCCACCTTGTGTCGCATCTGAATACCATAGCTAACAGGGTAGGTAGACATCACTAGAGTCCCTGTCTCCAGTCCTGGAATTAAGCCGTAGTGTCTTCCACTTTAAAGGAAGCCTTCTCCTGGTAATTCCAAAACCTTCGCTACTTCTTCCCTCTATTCTCTTTTGGGAGAACTTGGTAAATACCGACCCCACCGTGACAATGCCGATTTTTGTCCTTTGCCTTTATGTACAACACCCGCATTGAATCTGACAGTTCACATTGTCCAATCGTTTCTAGGTAAATATATACCGTATTTGCTTCGTGGAGAGTGTCAGATACTAAAAGATAATATATACTGCATTATATATATATATATATATATATATATATATATATATATATAACACTTATACACACACCCACACGAATATACACATCTACACACATCATACTCACTCCC
>OZ038484.1:120210948-120230948 GCA_964036315.1 Acanthosepion esculentum
GTTGAACCTATTTAGGACGAATTCGTCCAAATACAGTTTCCACTTAGGAAATAACTCTACAACACAAGTTAATATGTTTTTCTCCTGAGTATCGTGACTGTGATTTTAATTGAAAGTAGTGAAGTGATAGCTAAAAAAAAAAAAAAAACAATTAAAAGAATTAGGAGTCTCGGTATTTTTTTTAATTTTTCCCTTGTGAATATCACAGCCAAGTGAATAACGTTAAAAGTTCAAATAAATCAAGTCTAATTATTCCTTTTTTTTTTTCTTTCGATGAAGAATAAAACTTACAAAATATCTCTCTGAATTTCTGAGATGAGGTGTTATTATTTACAAGATGGGACACGACAACAGCAGCAGGAGCTTCAGCAGCAGGCAGGAAATAAGAAGACTAAATCTAAATCTCCAGAATGATGATGATGGCTCTTCATTTTTATTTTTTTATTTTTTTTAAGCTTATCACCCCAAGCAAGGCTGGAGGCCACTAGCACGCAAGGGGTTACAGAAGGTTTGGAGGAAGAGCAGATAGGAGTGGTAAAGGAGAGGATGTGGAGAAAGATAGTGGATCGATCAAGGCCAGGGGGTTACAGAAGATTTGGAGCGAGAGCAGATAGGAATGAAAGGTGAAAGGATGTGGAGAAGGGAAGTGGATAGATCAAGGCAACTGGAGATGTCGATTGACGTTACACTTAAATAGTTGGAGATTGTATTTGTCAGGGAAACAGGAATAGGGAAGGGAGTTCCACAGGCGAGATGTGCGAGACATGAAGCTATTGAAGTAGAAGATACGTCTACATCTAACAGTTTCAACGATGAAGGGGTTGGAACGGGATGCCAGCCTCGTAGGACGTTTAAATTCATGAGGCCTAGGAACCAGCGAAAGTAGCTCCTCGGATCAATTACCGTGAAAATATTTGTAAAAAAGACAGAGCGAGGCAACGTCGCGTCTGTGAGAGAGCGAGTGCAGACGAGATGACAGATCAGGGCCAATTACATTGCATATCCGTCTCTGGATCTGATCAAGAACCCTGAGGCAAACAGCAGGGCCTCCAGACCATATATGGCAGCAATACTCCATGCAAGGGCGAAAGGTCGATTTTATGACGTTATTTTATTTCATTTACACCCAGCGTTCTGAAGAACAATAATATTTTAGGCTTGGAACAGCAATTCCCTGCTAGTTGTGCAGGGGCGTATTTCGTTCGATCTTACGATTAAATGGCTTGCATATCAATCGGAAAGTGTTGGAAATACAGATTAAAATACATTGATTTTTGATAATCAGAGAAATACTAATATCTAGGTCATGTGAATGAATTTAATAACCAATCATTGCGGACCATATCGTGAAATTGCAAGGGGCTGAAAAATAAAAATTAAGAAAATTTGCCCCCCAAAAAGCAATGAAACTGGAAAACATTAAAGTGAGAGTCGTCTCCATAATCATCAGAGTACTAGAAATGGTATCAATGGTCCTTACAGAAAATGGTCCTTGAAACAAATGGAAATGGAAACAAAGAATGGAAACTATTTACACCACAGAAATGTTGGCATCGACTTTTGCATATTTGAGTAGACTTACTGTCAATCGATCCCCAAACAAAATCGCAAGCTACTAATTTTTACGCCTCCCTTGTAATTCTGAACAACGTTTGTCGTTCTGACATCTGTCCTATATCCCGTTCTACAACACATTCTCACAAGCTCCTCGGGTACACCCTTGTGCAAATTAATTGAAACAACTGCTTTCGATTCCTTTCTTTCACTATACATTCAGTTTTAGACCCACTGGAGTGACAGGACGTAATCGATTTCTATTTTTCCTCAAATTAGGTCATTTGCAGTGGTGTGCAGTAACATGAATCTATTTTCGGGGTGTATGATGGAATTTGTTTGGGCTTGAAAAATATTGCATCATCCGTAATTGCATCACGTCTAAACATTATTGTCTCGACTGCCGATTAGTTGTCCTAAGGCCATTGTCTGCGATGGACGTTATTCCAAGGAAGCGTAGGAAAATTGTAACAATGCACGAACACAATGACAAGCCTTACCAGTGAGAAAATCAAAGTGCTATGGACTCGGTCAGAAACTATCCTGATTTAAATCCAATCGAGAATCTGTGGTCAATCTGCAAGGATTATGTGTCATTATGTGTTCAAGAAATTTCAGCCGTCTCTTTCTGATTCTAATTATAAGTGTCCCTGTTGTTTTCATTTTCGTTGAGACTTCTTCGTTCCTTATGTTTTTCGTCCATGGCACTCTTAGCGTTCTACTGTATAAACCATTTCCGTTGTCTTCAGTTTTCTTCAGGGGGTTGTCCAGCATTCAATGCCGTATAGGGGGATTTTATTACATAGAGTTTCAGCAGTCTTTTCTTTGTTTTAACGAAATTTTCCTGTTTGTTTAGCTTTTGGAATGTACAAAGAAATAGGAAAACAACGCTACATAAACTGAAAATAATATACGTATGAAAATTAAAATAACAATGAGAACGACAATTTGATTACATTATAAAGACATAAAAACAGAAAAAATGAATGGTTTGAATCTACATATATAAAACAAATTACGTATTCATATAATCCGTCACCAAAAAAGAAATATAAAGAAATATGCAAATTATCAACGCTATTTAATGGACTCTTTTGGTGATGTAATAAAACAGCAAGAAATATTTTGTTACAGGAACTCTTATGATTGACTCAAATAAATATATAAACACTGATATATCTCTATCTCTCGCTCTCTCTCTCTCTCTCTATATATATATATATATATATATATATATATATATATATATATATATATATGCACAAGAATTTACCAGACTCCATTAGAAATATACTAGTAGAAAACACAAATCCATCTGCAAAAAATAATTTAAAATAATGGAGGCTTTAAAGAAAAGGCCAACTCTTAACAATATTAACTACGAACAAGGCCACAATGTGATAACCGTATTCGGAAATTAAAAACATCCCTACTTCACACTAAGACATACACATAATGCACACACTCAATTAAGCTGAAAAATCGAATCATCCTTGATAATGGCTAAATGTATAGCCGAAAGCGCTCGGAAACATAAAACATTTGGTCAGTTCTTACACATCCCTTTGTCCTGTAAAGAAAGCTCTTGTTCGAACACAAGAAAAATTAAATAAAAAGCTCAATCGTAGTACCTTGTCTGTCGTTTCTAATGAAACTTGCATATATATATATATATATATATATATATATATATATATATATATATATATATATATATATGCATATATATATATATATATATATATATATATATATATATATATATATATATATATATATATATATATATATAAGTATGAGAAGCCATTGGTTTATACCAACGGTTTCCCATACTTAACATTTCTTGTTTTCACTCCCGCGTGGTCATGTGTGATGTCACGTGCCGCAGCGGAATTTTTGCTTCCATTGGCTCGTATACACGAGTTTGTCGTTGCTTGGAAATCTTCCACGCAAACAAAAACATATTATCATTGTTGCTATGTCCGTGTATTTTTTTAATATATTGTAATGTAATTGTCATCTTTAATAATGGCTTATGTAAGCCGAAAGCTTGGATAGAAATAAAAAAAAATGTATCAATTTGGTGATTTTCTTTCGTCTTCCAATGATAATGTTATTAAGCTTATCAGACGATATGGAAGGAATTTGCACAAATAAATAAACAAAACTTGTCTATATTACTTAATGAAACATGTATCAATGAAAAAATGCTGCCTAAATACACACAATATATATATATATATATATATATATATATATATATATATATATATATATATATATATATAATTTTTAAAAAATAAATAAATACGCTAAAATTCACCTATCTCTCTGGCCTGGGGGTTGCAATCTCCGACTGATACCAAATTGATCGGTTTTCGGTCCTGGCCTGAATCGATGGCATGTCTATTTACACTAATGAGCTGTGAATGTCTGTGGATGACGATATTAGCTGTCAATAAAATAATCGGTCGAGCCTTGTGGGGAGTAACGAATTTGTAAACCGTCACTATTACTGCTGATAATGCAAGACTCTCCTAGCTGATTGAGTTCTCTGAGTGACTGGTGTGTTTATGAAAAAATAAATACGCAAAAAATTCGCCTTTCTCTCTGCTGAGTGTCGATGTCCTACGGGTTAGAATCTCCGACTGATATCAGACGATCGGATGTCTAGCCACACTGATGTCTGTGTGTAGATGACTATATATATATATATATATATATATATATATATATATATATATATATATATATATATATATATATATATATATATATATATATATATATATGTATGTATGTATATATATATATATATAAAGTTAAAGATCAAATGCAGATCATATGCTGGACATAACTTTGATTTCACTAATACCAACCTAATTAAAAGTGACTATAACTCTTTGAGGAGAAATCCTTTGAAAGCTTAATAATAACATTATCAGCAACTATAACGTTACATTACATTGCCATCTTTCTTTGAATTCATTCTTAAAAAATCTAACTTACATCCATCTAATAGAAAGAGTATGCACTTAAAAAGATCAATCCCAGATTAGAAACGTCACCCCGCTATGCCGACTGACCGCACAAACATGAAGGCATTAGAACTCCTCCTGCTAAACAAACACACATACACAATTACGAATACGCATTACCATCCGATGCCAGCTTAGACATACAAGAATCTTTACAAACTTACATACATATAGAATTATCTACGGATTTAATGCCTCTGATACATGACTGGCCAATGAGAATTGACCCAAGCAAAATTGAAAATATCAAAGTTTCTGTCTTTATGTCTGTTTTCTCTCGATCTTTGATGATGCTTTAATAAAAGCGTTGTGACCAAGTAAATGGTAAAAGAAATAACAAAACAAGTGTTACAGATATATCATATATTAAACAGTAAGTACATCAGAAGAGTATTACACGATTACTGAGTGTGTGTCGTTTGACCCAGCGTTCAATCTATTCGACTGTTCCCCCAAGGCCTTCTCTTCTACTAATCTTAAAGTTGGCGGAAGAGTCCAACAAGACTCGTTAGAGGGAGGACACCACAACAGACAGATAGATAGATAGATAGATAGATAGATAGATAGATAGATAGATAATGAACATAATGAGATAGATAGATAGATTAACAACAGTATGAGATAGATAGATAGAGAGAGAGAGAGATAATGAGCAGAATGAGATAGATAGATAGATAGATAGATAGATAGATAATGAACAGGATAGATAGATAGATAGATAGATAGATAGATAGATAGATAGATGAACAGAATGGTATAGGTAGCTAGATAGCTAATGAACAGAATGAGATAGCTAGCTAAATAGATAGATAATGAACAGAATAGCATAGATAGATAGATAGATAGATAGATAGATAGATAGATAGATAGATAGATAAAGAAAAAAATGACATAGTGTTGTGACCAAGTAAATGGTTAAAGAAATAAAAAAAACAAGTGTTACAGATATATCATATATTAAACAGTAAGTACAACAGAAGTGTATTACACGACTAGTGAGTGTGTGTCGGTTGACCTAGCGTTCAATCTATTCGACTGTTAATATTTAACAGCCCCACCACGAGGGATCTGTGGCACAAAGCCAAGTTTACCTTGGGTTCTCCGAGCCCGTAGACTCGGCCAAAAATATTCAATTAGAACCCGCATAAACGGGTTCACGGTCTGTCTACCTCCTCAGACGAAACTTTGCCTTTCGGCAAAGCCTCGTCCGGGTTCTTGTCCCACGTGGTAGGATTTGGCACAAGGCCGAGTTTAATGTGGGGTGTCTGAGCCCTTAGCCTCGACCAAAAATTCCCCATTGACCCCGAATAAAACGGGTTCGGGTAGCTGTTTCCAGATACAAGACTCTGCCCTTCGACAGAGCCTCGTCTAGGGATCTTCTCTGACCGGAGGCATTTTGACCACCATGGTTGGAACAGATCTATTCGACTGTTGATATTTAGTAGCCGCCCTACGACGGTAGACGTGGCACAAGGCCTAGTTTAATGTGGGTCATCCGAGTCCGTAGGCTTGGCCAAAAAATCGCCGTAGAACCCGCAAAAACGGGTTCAGGTCTGTCTACCTCCCTGGACGAGACTCTGCACTTCGGCAAAGCCTCGTCCGGGTTCCTCTCTGCCCAAAGGCAGAGAGACAGCAACTACGAAAAGTCAGGCCGCGGGGGAACAATCTATTAGACTGTTCCCCCAAGGCTTTCTCTCCTGTAAACTGTAGGAGATGCCCATTCACTATATTCAACCTTTACCAGAACTCTCATTTCCTCAAGTCGATTCAACTCCTTGTCAATTTGATTTGACGAGCCAAATGGGACGTTACGTTTTTTTCTTAAAAACTGGGTTTACGACTGGCTTTAACTCAAACTTAGCAGATATTTTTGTGTATTTTCCTAGTCCTCCACTGAAAACATCGGGAATTTTTTCTTTTTCACCTTTCACCTTTTCTGCTTCGTCAGTCAAATTTTCGACTTTTTGACATAATGAGTTAATAGGCATATCCCAAAGTTGAAGCTGTTCTAACCAATCAGTCCAGAACAAATTACCCTTATTCTTCATAATATACGCCTTTAATTTTAAAGTTTTACCTTTGAATGACACGTTCGTTATAATTTCGCCCATAAACTTAATAGGGTTGCCAGTTACACTTTTAGCTATTCGGTTCGTTAACAAAATCGGTTTACCAAGTTTTTTCCATGTTTGATAATTAATTATGGATAAGTCTGAACCTGAATCAAGCTGTAGCCTTATATTTTTGTTAAATATTTGCACTTCAATATATTTCCTGATGTTACGACTTTCTGGTTCACCAGACTTGGTAATTCTTACAAAACTTTTTTTGTCTTGTTCTTAATCCTGCAGTGGGAACTTTTGGGTCCCAATTTATCGCAATTAAAACATTTTTTTTATCTTTAAAAGGACAATCTCTATACCAATGTAATTGACCACACCCGAAACATGGCCTTGACGGCAAAGTAACTATATTATTTTTTGGTTGACCCTTTTTAATTTTTATTTGGCTTATTTTTTTTAATGTGAGTGGCTCACTCTGTTCGATGTTTTTCTAATCCTCTCTGACGCTTACGAAACGTTGGCAGCCGCTGTGTTGTAAAGTAACGTCGGGCTCGTTTTCAAGCTTGTTGAGTACCCTACAACGTATTTCGGCGTGTTTCATTGAAATCAAACCCTGGATGAAAATCAGGCATTTAAGATTATTGACGCTTAACTCTGCCTATTTGAAATCATCGCAGTATTTATTGACTACACTCGCGAAAGTAGTATAATCTTCCTCTTCTTTGCGGGTGAGATTCATGCATTCCCATGCTTGTGGAACAGTGATGTTTTTGGACTGAAGAGTTCTTGATATGATTGAACCGCCTCTTTAAATTTCAAGTCGCTGATCTTCTTAGGCAAAATCTAGTCAACAAACTTAATATATTCTGCTGTGCCTAATTTCCTGAGGAGTAGGCGAACCTTTTTATGGTCAACCCAACTTGCAAAATCCGTGTTGTATAAGTCCTCGTAACGTTTAAATTACGAAGCGAATGTAATTTCTTCTTCAGGTGCAAACGTGAAGTTTTCAATAGCACTCCATCTCGCATTTTGAGAGAACGCGTTTTCGCTGTCCTCATTTTGGCTTTTGATGGATATATCCTACAAGTACCTTTGCTAATTCTCTGTCTGAAGGAGCATTTCTTCCAGTGTCTGTTGTCTAACCTGAATTTCTAGGTGCAATTCCTCAAATTTCTTCTGGTATTCTGCTTGTTCTCGTTGGAATTCTTCTTGTTATTCTTGATATTTCTGTTCCAACAGTAGTTGTTGTTCCTGTTGGTGTTTCAACAACTCTAGCATTGCACTTTTAAATTCGTCTATTTTACTGAGGTGGTGCGTGAAATTAAGAAATGAGAGGGGGAATTTTTTTTCTCTTTACCCTCTTAACCAACAATAAATCTGTTTGACTTGTACGATTTTTTTACTGAAAATTTTAAAAGCGGGAGAGGGGGTAAATTTTTACTTTACCCTATTAGCGAAAACAATAAGTCTGTTTGACTTGTACGGTTCTTTTATTGACTTTTTGGAATGGAAAAAATAACCAGGTTCACCAACCTTCTTCCCAACCACTGAAATGAACTTGTAGAAATCCTATTATTTTGAAGAGTTTCTTTTTTTCACTGTCAGTCTTGTAATTAACACTGGACCCTTTTGTCGTAGAGTTTGATTAGAATTCCTTTCTTCACCACGGTTGTAGACACGGGCAAAATTTTTTTATGGTTCAACGTGAAGTCCGTTTCGTCGAATCCTTCGTCGCCAAGATGGTGTGACCAAGTAAATGGTGAAACAAATAACGAAACAAGTGTTACAGATATATCATATGTTAAACAGTAATTACTATAGTAGAGTATTACACGACTAGTGAGTATGTTTCAGTTGACACAGCCTTCAATCTATTCGACTGTACCCCCAAGGCCTTCTCTTCTACTAATCCTATAGTAGGCGGAAGAGTCCAACATAGAATCTTTAGAGGAAGGACACCACAACTAAAAGTGAAACATTTTGCATTGATTTACTCTACTGTTCAAAAGCTTGAAGCCGCCGACAGAATTAGCATGGGATAAACTTAGCAGAAGAGTGTCACCTTTCCATCCAAAAAATGAAAAAAAGAATTCTTAGAGTCATTGAAAAAAGAATGGAATCAATTATGGAACTTATACTTTGAGAAACTTTTGCAACGAGTGCTAAAGTAATCATGGCGAAAGGAGGATATTTTGACGAAGCATATTTAATCATAAAATGATCTTTTTTTTTTTTTACTCATAATAAAATTTCTAATAAAAATCATGCCTCACTTTCTCTTAACCATGTATAATACTTTTCTCTCATTTAAAGTACAAAACAAATACTTTTGGGGGCAATTTTAAAAAACTACCATGGGTTTCCTCAAACTTTTGAACTGTAGTATGCGTTTCCTATCAGTTCTTTATCTTATTTTATATATATATATATATATATATATATATATATATATATATGATAAAGAAATAATTTATCATATATATATATATATATATATATATATATGATAAAGAAATAATTTATACAAAGAATTAAATAGCAATATTAATGTGATTAATGGCGAAATCACTTCGCTAAAAAAACTTAAGGAGGCATTAACTTACTATCAATTTTTCGGCCTTGTGCCATAATTGCATTAATTTACAATAAATCTCAATATCATAATATTAAAAAAAATATCTTTCGGTCTACACATATTTCGTCTTAGTGTTTGCCTATGTATGGAAAAAAATTGCGCCCTGAAGATGTCAATTTGAAACTATTGAAAGTACTCGGCATGCGTCTTCCATCTGTCATCTACTCGAATTTTAAGGATCTTATTATTCAAGGAATTGATAGTAAGTTAATGATTCATTAAGTCTTGTTAGCGAATTGATTTCGCCATTAATCGCATTAATATTGCTATTTAATTCTTTGTATAAATTATTTCTTTATGATATATATATATATATATATATATATATATATATATATATATATATATATATATATGAATATATATAATTATTTATTTAAAAATTATAACATAAATATGTTATAAAATCACTACAAAAATAGCCATTTTGTTTCAACACCTCTGGTGTCTTATCAAGTGATGATGTAAGAGACCAGAGGTGTTGAAACAAAATGACTATTTTTGTAGTGATTTTATAACATATTTATGTCATAATTCTTAAATAAATAATTATATATGCTCTACTCTGTATTGAGCACTCTTTTAAGAATACTAATTATTGGTTATTGGAATTTATTCCGTATATACCAATCCTATACTTGTGTATATATATATATATATATATATATATATATATATATATATATATATATATATATATATATAATAAGATAAAGAACAGAAAGGAAACGCATACTACAGTTCAAAAGTTATTCTAGAATAAAAACAAGCCATATTGCCAACTTTTATTTTTAATTAATTTTACCTTTAGTTTAATATTCAGGAGGTATTGAATATAAACAATAAAATATGGAGCAAAATAAAGCCGTTAATATCATATAAGTACAATGGAATTACTTAGAAGCTGTCATTTAAACACGGTAATAAAAATCATGATAGGAATAATGCGGATGATAACGCTGTCCATTGATTTGATTGGAGTCTTTCGAGAGGTACAGATGATTCAAAATGATAACCGTCCGAAGCGAATGGCGAAGCCAAATAGAATAAGAACGATCTAATGTTTCATTCGATAATAATAAACGGAAGAGAACCGGATTAATGACCAGAACGAAATAAAATTATTTGATTCTCAAGAGATGCGATCGTTACTTTTGGCTTTCATTTTATTCATTCGAAATCAGTCAGCTTCTTTCAAGCAATAGGTGAACGGTCAAATCCTTCCGAATGCTGATTCTTATCCAGATAGAATGGAAGTCGCCGAGAAACCCTTCAAGAACCACATTTACCCTGAGCTCCTTGATAAAATCCAAAGAAGAATCAGCAATATTTTTAGTCATCATCTGGCAGCTCGACTTCAGTAATATGTTCACTCTCCAATCGCTGTAAGTTTGCCTTTCTCTGTCTTTTCTATTTTTTTATCGTAACTGTTCGAATAATCTCTGCTATGGTTTCTAGACTTTTTGAATTTAAGCGCAGTTCTCGACTGACGTCGAGTTCCCTTCAATTTGCAGTTGAGCTGGATAGATGCAACCGTAAATTCTACGCTATCAGCCTCTTTTCTCGTACGTTGCGATTGTGAAACTCCCTTCCGGCTGCATGCTTTCCAGCCAACTTTAATCTGCAAAACTTTAAATAAAAAGTCAATCGTTATCTGCTGCCCATGTGATTACTCTTTCCTCTTCCCGCTCATTATTAATGTATCTGTTCCGAATTCTTCCACGCCCAGTAACTCCTTATGTCTTAGTGACTTTACTGCCCTGCATAGGGTGATACCGATTTTAAAAAATCTAGAAGTTAATCTGTATATTTTCCCATATTTCTTCTATTTGTTTGCAGGAAGTCAAATGATGTTTCTCTTTGACACTGTATTTGGGACCAGGTAAGCATTTTCTACGAAGAAGAATCATGAATCATTTTGCGGCTGAATCACTAGCACCTTTCTTTTTAATTAACGATATTTGGTAAGCTTAATATGGCAATGTTTGTGAGAGTAACAGGCGATTTATTCTAAAATCTAAGCATCGTATTAAGAAACCAAGAAAACCTCTGCAGAAAGAAACTGTACTAAAATGCTATGTAATATCAATCTTTCCGTATGGTGGCAGCAAATGCTGGACGATTTCCTCACACAGGTGAAGAGAAAGCCAAAGGCAAAAGAGGTGGTTATGCGGAGGAATACTCGGAATACTATCGACGTTGAAAGAGATAGCTGAAATTTCTTGAACACATAATGTGAAAGGGATGGCTTACAGAATCTAACAGATACCAAAGGCAGACGAGAGACAGCGGGCCACCAAACAGGCCAGCTTATGTGAATCGATAGCTGACTACGGGTTGTAAGGGATGGCGAAATTACAAACGTTATTAAGAAGTGTAATAGATAGGAAGCTGGGAAGGGCCCTGATCACCCACGGAATTAAGGAAAACAGTACAGAAAAGAAGATAACTTTTGAAAACAAAAAGAGATGTGAACACAAGGTAAACTAAATTATTTTTTTTTAAATTAGCGGATAAAAGAAAGTAAGACTGTTTTAAAATATAATTAGTTGTCCAGTTCGTGAAATGCGTTCTCCGTTACAGAATTTGACCTTTTCCTACTTGTTAAACCTTTTTGTCTCGTTTTAATGGCTTTCGATAGCTTGTACAAATTTCGTCAACTCTGAAAAGAAGAAAGAAAAGGATATATGAGTTGGATATTCGTCAATATTCAATTAAGTATTTGAATTAGTCTCATCTTTGAGTGATAATTTATTTTAATGCTATTATGTAAACCAATTTTCATTCATTACTTGAACAAAATTTATTTGAAACTCAGCCAGTGACAAAAAAAGCTCAAAACGAAAACAAAGAGTCCTCTTTGTGAAGGCTTTTGGCCCAGCAGCATGTGCAATTACTCTTTGCTCAGACCACAACCATTTCTCAGAATGATTTTGCTTCTCCTTTTAGAAAAGAAAAATCAGACAGTGCCAACTTTAGAAATAATTAAAAGGAACTATGTCATCGCTCTTGTGTCGTAAAATAAATAAATGGTCGCTTGCAAAATTACTTTGATATTCTGAAAAAAAACTTATCTGTCTATGTTTCTGAGGTGAGGTATTATGTACATTATTTACATTATTCGGACTATTGTCCTTATCTTTGTCGCCATATTATATTATATTATATTATAACGTTTCGGCCGTTGTACGCTCCGGCCTTCTTCAGGTGGTTGGAATGTCGAACTGAACCCTTTATTTCGCTCACTGGGTTAGACTGTTCTAGTTCCACGTGCCATGTTTAATGGATGTCCTCAAGGACACATGGCATAGTGGATAAAGTCGTTAGTTAGATCCAGTGACAGGTCCCAAAGAGTGTGAGTTCAATACCCGCCTACGGCAGTGGCGAACTTTCAGAGGGAAATTAACAGGAGATGACTGATAACTGACAACCATTAAACATTAGACGGTTTCTTCTGTAAAGGAGGACGCAGGTTCGTATCCTGCTTGAGGGGGATTTTTTCTTTAGTAAGATTTCTCGAATATTCAGTCTGGTAGACGAAATAAAATACAGTTTAAAATAAACGAAGCGTCTACTCAAATATGAGTATCCACTAACAATAACGGTTATGCTGATAAAGAAATGTCGGTTCAAAAATAATAAATACATCATTTCTCTCTCTCTCTCTCTCTCTCTCATTCTCTCTCTCTCTCTTTCGTTTTCTATCTCTTTCTTTATATATATATATATATATATATATATATATATATATATATACAAGTGAACATAGAAGTCAACACTTAGAGGCGACAGCCTGTTTCATGCTAGATGCAATCGTCAGGCAATCGTTGCCTGACGATTGCATCTAGCATGTAACAGACTGTCGCCTCTAAGTGTTGACTTCTATGTTCACTTTTATATTTACATACGCTCTATCTCTGATATTGAGCACTTTATCCCATAAATATAGCACACTTTAAGACTATATTTCTTCATATATATATATATATATATATATATATATATATATATATATATATATATATATATATATATATATATATTGGTTATTTCTGGTCCCAAATTTTCCCATGAGGATCGTAAATGTGCTATTCTCTGCAATCGTATGTCTAGTTTGTCCTGAGTATATTCGATATCCACTGGGCCGGAATCAAGCAACTTTTTATTCCATGTGATACCCTTTCTTTTGATTCTATCTCCCACTGACTTTCATTTTTGTCGTTTATTACTTCTATGATATTTCCTATCCTGGTTTCCTCCATCTTCTTCCTTTTTTTTTCTTTTTTTACTTCCTAAGGTTCTCGCTAGGATTGCTCTTTTTATTCATGTTCTTGAAATTTCTGATTTTGTTTTCAACCAGTTTTATTACAGTCCGTGTTTCACATCCATACACCATACCAAACATTATATATTCATTATACAGT
This sequence comes from Acanthosepion esculentum, assembly GCA_964036315.1. NCBI lineage: Eukaryota > Metazoa > Mollusca > Cephalopoda > Sepiida > Sepiidae > Acanthosepion > Acanthosepion esculentum. The sequence goes on from OZ038484.1 coordinate 120,224,663, forward strand.
TCAGGTTTTAAGTACATTAGTGCTTTTCAGTATGTCTCTATTTTCATTAAATGCTTTCCAGATAATCGATATTCGTGGTTTTATTTCATTTTCATTGTCTCACTTCCATAAGTACATATACTCCAAGATATTTCTTTCTTCTTTCTAAGGATCCTTTTCGGAACAATACAGTTGAACAATACATTTGTCGCATTTCTATTAAGCCTAGTCGGTGTCTTTTCTTATTCATTTAGCATTTCTTGTCATTCTACGAATGATTAGCAGACAAGTAAAATGTCAACAATACATAAATGATTTAAATATCCAATCCAATTGTACAATAAGCTCTGCGCTCAGAATTGATAATTTTTTCAATTTTTTTTAATATTAATATACTTTAAAAACTCAAGAACGCGAATACCGTATAAATATTTTTATTAAATTCTGTATGGAAAACGATATATAAAGTTTTATATATTGTTGTAACATACCTACGGACGATAATGGCTGTGTCCCCATTCACATAAATACAGTAGTAAATACTGTATGTTGGTCTGCAGCTGGAGATTCTTCTTCGGCTGTACTGGTCAAACTCTCTGCTTCCGGGCAGAGAGGATCCACAGACGAGGCTATGTCGGAGGACAGAGTCTCGTTTCAGGAAACAGCTACCTCGCCCCGTTTTTTACGAGGTCTACGGGGAATTTTTGGATACCCGATATTAAATTCGGCCTTGTGCCGCATCTGACCGCGTGGGTCGGTTGGTAGATATCCTGCAGTTGGAGATTCGTCTCCAGCTTTTATGGTCAAACTCTCTGCCTCCGGACAGAGAGGGTCCAAAAGAAGAAACTATGTCAAAGGGCAGAGTCTCGTCCCGGGAAACAGCTACCCGACCCCGTTTTATACAGGGGTCTACGGGGAATTTTTGGCCAAAGCTACGGGTTCGGATACTCCACATTAAATTCAGTTTTGTAGCAAATCTGACCGCGTGGGGCGGTTGGTAGATATCCTGCAGTTGGAATTCATTGTGGAATTCACTTGACTCACTTCTAGCAATTGGCTACTACTTCTACGCGCCGCTGGCGAATCTTATTTGTTGTTCTTGTCCTAAATATTATCGTTCATTATCAAACTTCGTGTGATTATTCTATTCAGTAACCTTCCCTAGGTTACAACATATATCAAGAACAATTTTACGAACATCTATGACAAAGTATACCGTCCTTCGTCGTTTAGGACTGCATTAAAGTGATATATACTCACAAGGTATCTTGTGAGTTTAAAGTTAGAATGTCAGGTATCTTGTGAATCACGTGTCCTTTTGTCAGGTATCTTGTGAATCACGTTTCCTTTTGTCAGGTATCTTGTGAATCACGTTTCCTTTTGTCAGGTATCTTGTGAATCACGTTTCCTTTTGTCAGGTATCTTGTGAATCACGTTTCCTTTTGTCAGGTATCTTGTGAATCACTTTTCTTTTTGTCAGGTATCTTGTGAACACGTTTCCTTTCTCATAGGAAATGTCATCTGTCTTATCTTAACATTGTAGCAAACTTAAATTTGTATCGAATACAACGTCTAAGTTGTCGACAATTTTAAATCTGTGGGTAATGACGTCTTACTTAGCGTAGGCCATTTTGATTGGTGGATCTGGTTATAAACAAAACAAATTCTGCTGCTATCTCCCCCCTCTTCTTTCCTGCTCTTTCTTCTTATTTTTCCATTTCGCTGGAAGAGAGATTGTATCTTGTAACGTTATTTCTTGTTCTTTTTTCTTTTCTTCTTTTTTCGTATTCGCTTGAAAAGACGTTGTATGTGGTTTTAAATTTTAAACCTTAATAAATTGTCTACTAACCAGTCATTTACTAACGCCTGATGAGATGTGTTAATTCACATCGAAACGTGAAAGCACTTATGGAGCGTTTATTCTCATGTTGTTGTAACTATCCAAGTGGTTTCTGTTGATAAGCATCCTTGTTTTTTAATTTGTAACGCCAGTCCACAATGTTCAAAGACCGATGATGTTTGTCAAGACCCTCGGGCTTCACACAATCAAAAATATTTTTGACAATTGATCTTACCAGTTTTATACATCTCTCTCTCTCTCTCTCTCTCTCTCACACACACACACACACACACACACACACACACACACACACACACACATATATATATATATATATATATATATATGATAGAAATTGTAAGGAGGATTTGATCATTATAATTAAGTAATTCATTGAGTCTGAAAGAAAACTCAACAGAATGCAGAAAGCACTGGACGGCCGTTTCGTCCTATATTTGGGACTCATTGGATGCGCACTGCTTATGAGTCCCAAATATAGGACGAAACGGCCGTCCAGTGCTTTCTGCATTCTGTTGAGGTTTCTTTCAGACTCAATGAATTACTTAATTATAATTATCAAATCATCCTTACAATTTCTATCATATATATATATCATTGCTTGATACGGCTTCTAATGCTTCAGTTTGAGCGGCTTGGTGATAGTAGTCGCGGCTCCGGGGTGGGGCACAGTCCTATGGTTACAGAGAACTTCAGATTATGTGAGCGAGCGGCGCTATATTGAGTCTGATTTGCTACCTCTTCGTCACCGAGGCCCGTTGGAACACTTGGTATGGTTTTTGCTTGACAACCTAACTGTCAGGGTTTCAATTCTCGGTAGTGGATACGTACTACCGATTGAGTCCCTAATATAGGACGAAACGTCCGTCCAGTGATTTCTGCATTCTGTTGAGGTTTCTTTCAGGCTCAATGAATTACTTAATTACATATATATATATATATATATATATATATAAGTGAACATTGAAGTCAACACCACACAGAGGCGATAAGCTGTTTAATGCCGACGATTGCGTCCAGCATGAAACAGCCTGTCGCCTCTGAGTGTTGACTTCAATGTTCACTTTTATATTTATATTTACATACGCTCTATCTATGATATTGACCACTTTATCCCATAAATATAGATTAAAATATATTAAAACTATATTTCTTCATATATATATGAGAATTTCTCGGATATTCAGGGCAGTAAATGTTATTTTATACTGTTTATTATAAACAGAGCATTTAAATACTTGTATCTATAAAAAAGAATGCTAAATATAAAATTGTCTTCAAATAATTATCGGACTTTGTCCATTTCGATATATTTCAGTTTATATATATATATATATATATATATATATATATATATATATATATATATATATATATATATATATATAATAGAATAAATATATATAGAATAAATAGCATCTAATTCAGACGTTCGTAACATTCAACTTAAAATAGGGCCCAATACAAAAGTAGAGCAATGTGGTTTGTCAAGTATCTTGGTAAATTACGTTTCTCTTAGGAAGTGACATGTGACTAATGTATAGCATTGTAGCAAATTTACATTTGTATCGAATGTGATGTCTAGAGGTTGTTTACGATTATAAATCTGTGGGTCATGACCTCTTATTTATGATTGTTTCTTAACTTTCGTTTTTTTTCCTTTACTTTGAACTTAGTATCGGCCATTTTGGTTGGTGGAACTGAATAAAAACAAAACAAATTCTGCTGCTATCCCATCCCTCTTCTTTCTTACTCTTTTTCTTTATTCTTCCTCTTCTCGGGAAATGAGAGTTTATCTCGTGTCTTTCTTTCTTACTCTTTTTCTTTATTCTTCCTCTTCTCGGGAAATGAGAGTTTATCTTGTGTCTTTCTTTCTTACTCTTTTTCTTTATTCTTCCTCTTCTCGGGAAATGAGAGTTTATCTCGTGTCTTTCTTTCTTACTCTTTTTCTTTATTCTTCCTCTTCTCGGGAAATGAGAGTTTATCTCGTGTCTTTCTTTCTTACTCTTTTTCTTTATTCTTTCTCTTCTCGGGAAATGAGAGTTTATCTCGTGTCTTTCTTTCTTACTCTTTTTCTTTATTCTTCCTCTTCTCGGGAAATGAGAGTTTATCTCGTGTCTTTCTTTCTTACTCTTTTTCTTTATTCTTCCTCTTCTCGGGAAATGAGAGTTTATCTTGTGTCTTTCTTTCTTACTCTTTTTCTTTATTCTTCCTCTTCTCGGGAAATGAGAGTTTATCTCGTGTCTTTCTTTCTTACTCTTTTTCTTTATTCTTTCTCTTCTCGGGAAATGAGAGTTTATCTCGTGTCTTTCTTTCTTACTCTTTTTCTTTATTCTTCCTCTTCTCGGGAAATGAGAGTTTATCTCGTGTCTTTCTTTCTTACTCTTTTTCTTTATTCTTCCTCTTCTCGGGAAATGAGAGTTTATTTTGTGTCTTTCTTTCTTACTCTTTTTCTTTATTCTTCCTCTTCTCGGGAAATGAGAGTTTATCTTGTGTCTTTCTTTCTTACTCTTTTTCCTTATTCTTCCTCTTCTCGGGAAATATTATTCAGCGGAAAAATAGAGAAATGTTCTGATTGTTGACATGGCTATATTCAAGAGAGAAATTGGTTACACATCCCATCATTGAAATTCAACAAACAAATGCGTATGTATGTAGACAACAGCCCACATATACATACATATGTCAAGTCCCATACTGTCCGCATATGTTTATGTTTGTGTGAGCTCCGGTAGGCTAGCGCGTTTGTATGTGTTGTCTGCGTACCTCAAAGGGTATACGGATGCATCTATGTTTGCGTTAGCATGAGTGACATCACGACGACGACGATTTCCATCCCGCTTCCATAATAACGCCAATACACGCAGACCTACAAAAAATCCAAAATTTAAAAAAAAATTCATCAGTTGATCTGACGATCGCCAAAGCGTGAAACCCAGGGTCACAAACTCACATCAATCCAACCAAATATGTTAGCTCTATCTCTGATATTGAGCGCTTTCTAATAAGTACCGTGTATATAATATATAAATAATAATATCAAGGATACATGGCACAGTGGATAAAGGCTTTGGTTAGATCCAGTGACAGACCCAAAGAGTGTGAGCTCAATACCCGATTAAGGTAGTGGAGGACTTGGAGAGGAGAATTAACAGGAGATAACTGATAACTGACATCCATCAAACATGGCACGTGGAACTAGAACAGTCTACCCCAGTGATCGAAATAAAGGGTTCAGTTCGAAATTCCAACCATCTGAAGAAGGCCGGAGCTTACAACAGCCGAAACGTTGTGACAAATATGGCGACAAAGATGAGGACAATAGTCCGACTAATGTAAATACTGTACATAATACCTCATCTCAGAAATATAGAGAGACTCTGAAATAATAATATATATAATTTATTACATATATATATTTATATACACACACTTTTCACACACATATATATATATATGTGTCTGTTGAGTCTTGACTCATTGTTGAATCTCGCCCATTGCATGGAATAATAATGCAACACAAAATGTACTTAGAACAAGAATGTATTATAACAAGAAAGTGTACACAATAAGTACATATAGTATTTCTGTATATTTCTGGGAAGACGTTCCTGGAGAATGTGTTGACTAGTCGCAGTCGATCAGAGTCTCTAGTTGGATCTCGTGATTCCTTCCCCTTCGTCTTCCGGTACCAACCATTATTTATATAGTTGGTAGTCACCTATGCAGATTAGGTGGATCCTACCACAACAATATATATATATATATATATATATATATATATATATATATATATATATATATATATATATATATATATATATATATATGTGGGTATGTGTGTGTTTTGGTTAAATAACGTATGGCCTTTTTATCTCTATTTCCGATTTAGTCCTTTCTCCTTTATGAATTAATTTCTTGGTTCCTGTCGAAAATTGATTAGGAAAAATTCCAAAATGTTCTTTCAAATAGTTTTTACTTTCCCAAGTACTTTCATTTTCGTCTAAGAACATCTTCGGAGGTGGAGGGTTTAAATTAAAAAATATATGTATATGTATACACTAGCTTTGTAAATTCAAAATATTTTTTCCACTGTTCGTTTACGTTTCAATTTCTTTTCAGTTATGATAGAGAAGTAACTTCTGTAATTTCTTATTAAAAAAAAAAGAAAAAGATTAAGTAATATTAGTACAAATAATTTTTAGTATTAATAATATTAATAATAATACTAATAATTTTTAACATTAATAATAATTTTTAATTTTAATTTAGTATTTTATATAAAACTTTGCTGCTACAAAGATTTAAGAACTTTGTAGTTATACTCAGAGTTGACTTCATTTTTGGTCGCAATTCTCTTCCAGAATTTTAAGATTTTGTTTATTATTTTGATAAAGGTCTTATGTATTTTGGACTAATATATTTTCAAATAATATATATGCGTATGCG
>OZ038484.1:120235948-120240948 GCA_964036315.1 Acanthosepion esculentum
ATATATATATATATATATATATATATCGAGAGAGAGGGAGATCGATAGATAGATAGGTATATATATATATATATATATATATATATATATATATATATATATATATATATATATATAAATATATATATATATATCAAATTTAATAAAGTAATAATTATTGCCTTATTAATTGGTAGAACAACGAAACTTATAATTATTAATATATATATATATATATATATCGAGAGAGAGGGAGATCGATAGATAGATAGGTGTATATATATATATATATATATATATATATATATATATATATATATATATATATATATATATATATATATATATATACACCCTTATTGAAAAGGAAAAAGTAGTTTTCGAAAATTTAATATAAAATTGCTAAGAGACAGAAACACATTAAACACATTACGAAGAAAAAGAATCATTTAAACAAGATTAAGAAGAATTTTCATATATTTTAATAACTTTGATTCATTTCCCGTCTAGTAATGTCTGGAATTTGTTTCTGGTTCCTAGCATTTGTTTAAATTAAATTAATAAAATCTGCGCTTTCGTTTTTAACAGCCCTGTATATTGTTAAGTCGTAGGTAATATCCGTTTTGGGGAATCGGCTGTATTGGAAAGCATATCATCATAACTAAGTGAGTTTTAAATCCATCTTAGCGGCTGATGAGAAACTGGGTTGTATACAAGAATATACAGCGCAAAACGCTAGCTATTGATAAAGAGAAATTACCACCACCTATCTCAAAAGCTATTAACGTCAATAGGCGAAATTAATTGTCCTCCATGTTGACGCAAGGCTTCATACAGTAAATATAACACAGGAAAAAAATTGAACTCGATTCGTTTATTCAACCCTATTCACATTACCTTGCACCAATCGACAATCACTTTTTGTGATTACAAGATAAAGCCGTCCCAGGTAAGACGATAAACTACATCCGCGTCCTGGGTAAGACGATAAACTACATCTGCGTCCTGGGTAAGACGATAAACTACATCCGACTTTTCAGGAGGTTTTGGGGAGCGTGAAACCGCCTCTTTTTTGTTGGTGTTCCCAGGTCCACCCTGACCCATGATGGTAACATTAGTTAGGGTCCCAGATTTGAGGAAATAGTTAACACCTGAACTGAGGTCAAAACAGTATAAAGTATAAAAATATGTTTTAATACCAGAAATCCTTTTTGTAGAAAATTATTAATAGCAATACATTATTAGCAGTAAAACGTTTTTTGAAAAATATATATATATATATATATATATTATCACCAACTATACATTTTTTGAATAAACATATATATATATTATCACCAACTATACATTTTTTGAAAAAAAATATATATTATCACCAACTATACAATTTTGAATAAACATATATATATTATCACCAACTCTACATTTTTTGAAAAAAAATATATATATTATCACCAACTATACATTTTTTGAAAAAATATATATATATATATTATCACCAAATATACATTTTTTGAATAAATATATATATATTATCACCAACTATACATTTTTTGAAAAAATATATATATATATTATCACCAACTATACATTTTTTGAAAAAAAAAATATATATATTATCACCAACTATACATTTTTTGAAAATATATATATATATATATTATCACCAACTATACATTTTTTGAAAAAATATATATATATATATTTTCACAAACTATACATTTTTTGAAAACATATATATATATATATATATTATCACCAACTATTCATTTTTTGAAAATATATATATATATATTATCACCAACTATACATTTTCTGAAAAAATATATATATATATTATCACCAACTATACATTTTTTGAAAATATATATATATATATATATATTATCACAAACTGTACATTTTTTGAAAATATATATATATATATATATTATCACCAACTATACATTTTTTGAAAAAAAAAATATATATTATCACCAACTATACATTTTTGGAAAAAATATATATGTATATTATCACCAAGTATACATTTTTTGAAACAATATATATATATATATTATCACCAACTATACATTTTTGGAATAAAAATCTTGTCGGCATTAAATAAGCCATGGAGATTGATATGCCGTAAAATAAAACAAAACTAACCGAACCAGGATAAAACTTTTCTGACAAAAATATCTCTCTCTAATATAGAACCAGATTCAAGAGATTGTTGAAAGATTTTCTACATAAACATTTGAGGAATTATACTCAAAATCTATTGAAGAGTTACCTGGTAAGTGGCAATAAGTCATTCAAATAATGGTGACTATACTTGGTGTCAAGAAAATCATTGCGGTCTGAAACATAAAAACAACATTAATGGCGGTTTGAAACACAGAAACATACCATTAATATAACTGTTAATATCATTAAAAGAACTTGAATAATAACATATTAACACACGCACGCACACACACACTGTTACGAATAAACATCATCTATATCTCACATAGACAAACTAGAATTATTATACACTTACATACTGTTTTAACGTAGAAAAGGTTACTGAATGAGAAATAACCAAAACGTAGGTTGGAAATGAATTATTAATCTTTATAACATCAACAAAATGCAATACTCGCCAGCAGCGTCATGTAGGCAAACCACTGCTCGTGGTGGACTACTTAAACAGCATACTACCGCCACTTACAATAGTGTCCGACGTATTTATGAGGACTGGGACATACCCATTAGTATTCATAGGTACGATATCTATCTATCTATCTATCTATCTATCTATCTATCTATCTATCTATCTATCTATCTATCTATCTATCTCATCCAGTTCACTATCTATCTATATCCGTTTGTTCATATCTATCTATCTATCTATCTATCTATCTATCTCCGTTTGTTCATATCTATCTATCTATCTATCTATCTATCTATCTATCTATCTATCTATCTATCTCTCTATCTGTCTATCTATCTATCTATCTGTCTGTCTGTCTTATTCAATAAAATTTTAATTTTTAATGTAAAAATTTGATAAACAAAAGCGAAAATTATTTTTTAACCCAACCTAATAGGAAGCACCCCTAGGTGTATATGTGGGTGTCAGAATCTGTCTCTGTGTGCTGGAGTCATGAGAGGAGAAAAATTATCCAGTTCGAAGTTTCTGCATATTCTACTGACCAAACTAAATTTGACGGGTATCTCAGTTACTGAAGAATGTTTCACTTTGTGCTGGCGCGCCAGTGAAACGAGGCGATATTTCGCAACTTGCTATCTTACTTGCTATCTTTACTTTCTTTTCATGATGCCGCGATGGTGCAATCTAAGTCTCTGTCTTTCTTTCTGCTTGCCACCATTTCCTTTGCCTTCAACGAAACGATGCCAAAATTCGTTCCTCCCTATTCCGTCCAGTAGTAGGCAATCTTCTGTCATATCGCATCGGCTTGAAAGTGCGCCAGCCCTGATAATCGGCTTTGACTGAGAGACAAGACGTTGCAACGGAAATCGTCTCCGCTTACTTTGAAAAGTAAAAAAAAAATTTTTTTTTCACCTTCCAGCATCCCAACCATTTTTTTTTATTTATTTAGATATATAATTCAGTGACAGAAACGAAAAGATATAGCTACTTAACTAGATCGTTAGATATGGACTGCGTGTGGCCTGCCTCAAGGCTGAAACAGTTCGACTTTCCCACCGACACCAGCGCTCGATTACATACCAAAATTAAAGTTAGATTTTTTTAATAGTGATTTTCAAGGTCGTTTTTTATATATACTATTGTTCGCCCAATACAAGTCCTAAGAGCCACTCAAGGTATAGTGCTACTAAGTGATCTTGTTGCAAGGATGTGAAAAGAGGAGGTAAAAAGTGCATATTAGGAGGATATGAAGTATAAATAACACTTGACTCTAGACTTGAACAGGATAAAGTCGTAATGATCGGAGAAGTATCTACGCAGGAGTATGTTCCACAGCGTAACAGTACTGGAGAAGATGCTGAGCTGAACTTCCTCTTTACTAATGGAATACGAAGGTAATGAGAATGGGCATCTGTTAGATGCGAATACTTTGATTGGTTCAAACTAAGGAACGTAGTTTGTATGAATATTTTCCATGGATATGATGCAAGCGCTGGAGCGATGCCTCTTTGGGAAAGAGAAAGGGAGTAAAGCCACTAAGACGGAAGGTGTGAAAGAATTAGAAACAGAAACATTGCTTAGAAACGAGAACAAAAGAAGAGTAATTAGGAAAAATATATCGATTGATATTGAATTTAAATTTTTGCAGATTGGCTGGGAATCATGAAGCCGGAAGAGAGTTTCACTAACTTGAAATGCGAGAAAAGAAACTGTTCACATAGATATTACGGCTATATCTAGCTAGCTCAGATATAAATTGATGAGACCTAAACGCCAATCTAGTACTGCGCTTAAATTCAAAGAGTCTATGTATCATAGTGTAGAGGGATATTTATTTGTAATTTATTTACAAAATGTGGCACAATGCCAAAATGGGGAATGCGGGAAAAGGACAGTCTTCTTCTGTCTTAACGTTAAACTTAGCAAGCCACAAACACTGACCCATACTCAACAATATTCCTTACACCACCATAATGCATTCTTATTTACCACATCCACCATAATACCGTAACGTCTCTATGAAGGTCATAACTTTTCTTCTGTACAATTCATTGTCTGTGTTGAGGGGAATAAAAAATACTATAGCGAAGAGTTCATCCAAACAATTACCATGAAAGTATTTATAGAAAAAATCAGGCAAATCTACGGCGGTGGAAAAGTGACTAAAGCCGAGATGCCAGATCAGAACTAGTAATATTGCTAATTCTTCTTTGGATTTTGTCACAAATATCTAAATATATAACACGAGCACGGGACCATAGATGGCAGGAATATTCTAAGCATGGACGAATCGTAGACTTATAGATATCTTAGATAGATTCCGGAGAGAAAAAATAGCTAGTACGATACAGTGAACCAACTTTCTTAGCAGATGACCTGAGTT
>OZ038484.1:120245948-120273448 GCA_964036315.1 Acanthosepion esculentum
TCCTCACTTGACATCACATTAGACATTTTCTCACCGAAGTGACGTAGCTTCCCTCTGTCTTTTCTGCAAACATTTTCAGGGAAACTACTCCTCTGACTAACTGTTTTCCCTGGTGCTCCGACTCCGAGAATTTAAGCGTGCTACTAAATTGGCATCTAAGTCCGACTCGTTTCCTGTTAAAATAGTTAAGTGTAACTGCCACTTCTACTCCAAGAGTTTCTTTTCTTGCACTTCCCATCTGTGGAATTCCCTTCCATTTACTTGCTTCCTTGATAACTACAATCTTCGAAAATGTAAATGCCTCGTCAACTTCTATCTTCCTTGAATCCCGTTCATCTTTTATCCTTTCCTCAGTCCCTCCTATACCCAGTCTTTTCTTTCACTTTCACTCTTCGTAATGTGTGAGGTGTACTTGAGGGTAGGACTTTATTTCTTTGAGGCATCTACTACCAGGAATCCTTTCAATGAATCTATCTGGACCTTTTCAACTTTATCCTAGAGCTCAAATCTAACTGGAATTATTGATGTCCTCATGATCCGAATTTTTAAGATTTACACTTCACGATCCTTATATTTTGATAATGTTTTGGAAGATCTTCAATGATACGTTACAATCTGCAACGAGTGCGATTTTTCTGGTCTTTGATCACGATTTCTGAGCGATTAGCTTTTATTGTTCTGTCTGTGTGTAGTTTAAAGTCCCAATAAAATTGTTACACGTTCTATCTTTGTAACCGAGTTTGGGTGATGTCCACACCAGTTTCTTGCAGTTTCCTTCCTGTAAAATTTGCAGTTTTTTCAGCGCAGATATTATGCCGAGTTTTATATTCAATGAGTGTTGGGACCATGCAACCTGATACAAGAATGTCAGTTGTTTCTGGATATTCTCACAGAATACGCATTTTGGACTAACACAATTTTTCAGTATGTGTGCTTCTTAATTCCTATTTAGAAAGAATTGGTCCTGTTCAGCACGAACAAAACCTTTGGTTTCAGTTTTTAACCCTGCGCTACGTAACAACTGACTGGTGTGTGGTTTGTCTACATCAGCTTGTTTCATACGAATAGATCATTGACAATGAAGATGCTTATGCTACTATTGTTTCTACATTTGGTAGATTGCATTAGCCTATGCTTCCTTTTTTAGGTTCTTTGCCGCTGCAGTAGATGTATTATGGTTTATCTACACTTCTTCACAAACTTGATATTCACTTTTGTTAGCTTCCTTTATTACTGAATAAAATTCCGTATTTTTTCGTGTTTTTTGTCAAAGATCATCATTTAATCTTCTATTGTTTCGTGGTATCTTTGAAGACTGATTGTTGCGCTTTTGTAAAATAGTTCTAGTTGAACTAATCTTCTTCCTCCTTCGGGTTTGAAAACATAGTCGATCAACTTCAGTCTTAGTTGCGGGGACAAATGAGAAACTTTCTCGATTTGACATCCACTCCATTAATGTCGGTTATGGTCAAATTAAGGATTTTGAAACTGTATTGAACCACAGGGAGGACAGCCAAAGTGTTTATGGCTGATATTCTGTTTTGTGAATTCAACTCGGTATTTAACACGAGACGCACATGCCCGTAGGACTCATTTCTTGTTTTCTCCTTCATTTGGGTTTGTTGTATTCCATCTCCTTCGCTGGCTCATAGGTTTCTTCTTGTTCCAGTTTCCTAATCTTTGTGACAATGTCTAGATCTCTTGAGTGTGTTTCTGTAATTGTCTCTTTCTTGAATGTTACGTTTGCTCATTCATGTAATCCGAAATCCGTACCGATGTTAACACTGAAACATTTCACAGTATTGAGGATAACCTTCGCCTCAATTTCGTCTTTAGCTAAGAGTTTGATATCATCCATGTAGAATAGGCGATTAAAGTCTTTCTTTCTTACTTTGAATCCATAGATATTACTATTTAGTTCACGCGAAAGGCGACTTTTCTCTCTTACTTTTATTATTATTATTATTATTATTATTATTATTATTATTATTATTATTATTATTATTATTATTATTATTATTTCCGGGTACTGTCCAGAAATGGCATCAGGACATTTTCCACTAAGCAATTAATTATTATTATTATTATTATTATTTCCTGTCTCTATTTTCCACTTTCATTGCCAAATCTCTCTACCTGTCTCTCTTATCTCTATCACTCTGTCTGTCTGTATCTCCATCTCTATCTATCTGTCTTCTTTTTCACTGTCGCTCTTCTTCTCCCCCTCTCTCTCTCCCTGTCATTTTTCTTCTCTCTGTTACTATTCCAATTCTTCTGACTCATTCTCTTCTTTATTTTATCTCTCCGCCATTCTTCTTCTTCTTCTTCTTCTTCTTCTTCTTCTTCTTCTTCTTCTTATTATTATTATTATTATTATTATTATTATTATTATTATTATTATTATTATTTCCTGTCTCTCTTTTCCTCTCTCATTGCTCCATCTCTCTACCTGTCTCTCTTCTTCTCTCTCACTCTATCTGTCTGAATCTCCATCTTTATTTATTTGTCTTCTCTCACTTCTTCTTCTTCTTCTTCTTCTTCTTCTTCTTCTTCTTCTTCTTCTTCTTCCTCTTCTTCTTCTTCTTCTTCTTCTTCTTCTTCTTCTTCTTCTTCTTCTTCTTCTTCTTCTTCTCTCTATCTCCCTCCCTGTCTTTTTTCTTCTTCTCTCCAATTCCTCTTCTCACACACTCTCTTCTTTATTTTCTCTCTCTCCGTCTCTATTATTATTATTATTATTATTATTATTATTATTATTATTATTCCCTGTCTCCCTTTTCCTCTCTCATTGCTCTATATCTCTACCTGTCTCTCTTCTCCTCTCTCGCTCTATCTATCTATCTCCCCAACCAGGCGGCAATCCACAACCTCAAATCATAAATGTATATCCATGATTTGCATTTCTCTATTGCATTCTCTTTGCCAGTTGACGTGTCGCCTCTCACTTCATAGGCAAGTGAATGCTGTTAATTACGCTTAAGGCATTCCAACAATCTCTGTAATAAATATCTTCATTTTTCTTATATTTATTACAAGATTCAGATGGTGCACCAAACTCCATAAATCATCACAGAATTTCTAAGCTGACAACATCTTGGGAATTCTTTTCAACAAGTATCCTATTCTTTGTTGTTTTTATTGCAGTAATTAGGTTGTTATGTTCCCTGGCAGTCCTCACACGGTTTCAATCAATGTTGACACGTATGAAAAAACATCTCATGAAAGGTAACAGCGAAAAACTTCCTAATCATTGGTACGTTATCTCTAGTTAACAGGATAAATATTCGAGCCAGGCTGGCAAAATAAATTCATATTATATGAATATCATAAAAATATAGAGTGGGTCAATAGTTACGACGGGATTTCAATATAACACCACTATATTCATGTTATAGGAATATCATAAAAATATAGGGTGGGTCAATAGTTACGACGGGAGTTCAATATAATACCGTTATGTTCATGTTATAGGAATATCATAAAAATATAAGGTGGGTCAATTGTTACGAGGGGATTTCAATATAACACCGTTATAATTTGTTTTAAATTTAAAATGCTATAACGTTATATACAGTTTAATGAAATAAATTAATTGACACCATTTACAAGACTTTTTTTTTAAATAGATAGCGTATATTTATTTGCATTGCCCTCAGAAAAGGTGTAACAAAAATGCCATAATCTCAGATACTGTTTTTGTTTTTTTCCTGTCCTGGTCGAAAATGTTTTACAGAATTACATCTATTTACAGGCCACAACACGCATCCGAATAGAAGTGTGTATGCGCGTTTATGGGCATGGCGTTAGTGAGTGTTTACCTTGAGGCTTTGTGACTGCATTTCATGCAGTCTTCAATGAAACATTTTCCAGGGTCACCAGTTTGTCCTTCAGCCACTCGCCACATCGACCACAGATACATTAAAAAAAAAAATAAAAAAAATAAAATAAAAACAGTTATATTGGAACCAGTTCTTTTCTCTTCAATCTCAATTGATTGCATTTTTTTTTTGTTTTGATTTTTATCTTGCTAAAAAGAAGAAAAAGGAACCGGTTCAATTTATCGATATATTCTTTTGATTGGGATCATTAACAGCAGAAACTTGTTTGCAATACGAACAGTTCAATAACTTCTTCCTGAGAAACACTGCCATCTCCATTGTTGGTTAGATGCAAGCATACAAAATCCTTCCCACACTTTGTAATCATATATATATATATATATATATATATATATATATATATATATATGTACGTATGCATTTTATTGTGAAAAAATTTGTATACATTAGTAATGAGTTTGCTTGGTCCATTTTAAAAACATCCAAAATTCAATAACTTCCTTCGTTCTATACCTGACTGGTAGGTAATTAGATATTTCAAAAGGTCAGTCGTCCGTGGCAAGTCATTAAACGATTTAGAAAATCACAAAGAATTGCCTCGCTTGATATAACGACAAAAGATTCTTTTCAATTAAGTGCAAAGATTGTAAACGGTTCCATTATATTATCTTTCATTTGTTTTCTGAAATTCTATGTTATACCTCCATTATTCATTATTTGAGAAAGATTTGATGAAAGCTGACATATTCTTCGACTCTTTTCATGTTGTCTTAAGCACTGAAGTTAAGCATCTCTGTCATTGTAGCGTAACTCGTATGATACATTCTTCAGCCTTCCTCATAAAGACGATATAGGCGTTTTCTTGTAGCTGCTTAGATCACTATAAAGACTATAAAAAATAGTAGCTGCCCAATCCCTTCTCGCCAGCTTTGATAGAGTTCATAAGCGTTTTCGCGGCCCTGTGGTTGATGAATTAGTTTCCACTCTACAACCCCTTTCCCATATACAAAACAATGCTAGCCTCTCTCTACTCAGTCTCTATTTCCAAGCAGATTTTCAAACGCTATATATTCCTAAATTTCCACGAACGTAGTTCTTCATAGGACACGCCATGCTACGTATCCAGGCCTGACTCAGCCTCATTCTATTCGTATTGCATTGGTAAGGAGGAAGTTCCCTCCAGACAGCTTTTCCCCAGAACTGTTATTTTGCGGAACAGACTCCCGAGTAAATGCTTCCCTGATCGCTACAATGATAACCTCTTCAAGTCTAGAGTCAACCGTTATCTATCCTACATAGCCTCATGGTATACACGACATACTCTCTCTTTGGAATACTTACAACAACTTCATTTAGCAATTCTTTCCTCTGAGTGGCTCTTGTGCCTTGTATTAGTTGGACAATAGTATAGAAAGATTGAACGCGACAGTCATCCGAGAAAGATGTACAATGTATTAGTCAAAATGTAATATTAAAAACAGTAAAGATGGCAGCAATTCGGTATTGTTTAGTTGCTTAAATATCTTCGAAGTATATTTGTTCGCGTTGACACATTGCGTTTGATTCATTTTTTCGGACCTCGTCAAATTTAAGCTAGAGATAATTTCGAATCACCTGGATCTTTAGTGTGACCTGCGCAGTGAAAAAAAACTTGTCCCTCAAATTCCCTTTAATCATCAATTTCTGTCGACTATTGTTCTGGACAGGAGAGTCAAGAGCCTTTTTTCTTACATATTTACACATGACGTAGGTTAAAGAAGAGGGCGACTTAACTTTGTGTTAATAACAGAACATCTGCAGTGAAGAGATTTGAGCACCTGATCAGTGTTGGATAAATTAATGCCTCTTGTAAAATTTATAGTTACCCTATCGGCAGGGTTCATATGACGGCATCCCACCCATACTCAAAAAGGGTACACAATCTGCTGAAGATTCAAGAGTACAGCCAATCGATGTCGAGATTATGACTGAAGTATAAAACGTAGTTATCTTTTTATTAATACTTTGACATTTTTGTCCTATAAAAATATTCGATGTTAAATAATCCAAGTTTTGATATGTACTTAAGTTAACCAATATAAGTAATTGTGCTGAAAGTGTGGGAAAATGCTTTTACTCACGCATAAAGTGCACCTCTTTTTTGGTAACCAAACCCTATAAATTGTACCTCTTCAATTTCATTACGGCCAACGTTTCCTACTCTTATTTAAAAAAATGGTTTTAAACATAGAATAATATTATTTTAATTTAGTTTTATGATAATTCTTATTTTATTTTTTACATTTGTCAGTATTTGTAGGTACATATGATTGTATTTGACATTCTTATAGGTTCGCAATCGTCGAGTGCTGGTGTTAAATTCTCATATGTTTGTGGTGAGTAGTTATTTCACAACTGAAATCGATCTATGAAACGGCATAGACAGTGAAAATAGCAATGTAAAGAAGATGGCAGCAGTCCGAACAATGCAAATACCATAATTCCCCGTATATAATACGCCTTCATTCTTAATACGCACCCATTAAAATAATGGGAAAATGCTTCTACTCACGCATAATATGCACCCGATTTTTAGTAATCAAACCCTATAAATTATACGTCTCCAATTTCGTTACCGCCAGCGTTTCTTACTCTTATTCAAAGTGTAATTGAAGATATTTATCATAATCATAACAGCACGAGTCTATATTGTGCCTACTGCGCAGACTCAGTCAGTTGTGTGTGATACACGCTTAGGCGATCATGTATCTTTCGATTCATGACGGATGAGGCAGATCTTTTCCCGCGGTAGGTTGACATTTCTTTCCGCGGTAGCAAGGCCGTAGAACCCGGTCTGTCCTGCTTTTTACCAAGCTGGGGGGGAGGGGAGAAGATTCATACCTTTCCAAGCACGTGGAATTCGAACTCGGCTCTCCGATTCATCAATCCGAGCTGCTATCCATTACTCAACCGTGCATCCCGCAAATTAAAAGTCGCCAAACGTAGGGCTCGAACACACCACCAAGACATTAAGAGTCTCGTGCTCTACTGACTGAGCTAGCCGGGCTTACATAACATTAGCGTAATGTTATAAAGTCAAAGTTACGTATTACTCTCATATCTTTCCCATATAAGTCAAGTTTTCCCAAAGTTGATCATCATGTGGTACCTTAGCAAATGTTTTTGTGTAATGTATAAAACATAGTTATAAGTCGTTTTGTATTTGAAATGCTAATCCTAACAGTTTTATTATTACTAATCCCATTTGGTCCTGATGCTGCTTTGTTTCCGTTCATCCTGGCCAATACTGATCTTAACCCTAGAACACTAACCATGGGTATATAGTACCCAGCGCAAATTTTCATATTTTTAACTACGATTTTCAGTACCCGATGTTCTTACCTAAATAATATGTTTTTCAGTTCCTATTAACGTTAACTCAAAGTACAAAGTTTGAAGTGTTTGCATGTAAAATATTTCAAATAAAGATTTATATTTAATATTTTTTTGATATTTTCAAAATCGGGTATGATATACCCATGGTTAGTAGTGGTGTAACATTAATTGATGGTTAGTGTTCTAGGGTTAAGGGCTGCTTAGCAGATTTTCTCTCTTTGCTAAAACGCTCGTCCCATTTTCAGTCGTCTGTCTTCCTTTATCTCTCTTTTCCACACTATACACCGTAACGATTAAGTTTTCCAAACCCTCTTGCCTAATTTTGTGTCCAAGGAATTTCCGTTGACTTTTCCTGATTCTGAAAGTCCTTGGTATGACGATAAACTACATCCGGCAGCTACATCTCTGATCGGGTGTTTTTGAGGAGCGTGGAACCACTTCTTAATTGCTGTTATTTCCTGACTCTGGGTGGTAACAGCTAATAGGGTCGCAGCTATGGGCAAATAGTGAACCTCTATTCTTTTTATTTTATCGTAGACACAGAAATACGAAGGTGCGGGGTTATAGAGAAAGATGTCTCCAAGAAACTAAGCCAAGTAATGGGAAAATTCAATTAGAAACAAAGAAAAGAATGTAGAGTTGCTATGTAAAATCAAATATTCCATATGGTAGTAGAGGTAGGGCAATCTCTTCCCAGATGAAGAAGGAACTTGAAGTGGCAAAACTGGTACGAATTCCTTAGATATAAAATATCAGAAACGCGGAAATGTTTAGAAAAAATAAATTTGTACGAAGAATCACAAAGAATGAGTTTATATTTTTAAAACACATAATGACGAAAGGGGGCTTGGAGAATCTAACAAAATCATCCAAGAGAATCTTTACAATCGAAAAAAAACAACTTATTTTCGATGTCATGTCAACCGTGAAAATATTTAAGGAAAAATCAGCTGAGCACCGTCTGTAAGAAAAAAAGCACTATGACGCCATAAATTTGGAAACGGCATGCTGTACATCTTGGTATTCGCACCGGAAGCTCCAATACGAACATCTCAGTGTTTTGGAGTGTCAATCTGAGAAGAGTGCAGAGGATTTGGAAAGAGTTGGATGAGCATAATGGTGATTACGAAGGTGTTTGGAGTGATCAAATACCTCCATTCATCTTCCCACAAGGCCTTAAACAAAAACACGGAGGCCTACATCAAGTGCCTTGAAGAGGTAGTGCTGCCCTGGGTCAAGAGGGTAGCCAGACATGAAGTCTGGAAGATGTCAAACAGGAGAACACAGTCATGGCTGTCACGCAAATTCTGCGACCGCATCACCCCTTACATCTGGTCACCTAACTCTCCAGACTGCAACCCCCTTGATTATTATGGGTGGGGCGCAGTTGAGCGAAAGTCTAACAAAACTCCTTGTTTCACCAAAGATGAACTGAAGGCAAGGATTAGGGCAGCATTCACCAACAAGAAGATTCTGAAGTCGTGTGGAGGGCGTGGCAGATACCAACGTCGATTTTATTAAATAAATTTACCTGTTCATTGACTACCTATCAATCAATCTATCTGAATATGTTCATTATATATATATATATATATATATATATATATATATATATATATATATATATATATATATATATATATATATATATATATAATAAAAAGGCTTAAACACTAATATTCCATGGTCACAATTTATTCCATTGGAATCGTAAATACGATCCAATTCATCAGACCTAGAAATTCAATTTCTTTTTTTTTGGGGGGGGTTGTAGGTCTTATGAATTGGATCGTATTTACGATTCCAATGGAATAAATTATGATCATGGAATATTAGTGTTTAAGTCTTTTTATTATATCCTTACTCTGTCCTGGACATTGAGTTCTACCTGGATTCTATCCTCTTGGAATTATTTTTTATACATATATATGTGTATGTATGTATATATATTTATATATTTTAGATATATATTGCATATGTATGTGTATATTTACCACTAATATTATCTATCTATCTATTTATATATATATATATATATATATATATATATATATATATATATATATATATATATATATATGAAGAAATATAGTCTTAAAGTGTGCTATATTTATGGGATAAAGTGCTCAATATCAGCTATAGAGCGTGTGTAAATATAAAAGTGAACATAGAAGTCAACACTTAGAGGCGACAGTCTGTTTCATGCTAGAAGCAATCATCGGTACATTTTTATGTTTATACATTCTTTTTATAGATACAAATATTTAAGTAAATGCTCTCTTTATAATAAGCAGTATTAATAACATTTACCAGGCTGAATATCCGAGAAATTGGCATAGAAAATATTCGTCCTCCGACAAGAATCGAACCTGTATCCTATACGGAACCGTCATATAGCTTCACGTGTCTTAACCGATTGAGCCACAGAGGAACGTTCGGTTAGCAAGGTCGATTTTACGACTTTTAAAATACAATCTTCCATGAGTCTCTCACGTACATGCATATCTGCTCAAAGCGTATCCAAATGTAAACAAATGAAACGTTATGAAATGGACAAATTTACTAATTTATTTTAAGACATTTTTATGTTTATACATTCTTTATATAAATACAAATATCTAAGTAAATGCACTATTTATAAGAAAGAGTATTAATAACATTTACCGACCTGAAATATTCTCCCTCCAACAGGAATCGAACCTGTATAGCAATGTCGATTTTACCGCTTTTAGACTACAATCGGAGGACGAATATTTTCTATGAACATTTCTCGGACTTTCAGGCCGGTAAATGTTATTAATACTGTTTATTGTAAACAGAGCATTTACTTAAATACTTGTATCTATAAAATGAATGTATATACATTAAAATGTCTTAATATATATATATATATATATATATATATATATATATATATATCTGAATCCGTTCATTATCTATGTCATTTGAAACTGTTCATTATCTAAATATCTTTCTTTCTATTTGAATCTGTTAATTATCTATATATCTATTGATCTGCATCTATTTATCAATCATCAATCTATCTGAATCTGTTCGTTATCCATTTATCTATCTATCTATCTATCTATCTATCTATCTTTCTGAATTTGTTCATTTACTCTTTACTATTTAGAGATATTTTTTGTAAAATTTTGGCAAATATATCTCTTATAATAAGATGTCAGTGTTATTTTGGCGTAATTTAGACAATTTGTCCATCACACTCTGTATCTATCTGTCCATCTCTCTCTCCTCTCTCTCTCTCTCTCTCTTTCTCTGTATATATATATATATATATATATATATATATATATATATATATATATATGAAGAGAGAGATTAACTGATCATTTTCTCATGAATATCAATGAAAATGATGAATTGAAAATCTCGCTGTCGAAGTGATTTCTTTTTCATTCTTTTTTTGGCTAAACGTGACCAAATGTGAATCGAATTGCCGTAGTGCTTCTAGAATCAATATCTTACTGAGTGGTCTTCATTCACTAAATTCATTTTTAACATCAGATACTGAATGGAAGCCGAGTTCTGAATTATCATACGATATTTTTCATTTTTCTCCGAAGGAAGTTGAACGCTCGCTGCTCCCGCCTCCATTTTAGCAACAACAAAAAAAAAATATATATATTTGTTTTAGATTAAATTAATGGAAGATACGCAGATGACACCGTGTAGATGGCAGACGTTAAAAAGAAAACCGTGGGAACGCCACGACAAGGTAGCAAAGGAAAGTGGCAAAAATACCTAACCAACATTATAAGTAGAGAGAGCAAATATGGTAGTCAACAAGAGTAACACCCCAAGGAGAGAGATAAAAATTAGAGATATCAAACAAGTACAGACATTGAAATATTTGGCAGATGCTATAACAGACGACAGAAAAAATGACAGCGAAATTCGTTAGCAGTTGGAAATAGGGAAAGATGGCTTTCAAAATTTGAAATTTCTTTTTCGATCAATTCAGCCCAAGTAAGGCGATAACGCCACTAAGACGCAAGAGATTACTGTAAATGAAAGAGAAGGAAAAGACTTTAGAAAAAAACCGGAAACCCAATCTTAAACAAGAAACGAGGTATTAACATCCACTATTGTTCAAAAGAGCGGGGAGGAGTGTGAACCGGATGATAGACGAACTTATCTACTCCTGTTGAGGAAATATATACAAATAAGTAGTAAATAATATTTCAGAGTTTAAGCGGAGACATTTGAAGAGTTAAAGTAGACGTTAGAAAGGACTGGAAACCCAATCTTAAACCGAAAACGAGGGATAAACATCTACTATTGTTGAGCCTATCAACTTCTATTGAGAATATAAAAAAAAAGTAAATAATAAATAAAATTTCTGAGTTCAGGCGGAGATTTTAGAAGTATAGCGTTAAAATAGAATTTAGAAGGAACCGGAAACCCACTCTTAAAAAACAGGACCAAGGGATAAACACCTACTCCTGTTCAGATCTTGTGAGAAACGAAGAAAAGTATGTTGAACAACTATATAATCTCAGTCCTGCCCTATGGTAGGAAATGCTGGACAATTTTCTCAGTGAGTTAAGGCAGCAGAAACGGGGTGCTACACGAATACCCTGAGAATACTATGGAAGAAGCATGTGAGCAATTAGGGAATTTTAAGGTAAATGGAAAACAAAAAGGACACTCATATCAAATCGAATCTGAAAGAGACATTTTTGTGATATATAATGAGGAAGGAATGTTTGGAGAATTCGAACACTCACTGGAATAAAACAACAAATAACCTACTTAAGTAGTTTATGTAAATGAACGGCAGGACAGTGGGTGGCAAGGACAGTCAAAAACAAATATTTCTAAGAACTACACAGGATAAAAAGTTGTAGAGAGCCATAATCGTCTAGGTCCTGACGGGGCACGGTATATAAAAGAAGAAGAATGAATAATGATGTATATACGAAACTCACACAACTTTACTTAACTTCGGAGATTGTGTAGCAATTTCTTTCCCAATGTTCATAACTATCGTATTCGTCTTTTGTTGAACAATGTATGCAACCTAGTCTCACTATTCATATTATTCGGACTATTGTCCTCATCTTTGTCGGCATATTTCTTACAACGTTTCGGCTGTTGTACGCTCTGGCCTTCTTCAGGTGGTTGGAATGTCGAACTGGACCCGTTATTTCGCTCACTGGGGTAGACTGTTCTAGTTCCACGTGTCATGTCTAACGGGTGTCAGTTATCAGTTATTTCCTGTTAATTCCCCTCTCCAAGTTCTCCACCGCCTTAACCAGGTATTGAACTCACACTCCTTGGGTCCTGTTACTGGATCTAACTAACGCCTTTATCCACTGTGCCATGTAGTCCCAATAATGTAAATAGTGTACATAATACCTCATCTCAGAAATATAGACAGATACGCATGTTAGTCTCATGGGAATGACATATGAATTTAAAACACATTTTGAGGCTTTGTTTCTACACGACCTATGTTTACGTATAGCTGTGTGAAATTGTCCCCTCCAGCGACAAGATCCCAGATTCAGTTCGGACGTTAGGAAAATTCAGTGTTTTTTTTTCAGTTGAGTAAAGGAATTGACAACCATTTCTCCACCCAATTTTTCTTTTATGTGATATGTCCCTTCAAGGCATAAGAGATTATTGCTCTCCACAACGTTCTGGCTTTTATTATCCTATATTTTCACTCTATATCATCCGCCTGTTCTACCATCTTTTCAGACCGATTATAAACGAAACGATTGACGGATTGATTGACTCGTTTTTTTACGGCTTATCAACCCTTTGCAGGTTATTTAAAACCGATTTTCGATTGCAATAATTTTTTTCCGGTAATAATGATTTAGTAACATAAGTCTTACTAATCAACTCAGGTGGGGAGAAGAGGCGGATTTTTACCTTTCTAAGGGTATTTGCGCATGAGCGATTATGACGAACCCAACTCAAACTGGAACTCGGCTCCTCGATTAACAATTCCGAGCCTTTATCCATTACACCAACCTCACATCCAAGCTTACAGCATCTGATATTCCCAAGCGGTCACCCATCTAGGTACTGATCAGTCACGACGTTGCTTAATTTCGTTGGTCGTACGGGAACTGGTGTATATATGGTACGAAGATCGCTTACGTTTTTTGTCATCTGTCTATGTATATATGTATAGATAGTGCTTTTTCACACACACGAACAGACACACACAAATTTATATGTATATATATATATATATATATATATATATATATATATATATATATATATATATATATATATATATATATATATATATATATATATATATATATATATATATATATAATGTAAATCTATTTAAACTCGGTGGTTGAAAGAAAAATTTTCCAAAAAATTAGCATCCGTGGAAAAATGGAAAAAAAGAAAGCAACAGAAACCTCTGATCAGGGCGAAAAAAATAGTCAGATAACTTAAATTTCGGGTTCGATGAAAAAAAAACTTTTTTTATAATTATCAAGGAATAAATTTATATATATATATATGAAGAAATATAGTCTTAAAATGTGCTAGATTTAGGGAATAACATGATCAATATCAGAGATAGAGCGTGTGTTAATATAAAAGTGAACATAGAAGTCAACACTTAGAGGCGACAGTCTGTTTCATGCTAGATGCAATCGTCAGGCCATATATATATATATATATATATATGTTATATATTTGTTATACATATATATATATATATAATTATTTATTCGAAAATTATAACATAAATATGTTATAAAATCACTACAAAAAGAGCCATTTTGTTTCAACTCTTCTGGTGTCGTATCAAGTGATGATGTTGAATGTAGAATAAACGGTTTTAAAATCTTAGTCAGATACCTTAAATTTCTGGTACAATGAAAAAAACTGTTTGCTATAATTATCAAGGAACAAATTTATATATATATATATATATATATATATATATATATATATATATATATATATATATATATATATTTGTATATATATATTTGTCATGTATTTGTTTTATATATATATATATATATATATATATATATATATAAAATTATTTATTCGAAAATTATAACTGTTAAGTCTAGACTTGAATAGATTGTAGTGATCATGGGAACATCCTCTTGGGAATCTGTTCCATAGAGCGATTATTTGCAGTAAGGTCCACCTTTTACAAGGCCCGAGGGCCACTCAAGTTCGAGGATTACGTTAAGGGGTAGATTATACGGATAGGAGGGGGAGATAACGGTTAATAAGGGAATGTGGGTGGTTTGCTAAAATGTAAGTAGCAAAGTGGGCCCTAGCCGTGAAGATTAAACATGGTGGAACCAAGGAAGGTACGTCCGAGCACTTTCTATAGAAGCAGCGATAGGGCAGTGAGTGTCTCGATACATCCCGCCTGTGAGAAAGAGCTCAGTTGGGTGGAAAATAAGACTCTTTTGAACTCTATCTAGATTGGAAAATGAGGACTGGGCACTTTCCGGTAAAATACGACAACAGTACTCCATTTTCGGTCTGATCTGGCTCTTGTAAAGATAAAGGTAGTTTCTGTTATTTGGTAAAGTTTTTTTTGTTTTTTGTTTTTTTGGTGTAGTAATACACGACGCTCGAAGAAAGATGGCCTTTATATGTAACTGACTGTCGTCATCCAGTGTTGATACCTATGGCTATATTGCTTATATTTACATCTTCTTTTTCTCTTATAATGATCGATCTATTTCCACTGTGCCGTTCTAATTACGAAACCTGGCGTAAGAAAAACCACAGGGAGACAGGGGTAGGAAGAACAACAGGGAGACAGGGACACATGCCTTTCCTAAAAGCTTGTTACGTAAAACTGTTGAACTTATCCTGTTTCCTGCGTAGATAACTTTTACGCCGCTCTTCCACTCCATAAGCGGGGAATATTGAGGAAAAACGAACTAAAAGCTACCCAATCAAATATTTAAATTCTTTCTAGGTGTCCATTCATTTAGTGATGGAAAACTTGTAATATCGCATCCATTAATGTGAAATTACTTTGAATACACAGTGTTTTCACTGATTGGCTGGCAAGAGTACTTTTTCGACCAATGCGTTGCTTCCCAGAGGCTTCTCACTCAGCTTCCCATCGGCTGTTTAATATCATATATCGAGCGAGATAGAACAGCCGCGAAGCAATTCCCGTTATCACAATCTATTATCGGAATTTAGCATTGTTAGAAGTGTTAAATCTGCAACATCTCTGGATCTCAGCTCCGAGCAGATACCGTCGGGGCTCGGCCGCTATCGGCTGCTAACTCTAGCGTGCTTATCAATATTAAGTAAGTAAAATATATTCGACATCGAACCAAAACTCTCAACCCACGAATGCATCCGTGGGGAGAAGTGAAATGCTGATACGAAGTACTGACAATAGTAATCCAAGCCAAAGTATGTCCGACTAAATGGAGGCATTTGAAGTATTAATAACACTAGTATCTTAACAATACACGAATCTGACCAATAAGAGACTCACTTTCATATCAAACAGAATTAAATCACCTAAAAAGTTACGTGACTAAGTCTGGCACAGTTTTGATTTTTTAAATATACAATCAACCCTGTCTTTTGTAAACTTCTTTTGGGAACACACACAGGCACACACACGCTTACACAAACAGATAGATAGATAGATAGATAGATAGATAGATAGATAGATAGATAGATAGATAGATAGATAGATAGATAGTGAACTGGGTGAGATAGATAGATAGATAGATAGATAGATAGATAGATAGATAGATAGATAGATAGATAGATAGATAGACAGTGAACTGGATGTGATAGATAGATAGATAGATAGATAGATAGATAGATAGATAGATAGATAGATAGATAAGATAGATAGATAGATAGATAGTGAACTGTATGTGATAGATAGATAGATAGATAGATAGATAGATAGATAGATAGATAGATAGATAGATAGATAGTGAACTGGATGTGATAGATAGATAGATAGATAGATAGATAGATAGATAGATAGATAGATAATTGCGTATTTGGGTAGTAACTCCTCTTTTATACAAGTCTCGTTTAAAAAAACTCACAAGGTACAACAGTAAAGATTTCATTTAATTTTTCATGATTTCTTATATATTTTTTTCATGGACATAAAGTATGAAGAAACTGTCTGAATGTTCTACATATCTGAGCGACTTCGCCTGTTCTTTTAACCATTATCAAGGGTGAATTAGTTTTTGCTTATAAGTGAATGTATGTATTTTTTATGTATGTATCTAAAGTTATAGGAATGTTTCTATTTTCCGAACACGATCAACACATTGTAATTTAGTGTGATCTTATTTTTTATTAATAATTCTTCCATTAATTTTATCCTTTTTTGTGATAGAAAATATCTGTAAAAAATGTTATAAAGTTTAATGTACCTAGTTTTAAGTATAGCTAAAATAACTACTGTGACTTCAGGCATTACTGTAAATCAGTTGGCAAATGTTTTCCGTGAACTGCAAAATCGTATTACCCATGTTTCTATGAAATTTCTCGAACATTCACGCCGGTAGATGTCGTTAATACAGTTTATTATAAACAGTTTTTACTTAAATATTTGTGTAAATAAAGTATAACAATCAAATATATTAAATTAATTGCCCGACTTAGTCCATGTCGTAGTGTGTGACGACATGTGATTACGTTTAGATACACTACGATCAAATATGGACGTTCAAGTGAAACCATGGGAAATTTGTAGTTTAAAAGCAGTAAAATCGAACTTGCTAACCAAACACTCCTTCGTAGCTAAACTGGTATAGCACGTCAAGCTACATGAAGGTTCCATATATATATATATATATATATATATATATATATATATATATATATATATATATATGAATATATATATATATATATGATACTTTGATACTTCAAAAAGAAAAAACGTGGATTTTAAGGTTTCATCTATAAGATATGGTCGAGTTTAGAGAGGGAAGGGAGAGTTTAAAAGTTTATTTTATATTTCTTTTTATAATACTTAATATTGAGGAAGGAGGAGGAAATGAGAAATTGACCTATTTAATCGGTCAACTCAACGGAAATGATATGGGAAAAGGAAAAGGAGAAAAAGGGAAAAATAATATATATATATATATATATATATATATATATATATGTATGTATGTATAGGGGTAATTCACTTTTTATTTATATTAATATGAACGATCCTGAACTTATCGATGTTGTTCACTTTGCACAAATGCCTTCATGAATTCAACTTTCTCAACCTACACGTTAAACATCAGGTTATACTGGGTTCCTTTGCCTTGAGTGCCATCCAACTTCAGAGAAGACTATTATTTCGGAATCCATAACCACATTAAATAATAGGGCAAACTGTACTATTTAGCCTTGGTAGCGCA
The DNA here is from genome assembly GCA_964036315.1 of Acanthosepion esculentum. Classification (NCBI taxonomy): domain Eukaryota; kingdom Metazoa; phylum Mollusca; class Cephalopoda; order Sepiida; family Sepiidae; genus Acanthosepion; species Acanthosepion esculentum. The sequence continues at coordinate 120,263,554 of OZ038484.1, forward strand.
GTTGATCTATAATCAATTGAAAGGCCTTTATTAACATTTATATCCTGGACTGTGTTTCGATATATCATAGAACAGATATAGCTTTTATCATATATCCCGGATTCTGTTTTGATTTATTATAGACTAGATAGAGCTTTTATCATATATCCCGGATTCTGTTTTGATTTATCATAGACTAGATATAGCTTTGATCATATATCCCGGATTCTGTTTTGATTTATCATAGACTAGATATAGTTTTTATCATATATCCCGGACTCTGTTTTGATTTATCATAGACTAGATATAGCTTTTATCATATATTCCGGAATGTGCTTGGATTTATGATAGACTAGATATAGTTTGTGCATGCGTGGATTGGAATATGGCTTCCTTATGGATCTTTCAAGGAGACCAGTCTTATGGAAAGGAGTTTTGAGTGACTGCAAGATGTTTACGGTTCCAGGGTTATTCGAACCAACCAAACTTTCTTGGTTGGGATCTTTGGATCCATTATTACCTTCTCTTGTCCGATAATACTCTACATGAGCTTCTTCGATTTTATGGTCTGCCTATTCAAATAGTGGGAATTTCGTCTACCGGCCAACGCATCCGAGCGACTTAATGCAGATTTCGAAGTGTGTGGTGTATTTATGTGTGTTTATATCTTCGTTAACATTATTTTATTGACATTTCAGTCAGTTTATGTGTGTCTGCGTATCTCAGTTTATACCTCTATATACTGATTGAGATAGATAGATAGATAGATAGATAGATAGATAGATAGATAGATAGATAGATAGATAGATAGATAGATAGATAGTGAAAAAGCTTTGAGAGATAAGGAAAATAATAATGAAAAAAGCTTAGATAGATAATGAAAATAGATAGATAGATAGATAGATAGATAGATAGTGAAAAAAGCTTTGATAGCTAATGAAAGCAAATAATGAAAAAAGCTTAGATAGATAATGAAAATAGATAGATAGATAGATAGATAGATAGATAGTGAAAAAATATTAGATAGGTAATGAAAATAGATAGATAGGTAGACTGAACAGACTAAGATAGATATATAGATAGATATATAGATAGATATATAGATAGATAGATACATGCATGCATGCATATATGTATGTCAGTTTAATCTACGAGTTACTGGAATTAATATAAATTTCTTATCTGTTTTATTTTTTATATAAACTAGTCCATCCCATTTCTAAGATGATTTTTTTCTTTTGAATTTCACTCTTCATTTTTTTTTAATTTCATTCAAGGAATTGTCTTTCTTCTTCCCCATATTGTATTTCCATCACCCCCCAGTCTGTTTAATCCGCCATTAAATTTTTCCGATTAGGTGCGATTACGCTCCTCTGTCTGTGTGTCCATGAACACGTGACATATCCATGTGTTCGCTGCCTATCTACCCGACCAATATTTTCCGTTCTTCCTTTCCGGGTCTTGGTCAATCGAACAATCATTCAGTTCGGACGTCTGCCGATAGAGATACTGCTTTGCCTTAGATGCCGAATCTGCAGAGACCGATATATCACGCTTACAGACCCGCAGACTTCACTTTATTGGTCCCAAATGGTTAAGATGCCAGTGACCCATATTTTCAATTAATCATCTTATGGACATAAATAATATATTCACTTACTTTTTAAGAATATATACACTTTACTGACACTCGTTAATACCTATATTTTACAACGGATAAGAAAACGACCATATTAAAGAAGCCACTTCAAAATCGACGTCTTATTTTCAGTTTTAAGTCTTTACCTAACAAGAGTTTATTTATTGGAGGCAATGAAGTGAAATCAGATTCCAAGTAAGACAATATGGAATTTATTTAGTACTATGGTAACAGTAATGTAATAGTCGTTGTTTCCTTATAAGGAATCATTCGACATTCATTGACCGAGCAGCCATTGCTACTTTCGGTTGAACTATATAAAAAATCTTTCCATTAAAACGGTTTTTTGGTAAAATAGATTTCCCAGGTCCAGTAACTTTTATTTACTCTTTCCATTGCTGACCGGAGCTCCTATCCTAAACTTTCGTTCGAAGTAGTTTGTAAGAGGCGTTATCTCAACCGTTTTAAATAATACAAGCACGATCCTAAACTTGGAATTTGAAGTTTAAACACGTCATTGTATCCAAAGAACAGCTGATTGAGTGATTGCATACAACAAAGCTGCCAATAAATGAAATTGTTTTTCTAGTTTACGGCATAAAATTACAAGAGAATGAAAATTTGAATAAGTACGAAGGCAACGACAATAAAATAAGTATATATTGGTAAGTGTAATGGTGAGATAATCCGTTTCCATGCAGGAAATATTTCGCATTTATTCACCATGCAAACAGAGGATTAACATTTATCAAATCTTTCTACTAAACAATTTTTTTTTAATAGGTTTCTCAAGTCCACTAACTGTTATCGCTCCTTCCAGTATTGTTTGGATCGTCCTTCTTCATTATGTCATCATTTGCTCTTCGAGTTACAACTGATAATCATTTCAGTTGTTTAGGTCCTTTGGTTCTTATACCACCACCAGGTATAACTTAAATCATAACAAAAATAACCTAACCATAACATTTTTTTGACAATGAGGTTCAAGAGGCACAAATTATTCGGATAGGTGAAGATAGATAACAGTTGACTTTATACTTGAAGAGGTTAAGTTGACCCTATACTTGAATAGTTTAAGTTAACCCTATAATTGAATAGGTTAAAGATCCTCTTCGGAATCGGTTCTACAGAGCAACGTTATATGGGAAGAAGCAGTTCGGTTGGAACTTAGATCTCCTCAGCGGAATACGAAGGGTATGCGGATGGTTCGATAAAATGTGCGTAGCAGGGCGGGTCGTAGCCGTGAAGGTTAGAACTGGTGCAACTAAGGAATGTAGGTCATCTGAACACTTTCAATGTAAGTAGCAATAGAGCAGCGAGGGTCTTGCGACGTTTCGTGTGTGGGAAAGAGGTTGTAGAGTGGAAAATAATTCGTCACCCACAAGGACGTGGACAGGCTTTTGGACTCTACTGAGACTGGAAAGTGAAAACTGGACAGCTCCTATTCATATATGGCAATAGTAACTAGGCGATTACTATAATACGATGTTTAACAAAATCATCTTGCATAGTTTATTTTCCCAATGATGTTCTTTTTTTGTACAAGGCACGAGAGCCACTCGAGATAGAGTGTTACAGAATAAGAGACACAGTTTATGCTGATATGTGAAGAAGATAATGGTTAACCCTAGATTTGAACAGTTTAATATAGTAGTGATTGGGGAAGCATCTTCTTGGGAGTCGGTTCCACAAAGTAACGGTTCGTGGGAAGAAGCTGCTTGAGGGGAAATTACATCTCCCCAATGGAATACGAAGGGAATGAGGGTGGTTCAATAAATGAGGATGGTTGCATTGGTCACTTTGTTCAAAATAGACGAGAATTAGGAAAGCCGAAGTTAGAGAGAGAGAGAGGGAGAGATTCTCGAAAGAACAGAAGACTAGGTAGGGAAAACAAAATGTTTTTTATTAAATACTCATACATAGAATGGGAAAAAAAACTTGAGTAACTCAACTACTCCTCAAAACCTACTCTAATGTGCCTACTTGCCATATTTATAAGTAAGAGTAATGTATTGTCCGAGTAGGAGGGAAGAGCAGGAAGTACACTGAGTCCTACTCTACAACAAATTCATAGTGCCTGATAATAGTCTGATTGAAACTCATTTTAATGGAGTAAAATCGTTACGGAATATATCCACTTTGACATTACGTAATCTGTAAAGAGAGTAAAATATTACAAAGTAAAATATAATGATTATTTTAATGTACGTATCAAGACTTCAGCCTCAACTCATGTAAAAAATACGACAGTACTTTATTTCCAACTTAATAATAGGCCATCAGACAATTTATAATTATTATATACTTTATTTGTTTCTCTGAAATCGTCAAGTAATTTAAATGCATCGTGTTCAGCCATTTTAATTGCTAAATTGGCTATTTTATTGATTCTTGAACACGGTATAAAGAATCAAATGTTTTTTTCGCTCAAATAGTCCTATTTTGTGCCTTGTTGGCCTCACTTTTTCCACTGAAGTGAAGTGGAATGATTCTGTTGAATTAACTGCAAAGTCAGCTGATAGGACAATTGCTTCACTGTGACCAATTTTCTTCGTCAGAATCTAGCTTTATTATTATTATTATTATTATTATTATTATTATTATTATTATTATACCTCTTGATTCCGCAGCATCACCTCTTCAACGGATGAGGTTCCGGCATCCTCGGCCATGTCGTTGTTTCATGACATCGTTGTGATTTCTGTAACAAGTCAGTTAAGTGAGTAGGTTGTTAGCTTGCTGCACAACCCCCACCCTGGAGGATCAGGGTGTGTCTTTCGGCTGGCTTCTACCCGACAGACCTGTTGAGCATGGTTGGACCTGCTAAGGATAAAGTCCACGCTCTACATAGCTCTGGGGGGTCGTTGAAGCACGCAAGCCGTCCTACCACGTCAAGGCGTCACACCATCAGGACAGCAGAATCTATCTTGCACTTTTATAAAACTACCATTCGTCCGTGCCCTGGATATTGCGACCATATCTCAAGATTCTCGACAAAATCCAAATCCTGACCTGGCATCTCGACTTGCTGTGACGTGATTTTCATCTGTTTTATTTTTTATTTTTCTATAAATATTTTAATGGAATTTGTTCTAATGAAATTTCCTCATTGGTACGCTGACAGCATGATTTTAAGCGCAGTACTAGATTGGAAACTAGGTCTCATAGTTTTACTGTTGAAATAGAGCTACAATCGTAATTTCTATCTTTTCTCACGCTTCTCGTCTGTGGAACTCTCTTCCGGTTCCTTGCTTCCCTGTCACCTACGATCTTCAAAAATTTAAATATAACGTCAGTCGCCATCTTTTGTCGTCCTGAATTCTGTTCTTTTCTTTGCCCTTACTTCTCACTAAATTCTTCTCATTCTCTTCCACTTCCATTAACCCTCTACATTTTAGTCTCATTAACGCCTTGCTTGGGGTGAAATGATGAACACCTGTTATAACATTTTGAAATATTAGTTAATGACTGAAATCCCAACATTATAGAGATCATTTCCCAACACAAATATTAGCGCATATATTTTCATAAATAAAGATATCTTTAATGTTACAGAACTTTATCACTGCCATAAACAGACAAAAATTAATTTTATTATTACCACTCATGATGATAATAAAAAGTGAAAATGAAAAACGGGCTAGCTAACCGGTTTCGAAGCCCGCTCAACAGAGCTAAATCGAGGTGAATAAAGTAAATTATTTAAACAAAATAGACAAAGTGTATTGGGGGAAAAAATTAGATGTTAATTAGTTGGAGGCCTAATACAAAGACCTTCTGTTTACATAGAGAAGTCTTTAATGATAGAATATAGATAGCCTCCAACACTTTTAGGTGGTAATTACAGTGGGACCTGTTAAGGATGGTAAAAGAGTCCACACTAAAACTAAGAGCACAATTATGGCTATTTATTAGGTGTTCTGCGATGCATTGGTCAGAATGTTCGAGGGAGTGTAGTTAAGGTTTCGGATTTTCGCTGGAACGTGTTGCTTTATTCTCGTCTACAGTCACTTTCTCACAGACGGGACTTGGCATCCCTCTGTCCTTTCTAAAAGTATTTTCATGGCAACTGCTTTGACGAGCTACTTTCACTGGAACCCCAACTGCATCAATTTAAGCGTGCTACTAGTTTGGCATCTCGATGCTACCCTTTCACTGTCGAAACGGTTACATGTAGCCGTCTCTTCTACTCCAACAACTTGTTTTCTCGGACTTCCCGACAGTGGAAATCTCTTCCTCTTACTTGCATCCCTGATAGCTATAATCTTCAGATATTCAAATGTAATGTCAATCGACATCTTCCGATGCCTTGATCCTGACTCAACGCCCTTCTCTATATCCTTTCCTCAAGCATCCCTCTTTACTCTTGCTCTCACTCTCTGTAACTCCATGCATGCTAGTGGCACTCTCGCCTTGCTAGAGATGATATGCTTATTATATATATATATATATATATATATATATATATATATATATATATATATAAGACATTTGTTATGTTTATACGTTCTTTTTATAGATACAAATATTTAAGTAAATGCTCTGTTTATAATAAACATTATTAACAACATTTACCGGCCTAAATGTCCGAGAAATTATCATAGAAATATGCGTCCTCCGACAGGAATCGAACCTGTATCCTATACGGAGCCGTCATATAGCCTGACGTGACTTAAACGATTGGGCCACAGAGGAGCATTCGGTTAGCAACGTCGATTTTACTGTTTTTAAACACAAATTCTCCATGATTTTCTCTCATACATTCATATCTGCTCAATGCATATCAAAATGTAAACAAATGACGTCATACATTATGAAATGGACAAAGTCTTTGTTTATTTATTTGTGTCAAATTATTTTGCTTGTTTTTATTTGATTTGATTTTTATTTTTTATCGTATATATTTATAAATAAACGACTTCCGGTAAAATAACCGCCAAAATAGACTACCCACAATGCACCACTGACCCGTATATATAAATAGCCGAGAAAAATAACAGCACTCGTGGCGTGACGATTGCATCTAGCATGAAACAGACTGTCGCCTCTAAGTGTTGACTTCTATGTTCACTTTTATATTTACACACGCTCTATCACTGATATTGAGCACGTTATCCCATAAATATAGCACACTTTAAGACTATATTTCTTCATATATATATATATATATATATATATATATACTGTTACACGCAAATACCCTTGTTAAAGTTATGAACCTACTCCTCTTCTCAGCTATGTGTTAATTAATAGAAATTGTATCGGTAAATCATTATTATCTGCAAAAAGGTCTTACAAACTAAAAACATATTTCGGCATTAAATAACCTACAAGAAACCGTAAAAAACAAAACAATCAATCACTCTTCTCCCCATCTATGGGTTAGATAGTAAGACTTCTGTTTGAAAATTATTATTTCCAAAACTTTCTGAATGCTGTATTCATTCGTAAAACAAGTATTATTCTGTATCTGTCTATATTTCTGAGATGAGGTATTATGTACATTATTTACATTATTCGCACTATTGGCCTCATCTTTGTCGCCTAATTTATCACAACGCTTCGGCCGTTGTACGCTCCGGCCTTCTTCAGGTGGTTGGAATGTCGAACTGAACCTTTTATTTCGCTCACTGGGGTAGACTGTTCTAGTTCCACGTGCCATGTTTAATGGATTTCAGTTATCAGTTATCTCCTGTTAATTCCCCTTAAGGAGACATGGCACAGTGGATAAAGGCGTTGGTTAGATCCAGTGACAGGACCCAAAGATTGTGAGTTCAATACCCGGTTAGGCAGTGGAGAACTTTCAGAGGGAAATTAATAGGAGATAACTGATAACTAACATCCATTAAACATGGCACGTTGAACTAGAACAGTCTACACCAGTAGGCGTATATAAAGGTTTCAGTTCAGCATTCCAAACACCTGAAGAAGACCGGAGCGTACAACGGCCGAAACGTTGTGATAAATATTGCAACAAAAATGAGGATGATAGTTCGAATGATGTAAAAAATGTTTTCATTTTTCTGTAGACTTTCTCTATTTAATATCTTCATGCCATGTCAAATGGATGTCAGTTATCAGTTATCTCCTGTTAATTCCCCATGTGGCACGTGGAACTAGAGCAGTCTACCTCAGCGAGCGAAATAAAAGGTTCAGTTCGTCATTTCAACCACCTGAAGAAGGCCGGAGCGTACTACGGCTGAAACGTTGTAATAAATATGGCGTCAAAGATGACGACAATAGTCTGAATAATGTAAATAGTGTACATAATACCTCATCTCAGAAATATAGACAGATGTTCAGTTCGACATTCCAACCACCTGAAGAAGGCTCGAGCGTACAACGGCCGAAACGTTGTAATAAATATGGCGACAAAGATGAGGACAATAGTCCGAATAGCGTAAATGGTGTACATAATACCTCATCTCAGAAATATAGACAGATACTGAAGGGGAGAAACTTTGTTATAAATATGGCGACAAAGATGAGGACAACAGTCCGAATAATGTAAATAGTGTACATAATACCTCATCTCAGAAATATAGACAGATACTGAAGGACCAAAACGTAATAAATATGGCGACAAATATGTGGACAATAGTCCGAATAATGTAAATAAAGTATTATTCTTATAAACCAGAAATATGTTTCGACTTTAAATTCACTAAAAAGGTTGATAAGCCGTAAAAAATAAAACTAATCTATTAATCAGTATTTCCTTTGATTACTTTGTGTACAGTCAATGTACATCTCATCTGAATTCTTTGGTTGTCTTTTTGTCTTTGGAAACAAATTTAGAGAAGTAAACCATGAGTCCTCGTGCACCGTCGATACGTCTTTCGGTGTCTAGTGTGTCAAATAAATTATTCACTTCCTTATGAATCACTTGGTCTCAAATTGTTCCCCAAGGACGCATTTAATTGCTTTTGTGTCATTCCGGTCCTCTGCTCCAAGTGTCTGGCCAATTACTTCCTAACACTCGTCCACTACGGCATCAATTTCCAGTCCGACCCCAGGGCGAAGAACAAAGATACCACATCAGAATGAATCGCTTTTTCAATATAAACAGCACGCTATTCACAGCACTTAAGTTAATCAAAGTTCATAATAATATGATCTACTGATCCCCACAGAGGATTAGCCATCAAACCTATTCATATTTATTCGATATACTAATATAGATCGTAAATAGAAAACCTAAGGGGAATGTCCGCAGGGTGAATTAGCAAGGATTACGGCTTCTCAAGGCACATCTATCAAAATTCATCTCTTAGTATTAACGAATATATATATATATATATATATATATATATATATATATATATATATATATATATATATATATATATATATATATACGTCAGAAAGTGATGTAATTGTTTTCTGTAGAGAATATGCAGTCGAAGACCAATGTTCAAATTACATAGTTTTTCTTATGGAAAGCAGGAATCCACTTCTCCCTGCGTTCTGTCATACACCGATCGATAAATAAGAGAGTGAGCATTTGGAAAGCCAAAGAAAAGCGGCTGACAATTTTGACACTAAAACTTGCCAAACCTCTTCTTTTTTTGTAAAACGTTCATTCAGGACGTATACGATCATGGCTCTCCACAGCTTCCTATATTTTTTTAATAAGGTTTGTATTTTCATCACCCTTCCAATTTTTTGCCATGCCATACTTGTTAGGTAGATTGCTCACGGCTCTTCTCTCTGTTGCTTCCAATATGCGATGTGAGTTAAAACTCTCCAAGCCATCTTTCCTCATTATGTGTTCAAGACATTTTAACTATCTCTTTCTCATTCTAAGTATAAGCATCCATTTTGTTTCCATTTTTCTTAAAGCTTGCTCTTTACTCACATGCTCAATCCATGGTATTCTCAACATCTTTCTGTAGAGCGGCCTGGGTATGACAATAAACGATATCCAACAGCAAGGCCTCATTCTGGGGCGCAAGTAATACAGAACTATATGTTGTTCATTAATATAAGTATTTATACAAAGTTTTGCGTTGTTATCCATTACTGTAATTATTTCATTATGCTTTTAAATGCAACATGTTTGACAATGTGCTGAGCGTTCATTAGAACGTGAAAAATTATCCATGGATTTTTTTTCTCTATGTGATAATGTCATGGTCACGTGTGCAGTAAAGCGTGAAATAACTGTTCCTTTACAGGCATTTCTGAACATTATTGCAATATTCATAGTTGATTCTGTTCAGTGCCGGCTTTAATTTTTTTAATATAAATTGCTTCTATTATCTGTATTCTAAATTT
>OZ038484.1:120278448-120363448 GCA_964036315.1 Acanthosepion esculentum
CTAAGTGAAATGAAAATTCCTCCGCCGAAGAAAAACAATTATCATTTCCCTAATAATTTTAGATGTGGTCCTACACAAGGATTACTTTCATCCTTTAAAGAAACTAATTGAGGAATTTTGTTTAAATGAAGTGTTGGTCAGAAATATACATGATAGTGTCCGATACACAATAACCGAAAAAAGCAGAATTCATAATGGGGAAAAGTGCGAAGTCATTTATGCCAGGTCATTTCACGAGTGCTACTTACTGGTAGCATGTAATTCAGTACGACCTGTCGCTGAGTCGGATCATCGGCGAAAAACCGGTTTCCCTGCCAGGCTGGTAGCTAGACATCAAGCCGGATTCAAAACAAGATCTGTTATAGGGCGGTTGAACTTTCTTGTAAGGTCTACCGCCATCTTCTTCACCAGCACAATGGGGTAGATTGAGCTCCATCAATAAATATGCGGGTAGATGTTGACGCGGCTTTGTTGAGGCGGAGGTCTTCTTAGACTGGAGTCAACGTCATGGTTTACCCCCGATGGAATCAACGGTCACGTTCGCGTGACCGAGGCGAGCCTTCATGTTGGAGGAGATCGGCTATGGTTGGACATGGACAGCGATGGGCTCCGCCAGATGTATTTGGCCCCTACGTATGAATGACTACATATCCGGCTTTCAACCCGGATATGTGAAGGGAGCTGGTCAATTGATCAGCTGCCCAGCGACCCTACGACCATTTACGGTCATGGTACTAATGATGATGATGATGATTATGATAAGATAAAAAAGCAGAGACAGCTCTATCTATAAAAGGCAGGATGTGTGTGTGTGTGTGTGTGTGTGTGTGTGTGTGTGTGTGTGTGTGTGTGTGTGTGTGTGTGTGTGTGTGTGAGTGTGTGTGTGTGTAACAAATGCACGGCCGCAATTTTCGACGGATTTGCACCAAAAAGGCAAGGAAGGGCAAAAATATTTCAAGTCAAGTGATAGCGATTGCTGTATGAGTCGTATGATCTTTGAATCAAGCGCCGGGCAACGCCAGCCCATGCTGCTAGTCACTATAAGTAACAAGATATTAATATAGATTAATAGGAAATAAAAACAGTTCTCAGTTTTGTGACTATTTCATACGTTTTAGTAGCACTTATTTTGCTGTGTTTCTTTGTAAATCTTCTGTTGTTTTTTTGGGGGTGGGTGTAGATGAGTAAATGACTTGAAACTAGATAATATTTCGTTGGTTTTATGAATTAAGTGGAGACTTTACTTTTAAATTAACAAAAGAGATAGAATGATTATGAAACTTTGTATCAAGTAAGAAAACAGTACATGTGATGACCATTTTTTCTGTTGGAAAGTTTTTAAGAACAATTATTATTATATATTGTAATAATCAGACTAGCATGTTTTTCTTGGTAGTTACACTCATAACGTTTCGGCTGTTTTACGCTCTGACCTTCTTCAGGAGACTGCCGTAGTAGTCGGTAACGTTCTCGAAATTTTGAACAGAAGCCTTTACTCAATCCCAGGGATAGATTTTTCATATTCCTCTTTCAAATCTCAAGGGAAATAACATATCAAATTATGATTAGCTGACTTATTTAACTTTGTGTTCTTCACTTCTCTCTTTATTCCACTGAAGCACAGTATGTTATTGTGTCATTACTACTACCAGACACGAGGACTTAAATTTTCTGAAATTTTTGTAGGGTTTACCGAACACATTACTTTTACTTAACAATGCAAATAATAGTTTTGTGCAACGTTTAAGTTGTTTTATACATATATATATATATATATATATATATATATATATATATATATATATATATATATATATATATATATACATGAATGAATGAATGAATATATATATATATATATGTGTGTGTGTTTGTGTGTGTGTGTATTTAGGCAGAAAATTCACTTTTATGTATGGCTGAATAAATGACATTATGACTGCTAATTTATTATTATGAATGAATTTTGTTAAAAATTAGCAGACGTAATATCTGTAATTTATTCAATCATACATACAGGTCTGTTCAGCTGTATCACAGATTATCAAGCCGTGATCAAAATCTACCGATTTGGCATCAGTCAGAGATCCTATCCCTAAGATATCGGCGCACAGCAAAAAGTAAGGAAAATTATAACCTATTGCATACAAATGTAAACAAACGCCGGCAGCCAACAGTGATATATATATATATATATATATATATATATATATATATATATATATATATATATGCGTGTGTGTGTGTGTGTGTGTGTGTGTGTTTGTGTGTTTGTATAATTTCTATATACTTATTGGAAAAATAAAATGTCCAATATCAGTGATAGAGCTAACATATTCAGTTGTAAGGATATTAGTTATGACCCTGGGTTTCACGCTTTTGCGATCATCAGACAAATTCTGATGATCGCAAATGCGTGAAACCCAGTGTTGAAAACTCATATTCATACAACTGAATATATATATATATATATATATATATATATATATATAATGTGTGTGTGTGTGTGTGTGTAAAATGTATTTACTAATTCCTCGTAGTGAGACAGTCTATATATACACGCATGCTGACAGAAACACACGAAAATGGAAATAGATCTAAGAACACACAGGGTTCATTAAAACATTAAAAGATAAGATACCGACAACTAATTCATCATTTCTCAAACCAACCTTAATTGTTTTATGACCCTTCGCGCAGAACTCTTCACTGCCAATTCAAGAAAGACATTCGTATTACTAACACAAAAATAGAGAATGTCTCGTATCGAGAATATTTAACATTGAAAAACATAAAGAAAAAAATTAATTATCTTTAATAATATGTGGAAATCTCCACCCTTTACCTGAAGACGGTCGCGAGATCAGAAACTCGTGTAGTAAAATTATGAAAAATAAAGCATAATATTTTTTTTTATCCACATTACAACCAAAAACGTTTGCGGTACCTCTCTTCTTTTTAATATACACAGTTTTCTCTCGTTGGAACCACTATAACCTCTAAATATAGTCTTAAAGATAAAGAATAAAAATTAAAATGAATAAAAACAAGCAAAACAATTTGACCCAAATAAATAAGCAATTAAACGACTTCCGATAAAATAACCGCCATAATAGACTACCCACAATAAGCTATATAAACAAATTTTTACTACGTTAATAAAAACACCGATCAAAATAAAATAAATAAATATATAAGATACAAAATAAAAACTAAATTAAATTAAAACATGCAAAATAATTTGACACAAATAAATAAATAAACAAATAAACGACTTCCGGTAAAAATAACAGCCAAAACAGACTACCCACAATTCACCACTGACCCGTATATATAAATAACCGAGAAAAATAACAGCACTAGTTGCCTGACGATTGCATCTAGCATGAAACAGACTGTCGCCTCTAAGTGTTGACTTCTATGTTCACTTTTATATATATATATATATATATATATATATATATATATATATATATATATATGTATATATGAAATTTTTGTAAATATTATTTATATATTATATAGGCGCGGTTACTCATTAACAATATCAAATGGTCCAATGTCAACAGAAAAGACCTAATAACAAACTTCGCATTTAGAAGCATTCATGTTTGGTCAGAAACTTGCCGCTGAAATACCAAAATATGACACCACAGATCACATAATTAAAAATCATCGCCACAATGACTCCGATTTTACCAAAGGATATATCCAGGGCTTAATCACAGCTACACACAAAAATACGAACGACTACGCACTTCCTCGAAGATACATCAAAGCCCTGAAAGAATTAGCTAACAACAAAAATATCCATATATCTACTTCTGATAAGGGCGGGAGAATTGTAATCATGGATAAACACATTTACCAACAAAAGATGAGAGACTTCATTAACGATGATAACAATCTATGAAAAAGTAAATGAAAACAAAGCTATAAAAGAAACACAAAAATTCACAAGCGACATCAAAAAGCTACTAAAAAATGGAGACTTCTCTTGAATAAAACTTATTGAATACCATCCAAAAACACCCATATTATACGGATTACCAAAAACACATACACCGAACATACCTATCATATCAGGGATAGGCAGCGCCCCACATAAACTAGCCCGCTAACAAAGCAGAATTTTAACTCTATTTTGGCACTATTAGTCCATCACACATAAAAAAAATTCAGGTGACCTCCTAAGCAAATAAAAAAAACATAGACATTAAAAACAAATATATGGCTAGTTTAGATATAAAATTTCTATACACAAACATCCCCATAGAGAAATGCTTAAATCTACTAAAAAAAAACACCTAACAAAAGCAAAAATTAAATTAGCTCTACCTACATAAAATTCATAAAAATATGCCAGCTAATCACCAAGCATTGTTTTGTATATATTTGATAACCATCATTACAGACAAAAATTTGATTTCACAATGGGATCTCCTCTCAGCGGCGTTCTTGCTTGTCTATTTTTAGAATTTCTAAAAAGTGACCCATTCAAAAACATTCTCCCCACAAACTCTTCCTATTTCAGATACATAGACGACTCATTATTAATATATCCACAAAACACTAATTTAACAGATCTTCTCTACAAACTTAAAAACGTTGAACCTACAAAAGACATCACTATTGAAACTGAAAACAACTACACTCTTCCCTTCCTAGATATCATATTACATAGAAATAATAACGAACTCAATTTTGACGTTTACAGAAAGGCTACGAACAAAAATGATCTGATCAGTTTCTGCTCAAACCACTCTTCTAAAATTAGATCTGGAATTATTATAGGTTTCGATCTGAGAGCATTAAGAATATGCAGTCCCCAATATTTACTTAAAGAAGAAACATACATAGAAAACACATTCAAAAACCTACAATGCCCATATCATTTCATCCACAATGCAAGAAGAAAGGCATACAAAATATACAACCGAAACAAAACTAATAACATAATCCGCAATAATAAATTACATGAAAACAGATACATAATACTACCGACCAACTCTGTCATGTCCACTATCCAGAACAACCTATCCAATCTAAATAATCTTAAAATAGTCACAAACACTTCCAAAACCATTATGGATATACTCAGATCCTCAAACACTAATAGCGATAATATTTCCGAACCAGGCATTTATAAATTAAATTCCCAAAACTGTTCCTCCCACTATATTCGAGAAACAAGAAGGAATTTTAAAAAAAACGCATTTATGAGCACAAAAGATACCTCACAAAAAACAACTTAGCTGATGCACTAGTCATACATAGAACTAAATTCAACCAGAATTTAGATTTTAAAAATGCTACATTCATAAAAAAAAAATAACTCACTCAGAAAGAAAATCCTCGAGAGTGCCGCCATTGAATATTATCCAAATATTAATCTAAGTCCAGGTTTTTTCCCTAGATCACATTTCTTAACAGAATTACTACTTTCCGAAGCAAACGTACACAACTTTATAGAGAAATCAAAAGAAAATGGTTGAATCCATCAACACAACAATAAAAACAATATTTCCACACATGACAGTACTTGACGTAATTTTCAGTTGACTATATGAATACAATAGCATTTTCTAAATTCTTCTAATTGTTAAGGACATTTTGTTTCGTTGTTAATAGTTACTTTGCTTTAATAAATTCATTTAGTTTTTGCCTTGAAGAAGTCCACATTGGACGAAACGCACCAGCTAATATTACAGATTTCTTATTGTCTTTTACCTTGATATATATATATATATATATATATATATAGTAATTTTTATATATATATATATATATAGAATTCTTTATATATATATATATATATATTAATCTTTATATATATAGATATATATAAAAACATATATATATAAAGATTACTATATATATATATATATATATATATATATATATATATATATATATAAAGATTCGTTAACTTTTAAATGTCAAGTTGTTCCCCGATTCAATTAATGCAATTATAAATTTTGTCAACTAGCTGATTCGTCTTACGTTCGGCATCAATATTCCAAAGTTTCGTAGACGGACCCTCCAGCAATTGCTCTGTCCACTCGTTAGGAGATATCAGCAATATATATATATGCGTGGTGGTGGGGGGCAGCAACTTTTTTATGCACTAACAGAAAGGAAAATCATAAATTGTTTATCAAGTTTTTTTTCGAATTTTCTTGCAGTTTGTTTCGCGGGGGGGTGCTAAGGGAATGTAGCAACTGCCCATAGTTAATAATATCCCGACACGACTTTCAATCACTTTCAGCCAATTTAATAGACATTTTCAATGGGTTCATTGTTAGTATATTTTCCTGTGTTTGTGTTCTAAATTGTATTATGTGAGAGTATAAGTAATACTAAACTGTGCACGTGTAACTGCGTATATGTGTTTGTGCATATGTCATATTTGTGGTAGTTCCAGTCTAGCACTTTCGCCCCAGCCCCTCAACACCCAGCGTCTTACTCTCTGGGTTGAAGTGTCTACCCGGTCCTAACCGAACTTGAGGGAGTGGCCATAGGTCCACTGAGTATCCGTAGATCATTCGACCGGTCCACTGGTTTAATCCTGCTTCCTGCCCACGTTGTGATTTGTTTGATCCAGAAAGCAGAAGCGATGTTCATCCATTCACGGTCGACTGAAGATGTAGCCACGGGTGGAGAGTCTGTGCTAAGAAATTTAAAATGCAGCAAAAAAAAATTAATATCTGCAGAAAGCCGAACAAACAACTATTCAATGGTTGAATTGTTAACGTCTTTTATATAGCAGAAAAGAATAGTAGAGAAAGGAAACGGGTTACAGAAAAGAAAAGTATTTAACGCAAAAAATCATACGCTGGATTTTAGACATAGAGAGAGAGAGAGTTTATGGGATTAACTTGTTGTTAAATCGTCTCAGAACGATAAATGAATCTTGAGATGGAGGGATAAAGATTTCTGTGCGTGGCTTAAAGTTATAATGGTGTTCCTCCTCCCAACGCTTGCCGGGGCCAATTCTCTCTTCTCTCTCCCAGAATTTTCTCCAGTCTGCATTTTTCAGCATAACTACGAGTTTATATAGAAAAACCCGGCTGGTTATAACTGACCCTCAGTCCTGCTACTTCCCACGCGATTATCACAGGGTTCCGGCTGCTTCAACCAAAATCATGTGAATTCCAAAGTTCCTTCTAGCTTACTCAGCTCTATTTAAATTTTTAATCGATAAAAATTATTTCGACCATTTTCATTGTCTTCTGATGACCCAGATTCAATGTGTACAACTTTTGCCCTAGATCAGATTTCTCCATCAGTAAACAAAATGCTCTGATTTAATTTCGCTATCCAAATCTACTCCAATTTCAATTTTTAAAAATATACGTGTGTGTGCATGTATGTGTGTCTGAGTCTGTGTTTCCCAGACTCTCTCTCTCTTTCTCTCTCTCTCTCTCTCTCTCTCACACACACACACACACTATATTGGGGGCAGGTCTTCACGTTACTGAAATATAGAAAACTATGGAAAACTTGTGCGTGACGAATTATTTCACACTTTTCTCACAGACAAATCGTCGCATGCCTCTCACCGGTTTATCGCTATTTCCATGGAAAGCGTCCTGACGAACAACATCCCTTAGTGCCACCAGTTCTAACTTTCACAGCTAAATCCAGCGATACCAGGCACCTTCGTATTCCATTGGTGAATAAAAGATGTATGTCAAACGTAGCTTAAAGTAACAAGAGGTTGGAAGTTATGGAGAGCTATAGTCCTTCACGCGGGCACATAAATCTTTTGAGACTTTGTTCCTTTGAAGAGATGACATTGTTGGGAGGTTCATTATCTCAAGGGAACTATTAAACAGCATCCGTTTTAGTCTCCAACTTGTATTTGTTCGCATATGACTTGTACCAATGAAAAATCCCCAATCTGCTAGTTAATAACAAGATCTTTGCTAATGGGGAAAAGCCAGGAAAGGATAGATTTATGCTATTTCAAGTACATTAGTCCAATATGAATATAATCAACTTAAAACTGAATTTGAACCCGTTTCTTCTACTCCGTGTTTTGGTCTTTGTGAGTTATCCCATTTCGCGTCCCCACAAAAGATAGTTTTAGTGCGTTCAACATAAAGTTGGAATAAGCGCTGAAAGATATCTCTGCGTTAAAGATTAATTATCATCAACAGTTTGCCTCCCAACGCAAACACGATGCGAACTGAATCTTACAAAAGAATTTTATATTATTGTTTATGGCCGCTGTGGATAGGAAAATGGTCGAGGAAGCCAGTGAAGGATTCTTGAGAAGATAAAATTTAGGACACGATATAATCTCCATGGCAAAACTATTTTATTTTCAATCTGTGCAAAGATATTGCCGATCAACTATATGTGAAAAATTGTTTCTGGATAAAAAAAAAGAAGCAAAAACGTAACGTCAGTACATGTGAAGAAGCTTACACCATGATGACATTGCTCGGTTATGAAGCTGAAGGTAAGCATTGGTAACTGAAGAGGCATCATCGATTTTTATACACGTTGATTTCTCGAATATTCCTTGTGGACTTTTTCTTTTTTTTTCTTTTTTTTTTTTGTCGTTTCCCGCGTGGATCTTCAGTTTCCACTTAAAAATATCCAGATGAAATTTAATCGACGAAAGAAGAGTGATCTGCGAATATTTTTTTTTCTTCTGTCTTCTCGGCAAAGGACAATTTTAATAAATCTTTCATCGGTAAGTCTTCTGAAAGTCTTCTGCCTCGATGGAAGAAGTGAGAAGAGAAAAATGGTGACATGTGCGGTGGGCGGCAAAGAAGAAGAAGAAGAAGAAGAAGAAGAAGAAGAAGAAGAAGAAGAAGAAGAAGAAGAAGAAGAAGAAGAAGAAGAAGAAGAAGGAGGAGGAGGAGGAGGAGAAGAAGAACAACAAGAAGAACAAGAAGTAGGAGGAGAAGAAGAAGAAGAACAACAACAACAACAAGAACAAGAAGAAGAAGAACAACAACAACAACGAGAAGAAGAAGAAGAAGAAGAAGAAGAAGAAGAAGAAGAAGAAGAAGAAGAAGAAGAAGAAGAAACAAAAATGTTCTTCTCATTTACTTTCTATCCGTCAAATGTTTCGGAAATCTCATAAAACCTGCGCATAAAAGAATATTGTTCAAGCAAAACAAAAAAAATGATTTTCTCCTGTACCCAACTTCAATCTTGACTCTTGCTTATTTCAACAAGGCGATTCTAATTTCCTTGCCCTGATACAACAGAGAAAAAAAAGAAAAGAAAATCGATAACTTTGATCTCTTTTTAATCGACATTTTATGATAAATTCTGCCGGGAAGTGAATCACCCCTACTATAAGTCTCTTTTCAGTAATTGTTTTTACAGCAGAAAGAGTTCGAGTGAAAGTGCCTATCTCGAACGCTGCTGATATAAGAGTCAAATTGGTTTTCACTTCTTCTTCTTCTTCGTAGTTTTCTTCTTTTTCTTCGTAGTTTTCTTCTTCTTCGTTTTCTTCTTTTTCTTCTTCTTCTTCGTAGTTTTCTTCTTCTTCTTCTTCGTAGTTTTCTTCTTCTTTTTCTTCTTCTTCTTCGTAGTTTTCTTCTTCTTCTTCTACCCCTTCGTAGTTTCTTTCTTCTTCTTCTTCTTCTTCTTCTTCTTTGTAGTTTTCTTCTTCTTCTACTTCTTCATCTTCGTAGTTTTCATTATCTTCTTCTTCTTCGTAGTTTTCTTCTTCTTCTTCTTCTTCTTCTTCTTCTTCTTCTTCTTCTTCTTCTTCGTAGTTTTCTTCTTCTTTTTCTTCGTAGTTTTCTTCTTCTTCGTTTTCTTCTTCTTCTTCTTCGTAGTTTTCTTCTTCTTCTTCTTCGTAGTTTTCTTCTTCTTTTTCTTCTTCTTCTTCGTAGTTTTCTTCTTCTTCTTCTACCCCTTCGTAGTTTCTTTCTTCTTCTTCTTCTTCTTCTTCTTCTTCTTCTTCTTCTTCTTCTTCTTCTTCTTTGTAGTTTTCTTCTTCTTCTACTTCTTCATCTTCGTAGTTTTCATTATCTTCTTCTTCTTCGTAGTTTTCTTCTTCTTCTTCTTCTTCTTCTTCTTCTTCTTCTTCGTAGTTTTCTTCTTCTTTTTCTTCGTAGTTTTCTTCTTCGTTTTCTTCTTCTTCTTCTTCTTCTTCTTTTCCTTCTTCTTCTTCGTAGTTTTCTTCTCCTTCTTCTTCGTAGTTTTTTCTTCTTTTTCTTCTTCTTCTTCTTCTTCTTTTTCTTCTTCTTCTTCTACCCCTTCGTAGTTTCTTTCTTCTTCTTCTTCTTCTTCTTCTTCTTCTTCTTCTTCTTCTTCTTCTTCTTCTTTGTAGTTTTCTTCTTCTTCTACTTCTTCATCTTCGTAGTTTTCATTATCTTCTTCTTCGTAGTTTTCTTCTTCTTCTTCTTCTTCTTCTTCTTCTTCTTCTTCTTCTTCTTCTTCTTCTTCTTGTTCTTTGTAGTTTTCTTCTTCTTCCCCTCCGTAGTTTTCTTCATCATCATCAGCAGCAGCAGCATCATGTTCTTCATTCTCACCATCATCATAATCATTATCATCTTCAAATTCATAATTTTTCAACTTCCTCATTATCTACTTCTTCTACACTACTTCTTTTTAATTCGCATTCACTCCCATTTAGTCCTTGCGTCTTAGTGGCAGTATTGCCTTGCTTGGGGTGAAATGCTAAAAAATGTATTAAAACAGAATAAATGCAGAGAGGACAATCCTTTTTCCTTTCTTTTAACTTGAGTGTCTGCATGATCTTTGGTGCAGTTTTTTTGCATGTGCTTTTGAATGCATAACTCGTTGTGTTTCAAAAGTGCATGCTCTCCCAGAGCGTTTATCGATCACCTCTTTCGAATTGTTTACATTTCAAAACTAAATAGCTGATATCACCAATTGACTACTTAAAACCTATGAAATAACATAGGTTAGAAGTAGAAGAAAACACATTTTTCACCTCTCCAAATTGTAATCGTCTTTCTACCCCAGCGGTAACAGGTATTCCCACGGGCATCAACCGTGTTGAGTATGGTTTGAATCTGCTGTTATATGGTTACGTTTATACTGAAAGAAAGCAGAATCGTCAGGAAAAAATACTTCAGAACGTTTCTTTTACGTGTCGGAAATTGCAACAGTATAGGCAAGGCTGGGGTTGGAGACAGTTATTTACGCCTCAGGAAAGATCTTTCATCTTTTTCGTTCATACACAGCCAACTACGTTTATACAAAGTGCGACAATTGCTACATATACTGTCCAAGAGAAGACAGAAAAAAATATCTAGGTAATCGATATTTTGAGTATCAAACAAATATTTTCTTAAGATTAAAATATTTATTGTCGCAATTCTCTGAATATGGTTCACGGAATTTTATTATGAAGAACGTGTCGAAAGAAAATCGTAACAAAATCAAATTTATAGTTCATCAATGCAGATAGATATATAAATTCTAGTGCAAATTCTCTTGCCCTTGAGCAACGGGTAGCAAGCTAGTCTCAGAAAGCAATAATACTGGAAAACGTTTATCTTATATGAACGCCTGAGAAGTAGTATTATGTTTTACCAACCTTATTAAATATCAATAATTTCTATCTGTCTATATTTCTGAGATGAGGTATTATGTACACTATTTACATTATTCGGACTATTCTCCTCATCTTTGTCGCCATGTTTATCACAACGTTTCGTCCGTTGTACGCTCCCGCCTTCTTCAGTTGGTTGGAATGTTGAACTGAACATCTGTCTATATTTCTGAGATGAGGTATTATGTACACTATTTACATTATTCGGACTATTCTCCTCATCTCTGTCGCCATGTTTATCACAACGTTTCGTCCGTTGATCGCTCCCGCCTTCTTCAGTTGGTTGGAATGTTGAACTGAACATCTGTCTATATTTCTGAGATGAGGTATTATGTACACTATTTACATTATTCGGACTATTGTGCTTATCTTTGTCACCATGTTTATCACAAAGTTTCGGCCGTTGTACGCTCCAGCCTTCTTCAGGTGGTTGAAATGTCGAACTAAACCCTTTATTTCGCTCACTGGTGTAGATTGTTCTAGTTCCAAGTGCCATGTCTAATGGATGTCAGTTATCTTCTGTTAATACCCCTCGGATTTTTATCACTATTGTCTCGACTGTCGATTATTTGTCTTGCCGCCATTGTATTACCAGTGAACAAATCAAAGTACTATCGACGGGCTCAGAAACTCTCCTGACTTAAATCCAAACGAGAATCTATGGTCAGTCTGCAGGGAACGACTTCGTGGAATGGACATACGATGTAGTAATATGTGCACTGGGTCATGTTTCATTGGAAAGATACGACAAAAATAGTGAATAATAACAGAATTATTCGTTTTGTTTCAATTAATTTGCTCAGAGGTGTACACATGCGCACGAAGGAAAGCCAATGCTGACAATTTTAAATACAATTTCTTTATTTAAATATATGATTAAATATAAATTTATTATTTAAATATATGATTAAATAGAAAATTATCATTTAAATATTTGATTCAATATGAATTTATTCTTTAAATATATGATTAAATATGAATTTATTATTTAAATTTATGATTAAATATAAATCTATTATTTAAATATATGTGTTTCGGTATATAATCTAGCCAATTTCATTAAATTTATTGTTTATTTTTCTTGATGCTTCTAACATTTTTGTAATTAAATATGCCAGATTCTTGAAAATGGAAGATCTGTCTAGAAAGGTGAAATGATTCTTGAAAATGGAAGATCTGTCTAGAAAGGTGAAATGATTCTTGAAAATGGAAGATCTGTCTAGAAAGGTGAAATGATTCTTGAAAATGGAAGATCTGTCTAGAAAGGTGAAATGATTCTTGAAAATGGAAGATCTGTCTAGAAAGGTGAAATGATTCTTGAAAATGGAAGATCTGTCTAGAAAGGTGAAATGATTCTTGAAAATGGAAGATCTGTCTAGAAAGGTGAAATGATTCTTGAAAATGGAAGATCTGTCTAGAAAGGTGAAATGATTCTTGAAAATGGAAGATCTGTCTAGAAAGGTGAAATGATCTAAGAACTGCAATGTAAATATATGCATATATCAGGCAATCACCTAAATACTTTGACAATAAGCCTAAGGCTGCGGAACGGGTATTTATGTGAGAGAGATCATAAATACTTACTCATCTAATACCTTACTAGTTACTGTTATTGATATTCTGGTCATATATCGGACGATAGGGTAGCAGGATAGATAGATAGATAGATAGATAGATAGATAGATAGATAGATAGATAGATAGATAGATAGATAGATAGATAGATAGATAGATAATGAAACAATATAATGAAAAATAAAAATAATATAGATAGATAGATAGATAGATAGATAGATAGATAGATAGATAGATAGATAGATAGATAATGGACTATATTAGATAGATAGATAATGGACTATATTAGATAGATAGATAATGGACTATATTAGATAGATAGATAGATAGATAGATAGATAGATAGATAGATAGATAGATAGATAGATAGATAGATAGATAGATAGATGTATGGGTCAAAATAGATAATAAAAAATAAGAACAATAAATAATGAAAAATAAAATTCAAACTCGTTTTGTAGAAGATACACTCAGTCAGCGTTGATAAGCCTTACACCAGATAGATAGATAGATAGATAGATAGATAGATAGATAGATACATATATACATACATACATACGTACATACATACATACGTACATACATACATAGATAATGAACAGAATGAGATAGATATGAACAGACTTGGATGGATAGATAGATAGATAGATAGATAGATAGATAGATAGATAGATAGATAGATAGATAGATAGATAGATAATGGACTATATTAGATAGATAGATAATGGACTATATTAGATAGATAGATAGATAGATAGATAGATAGATAGATAGATAGATAGATAGATAGATAGATAGATAGATAGATAGATACATATATACATACATACATACATACGTACATACATACATACGTACATACATACATAGATAATGAACAGAATGAGATAGATATGAACAGACTTGGATGGATAGATAGATAGATAGATAGATAGATAGATAGATAGATAGATAGATAGATAGATAGATAGATAGATAGATAATGGACTATATTAGATAGATAGATAATGGACTATATTAGATAGATAGATAGATAGATAGATAGATAGATAGATAGATAGATAGATAGATAGATAGATAGATAGATAGATGTATGGGTCAAAATAGATAATAAAAAATAAGAACAATAAATAATGAAAAATAAAATTCAAACTCGTTTTGTAGAAGATACTATCAGTCAGCGTTGATAAGCCTTACACCAGATAGATAGATAGATAGATAGATAGATAGATAGATAGATAGATAGATACATATATACATACATACATACGTACATACATACATACGTACATACATAGATAGATAATGAACAGAATGAGATAGATATGAACAGACTTGGATGGATGGATAGATAGATAGATAGATAGATAGATAGATAGATAGATAGATAGATAGATAGATAGATAGATAATGGACTATATTAGATAGATAGATAATGGACTATATTAGATAGATAGATAATGGACTATATTAGATAGATAGATAGATAGATAGATAGATAGATAGATAGATAGATAGATAGATAGATAGATAGATAGATAGATGTATGGGTCAAAATAGATAATAAAAAATAAGAACAATAAATAATGAAAAATAAAATTCAAACTCGTTTTGTAGAAGATACACTCAGTCAGCGTTGAT
This sequence comes from Acanthosepion esculentum, assembly GCA_964036315.1. NCBI lineage: Eukaryota > Metazoa > Mollusca > Cephalopoda > Sepiida > Sepiidae > Acanthosepion > Acanthosepion esculentum. Next base: position 120,293,215 of record OZ038484.1, read on the forward strand.
AAGCCTTACACCAGATAGATAGATAGATAGATAGATAGATAGATAGATAGATAGATACATATATACATACATACATACGTACATACATACATACGTACATACATACATAGATAATGAACAGAATGAGATAGATATGAACAGACTTGGATGGATAGATAGATAGATAGATAGATAGATAGATAGATAGATAGATAGATAGATAGATAGATAGATAGATAATGGACTATATTAGATAGATAGATAATGGACTATATTAGATAGATAGATAGATAGATAGATAGATAGATAGATAGATAGATAGATAGATAGATAGATACATATATACATACATACATACATACGTACATACATACATACGTACATACATACATAGATAATGAACAGAATGAGATAGATATGAACAGACTTGGATGGATAGATAGATAGATAGATAGATAGATAGATAGATAGATAGATAGATAGATAGATAGATAGATAGATAATGGACTATATTAGATAGATAGATAATGGACTATATTAGATAGATAGATAGATAGATAGATAGATAGATAGATAGATAGATGTATGGGTCAAAATAGATAATAAAAAATAAGAACAATAAATAATGAAAAATAAAATTCAAACTCGTTTTGTAGAAGATACTATCAGTCAGCGTTGATAAGCCTTACACCAGATAGATAGATAGATAGATAGATAGATAGATAGATAGATACATATATACATACATACATACGTACATACATACATACGTACATACATAGATAGATAATGAACAGAATGAGATAGATATGAACAGACTTGGATGGATGGATAGATAGATAGATAGATAGATAGATAGATAGATAGATAGATAGATAGATAGATAGATAGATAGATAGATAATGGACTATATTAGATAGATAGATAATGGACTATATTAGATAGATAGATAGATAGATAGATAGATAGATAGATAGATAGATAGATAGATAGATAGATAGATAGATAGATAGATGTATGGGTCAAAATAGATAATAAAAAATAAGAACAATAAATAATGAAAAATAAAATTCAAACTCGTTTTGTAGAAGATACACTCAGTCAGCGTTGATAAGCCTTACACCAGATAGATAGATAGATAGATAGATAGATAGATAGATAGATAGATAGATACATATATACATACATACATACGTACATACATACATACGTACATACATACATAGATAATGAACAGAATGAGATAGATATGAACAGACTTGGATGGATAGATAGATAGATAGATAGATAGATAGATAGATAGATAGATAGATAGATAGATAGATAGATAGATAGATAGATAGATAGATAGATAATGGACTATATTAGATAGATAGATAATGGACTATATTAGATAGATAGATAGATAGATAGATAGATAGATAGATAGATAGATAGATACATATATACATACATACATACGTACATACATACATACGTACATACATACATAGATAATGAACAGAATGAGATAGATATGAACAGACTTGGATGGATAGATAGATAGATAGATAGATAGATAGATAGATAGATAGATAGATAGATAGATAGATAGATAGATAGATAGATAGATGTATGGGTCAAAATAGATAATAAAAAATAAGAACAATAAATAATGAAAAATAAAATTCAAACTCGTTTTGTAGAAGATACTATCAGTCAGCGTTGATAAGCCTTACACCAGATAGATAGATAGATAGATAGATAGATAGATAGATAGATAGATACATATATACATACATACATACGTACATACATACATACGTACATACATAGATAGATAATGAACAGAATGAGATAGATATGAACAGACTTGGATGGATGGATAGATAGATAGATAGATAGATAGATAGATAGATAGATAGATAGATAGATAGATAGATAGATAGATAGATAATGGACTATATTAGATAGATAGATAATGGACTATATTAGATAGATAGATAGATAGATAGATAGATAGATAGATAGATAGATAGATAGATAGATAGATAGATAGATAGATGTATGGGTCAAAAATAGATAATAAAAAATAAGAACAATAAATAATGAAAAATAAAATTCAAACTCGTTTTGTAGAAGATACTATCAGTCAGTGTTGATAAGCCTTACACCAGATAGATAGATAGATAGATAGATAGATAGATAGATACATATATACATACATACATACGTACATACATACATACGTACATACATACATAGATAATGAACAGAATGAGATAGATATGAACAGACTTGGATGGATGGATAGATAGATAGATAGATAGATAGATAGATAGATAGATAGATAGATAGATAGATAATGGACTATATTAGATAGATAGATAATGGGCTATATTAGATAGATAGATAGATAGATAGATAGATAGATAGATAGATAGATACATATATACATACATACATACGTACATACATGCATACATACATACATAGATAATGAACAGAATGAGATAGATATGAACAGACTTGGATGGATAGATAGATAGATAGATAGATAGATAGATAGATAGATAGATAGATAGATAGATAGATAGATAGATAGATAGATAGATAATGGACTATATTAGATAGATAGATAATGGACTATATTAGATAGATAGATAATGGACTATATTAGATAGATAGATAGATAGATAGATAGATAGATAGATAGATAGATAGATAGATAGATAGATAGATAGATAGATGTATGGGTCAAAAATAGATAATAAAAAATAAGAACAATAAATAATGAAAAATAAAATTCAAACTCGTTTTGTAGAAGATACTATCAGTCAGCGTTGATAAGCCTTACACCAGATAGATAGATAGATAGATAGATACATATATACATACATACATACATACATACGTACATACATACATAGATAATGAACAGAATAAGATAGATATGAACAGACTTGGATAGATAGATAGATAGATAGATAGATAGATAGATAGATAGATAGATAGATAGATAGAACAGAATACGTACGTAGCTTAAAACGTTGATAGCTGAAATTTGATCTGAAACTTTCTCTATATAATGAAACTATACAATTAATATTCTCCAGGGGGACATTGAGAAAGAAAGAGATTATGTTGAAATGTAAATATTCGTTCTGTAAAATAAATGTTTTTTCCATCATTAGGCTACGGTGTTATTGACGCATCAACGTAAGTATCTTCACATTCATGTGCGCCGTTAAAAGGGTGTTCTTTTGGACAGTATTGTTTTCCTTCAAAATACCACCTTATGCGCCGAAAAGGCCGAACGCATTGTTAATATTTGACTTGTCATCTAATCGGATAATTGCCTGCCTTCATTCCACCCTCGAAAGCCAACACAAGTGTCGAGTTAAACAGAATGAAAACAATAACAGATCTAACAATATATTTGCCAAATGTTCGCATATTTTCGACGGAACTCGCTGACTGAGGATCAAACTATTTTCTCACGTGTCTAATGTTTGAACAGCTGAATAAGCAGCGACGGTGAAAAACGCGCGCACAAAGAAGAAAAGATGGTAAAATTCCCGGATTCACTTGCATCAGAATGCGCAATGGATTTTCGGTTTCTCATACTTGAAAGCTTCTTGTGACGATAAATCAAATTTGCCGTCGACCTTTTCACAGACTTTCTATCCGAGACACTTCGCCAGACAGAACACACCAAATCAACACTGTAAACCTTTTCAATTAATGAATGTTTTTAGACGGCAATATTTACATTATTCGGACTATTGTCCTCATCTTTGTCGCCATATTTATCACAACGTTTCGACTGTTGTACGCTCCGGCCTTCTTCAGGTGGTTGGAATGTCGAACTGAACCCTTTATTTCGCTCACTGGCGTAGATCGTTCTCGTTCCACGTGCCATGTTTAATGGATGTCAGTTATCAGTTATCTCCTGTTAATTCCTCTCTCCAAGTTCTCTACTGCCCTAACCGGGTATTAAACCCTTTGTCCTCAAGGACACATGGCACAGTGGATAAAGTCCTTAGTTAGATTCAGTAACAGGACCCAACGAGTGTGAGTTCAATACCCGGTTAAGGCAGTGGAGAACTTTCAGAGGGAAATTAACAGGAGATAGCTGATAACTTATATATATAATAAATAGACTTTATTTTTTAAGCCGACATATTTTTATTACTTCAAACACTCTCTCTCTCTCTCTTACTCTCTCTCTCTCTCTCTCTCTCTCTCTCTATATATATATATATATATATATATATATATATATAGCAATCCTTCTTTCATGCACATTTCATTAAAAACGACTGACAAGGTGCTTTTATTTAATGTTTTTCTTTTCGGATGATAAATTATATAAAATCTGTCCGAATGTTCTTTTTATCTGAGCGCTTTCGGCTATACATTTATCCATTTTCAAGGATTATATTTTAACTGTTAGAATTATAAATAGTTTTTTATATGTATGTTTTATAAAATGTTCATTTTTTTTTGTTTCAAAACACGGTCAAGATATTATGTGCATGTTCAAAGTTAATATTATTAAGTGTTAGTTTAAATAAAAGCACCTTGTCAGTCGTTTTTAATCAAATATATATATATATATATATATATATATATATATATATATATATATATATATATATATATATATATATATTTCATTAAAAACGACTGGCAAGGTGCTTTTATTTAAAAAAATGAAATATATATATATATATATATATTTCATTAAAATATATATATATATATATATATATATATATATACATATGAAATATATATATATATATATTTCATTAAAAGCGACTGACAAGGTGCTTTTATTTAAAAAAATGATATATATATATATATATATATATATATATATATATATATATATATATTTCATTACAAATGACTGACAAGGTGCTTTTATTTAAACCAACACTTAATAATATTAACTTTGATCATATATATATATATATATATATATATATATATATATATATATAATGAATAGATTTTATTTTTTAAGCCGGCATATTTTTATTACTTCAAACACTATATATATATATATATATATATATGCGCGCGTGTGTGTCTGTGTGTCTGTGTGTGTGTGATGTCTTTATATGGGAGGTCTTGCTGAAATGTGATAGGCTTAAGAAAAGAATTCAGACCAGATTTGTGCTGCCAAAAGCTTGAAGGAATGGAAACATTTTATCAACGGGAATCGGTATTAAACAGAATGAAAGCAAATTCGCAGAACCAATGAAGTAACATACTCCTCTAACCTAGAAATTGCGGCTCAATGGGGAAATTGTAAAATTCAGTTGGGTTTCAAACCAAGGAGTCTCCTTGTTTTGAACGCCTCCTGGGATTCATGCTCACCTCAGACCTCAAGTAGAATTCTTCTCTATAGAATCTCTTGGTGAAGACGCTGGTCTGTAAAGTTGCTGTAAATATCTGACTTCACTATGCTATATTTACAGAAGTCCAATTCAGGCCTCTACGCAACCTGGTGAATGATGAATCATCCTCCACTTTACACCCACTTTCCTGGAGACGCAACGTCGTTAGCCTCTCGCCACTATATCGCTAGTTCTATGGCAAATATTCTAACGAGCTATGTTCTTTGGTTCCACCGGCCTCGCCTTTGCAGCTGGGGCCCACCATTACCCCGGATGTAGGGATGAATTATTCTCATCTCCTTCGTACTGAATTAGTAAGCAGCAAGTTCCAACTGCTTCTTCTAAAGAGCTGCTTCTTTATGGAACAGGGTTCTGGAAGGATGGTTTCTCGATTGCTACTATTTTGGCTGCTTCAATTCTAGAAATACCCGTCAGGTTTCTTACATAACCTCATGAACTGTACTTCTTAGCTTCTCTTTAGCTCATCTAACACCGCACAGTAACCCTCTAGCTTGAGTGTTTCTTAAGCCTTGTATTGGGTGAACATTATTATAAAAAAGATTTTAAAAACAGAACTGGAAGGTGACATACAACGTTCTAATCGATATACGACATTAAAATTTAAATTAAAATACTAGTAAATTATTTGGGAAATACGATTCCTACAAATTACACACACACACACACACATACACACACACACACACACACACACACACACACACACATATATATATATATATATATATATATATATATATATATATATATATATATATATATATATATCGTTGTGACCTGTTAGGGGCCAGAAAGGAAGAACACGGAAAGGAAAAGGTAGGTTGAACAAGTGCATTGAAATAACAGAACAGATATACAAAATAAGAGTGTTATTAGTCAGCAGATAGAAGTGTCCGTCCGAACTGTCAGGTTACACTGCGTATCGACTGTCTCCCGTAGAAAGTCTTGCAGGTTAGTATTTATAAAAGGAGGAAGAGTTCATTCCCATATAGGTAAGTTTGTACCATATATATATATATATATATATATATATATATATATATATATATATATATATATAACCCCATGAATCAAGTCCTACCCTCATTTCTCATCCCCGCAAGAAAGACAGGCTTGCAGAGGTTTTGAGGTCTCACACGTATCCACACACTCACACTAATATATACACATCACACACACTCTCAAAGAATTTAAATATCACATACACTTAACACACACATGAATGAAAAGTACAGATAAAGTTCAGTTTCTTCAGAAACAGTCACTGACTCCTCGTGATGAATACCATGCAGGTCCAAACTCGTCAAGGAATCTAATTGAAATAATAAAACAAAAAATATTCATATACAACACAATGTGTCTGAAAATTTTATTTTTTTAATATTTCTTATTGTTCAAAAAAAAAAATATATATATATATATATATATATATATATATATATATATATATATATATGAGTTAACGATCAAGTGCAAATCAAATACGGATCGGAATCCGACTGGATGATAAGAAAAAGAATTAAGAAACGTATATCAGTCTAACAAGTTTCACTTTTATTAAAGCTTCGTCAGAGATTGAGAGAAAATAGACAAAATACAGAACTGTGGAATTTTCAATTTTGTTTCGGACAAATCTTATTGATCAGTCAAGCGCATATGTAAGTTTATAAAGATTCTTGTTGTCTAAGTGGTCATCGGATGGTAATGCGTATTCATGATCGTGTATGTGTGTCTGTCTACCTTTCACCTTCCCCTGATCCCTGCCTCGTGTCTTTCGTCTGACTGAAAAATTGAAATGGATAAATTCAGTATTAGTTTTTCGACACGTTGATTTTTTTAGCTTTCACATTTAAATTCTACTTCCTGCCTCGCTTCCTAGATGTATAGACACGAACTCAGTCCACACCGAGATTGATAAGACAGACGACTGCCGAAATAGGCTATTCCCCCTATGAGGTAATTTTGGATTTTATTGTCTATTAATTATATTGCTCTGTATTAATATTGAGCTCTTTTTTGTGGATCAGTTTTAATATTTTATATTACTAGGATCCACTTCGATTATATACCAACGTGTTTCTTAACTTTACTATATATATATATATATAAATAAATATATATATATATATATATATATATATATATATATATATATATATATATATATATATATATATATATATATATATATATATTAGGTATCCTGATCATGACTTTTACAGAGAGTAATATTGAAAAACTGAAAAAGTCGGAAATCGAACTCGGTTTGCGAATTACAGCTTCGGTACGGATAACCCACATAGCATTTCGTAAAACCACACACACACGCACACACACACACACACATATATATATATATATATATATATATTTATATATATATATATAGTATTACATAAAAAATCAAAAATTACCTCATATCGGGGGATAGATGTATTTCTACCGACGACAACTTCGCCAGTCTTATTTAATCCCGGTGTATAGATTCTAGTGTATACACCGGGGATGAATAAGACTGACGAAGTTTCCTCGAGTGAAATAGATTTGTCACCCTCTCCCATATGAAGTAATTTTGGGTTTTGTTGTGTAATACTATTTATCGGCTCTGATATAACAAATAAATTGAGCTCTTTTTGTGGATCAGTTTTAATATTTTATATTACTAGGATCGACTTCGATTATATACCAACGTGTTTCTTGCCTTTATTATATATATATATATATATATATATATATATATATATATATATATATAGTGCGGATATATGAATCAGTACCACATAGTGACTGGCCTTTTACTGCCTTAAGTGATCATCAGACAATGTGTCATATCAATAAACATCTTTAATGAACATGGCATGAAAAAATATGTGTGTCTGTGTGCGCCTGCGTGTGCCCTGTGTGTGTAAAGTGGGACAAAGAGATCCTATCTAGAATAGCCAAAGCCAGCTAAGTATTCGGTTATCTTAAACATAGTTTATGGAACACTAAAGACGTGTCTCTGAGAGTAAAGAACAGTCGTTCTTTCAGCCCCTTCTCTGACACTTGGAACCTATACTGCAAGCACATAGATCAACTTGACGCCTTTCACATGCGCTGTCTTCGTGCCATATGTGATATAAAATAGGATGACAGGGTTAAGAATAGTGCAATACTGAAGAAATGTAACAACGTCACAGGCATTGAAACCATTCGAGCAAAGACACAACTTAGGTGGGCGGGTCATGTTGTGAGAATGGATGAGCATAGGCTTCCAAAGATGCTGCTGTATGGACATTGTCCATACAGAAGCATCTTTGGAAGTGGACAACTACCAAACTCCAAGCGTTCAGCTGGACGTCCACTCTAACGATACAAAGACAAATTGAAAGACAACTTGAAACGTCTCAAATTTGATCTGAAAACCTGGGAAGCCCAAGCATCAAACCGGAAGGAGTGGCGTAAGACAAGTTCACATTAAGTTAAGGGGTTTTGAAGACAGTAGACTGAAGCACCGTGGTCAGCTTCTTCAAGCTCTGAAGCAGAGACGCCATCAAAATCCTGCTTTAACAAATTTCATCTGTCGATGTGGCTTTTTCGCCCACAGCATGGGTGGGTAAGTACCACAAATAAAATATGTCTTTCCCTGATTTTCTCCACAATAGCTCCTGCTGTCATGCATAAGTGTAAAACGAAAGGCACCATTCAATGCTGACCCTCATTTAATACGTCTAGGAATGGAAGCATACATCTTCCTGACTTCATGCAGAGGAATTTTCATCCATTCTTCCATTAACACCTGCTCCAGGTCTTTAAGGCACAATTGTGGAGGATAGTGGCTCCTAACTTGTCGCTCCAAAATGCACCACAAATGTTTACTAATATTGATATCTGGAGTTTAGGGAGGCCACTCCATGTGTTCTAGCTCACTTTCATGCCCTTCATACCAATTCTTAACCACTCGAGCGGTATGTATTGGAGCATTATCGTATTAGAATATGCAGTCACCATCAGGCGATAAAGTCTGGGCCATTTGATGGACATGATCACCCAAAATGTTCAGGTAGTCTTTGCTGTGGATTCTACCACGCAGTGCAACTATTGGACCGAGACATTCCCATCATATAGCGGCCCAAACTATCACTGATCCACCACCATGCTTCACTGTTGGAAGAAGGCAGACAGGGTTGTAAGTTTCTTGGGCTGCCTCCACACATAAACTCGCCCTGAAGTTGGAAAAAGAGAAAAACTGAACTCGTTTGAGAATCTGACTTGCTTCCATTGGTCTCCAAACCAGGCATTGTGATCTCTGCACCACTTCAACCTGAATGTTGCGGGTGGAGAGAAGAGGTTTCCTTACGGCGGCTCTTCCATGATATCCAGCCTTATGGAGCTCACGATGAACAGTTTAACTAGAAACTGGACTATTCAGATGATTATTCAACTCCGCAATCACTTTGGCCGCAGTAGTCCGATGATTTTTCGCCACATTGCGTTTCAATGCACGTCGATTCCTGTCAGTAAGTTTGCAAGTCCGGCCCGAATTGCTATGCATGAAAAAGGTTTTACCCCGTTTCTTGAATTGCGTCATAGTTCTTGATATGGTAGCTCTTGAAAAACCAAACACTTCAGCAACCTTAGTGATCGAGGTTCCTGCCATGCGAGCTCCAACAATTTGCCTTTTTTCGAACTCGGAGAGGTCACGCATTTAGTTAAAATCTTACTAAACTCTAAAAGTATATAAGTCAAAGAGAGTAAATTAGACAAATAAACGTATTTACAATAGATATAACCTGCAATTACAAAGTTTTAGTTAAACGTCTTAATATAATAGGTCTTTGAAATATATGAGTGGAATTTGCACCTGTTCCAATTATTTTGTCCAAAACCTGTATATATATATATATATATATATATATATATATATATATATATATATATGATAATAATATAGTTTTAAGGTTGGCAATATTTTTGTGTAAAAGTGAGAGATTGACGCTATGTAAATACAAAATATAAATTTGGACAATGAGATCAACACCAAGAGGTTGATGCTTCAACGAAATATTCTGGTCATGTGTGTATATATATATATATATATATATATAATAGCTGGCCACTCGTATTCAAGGATACCCGTCTACTAGGACGGCTAGCTAGTCCCCATTGTAGACGCACGCTCAGAGATATTATGGGTTTGCTCAACATCCACAGACAGAGCCAACTGGCTTTGGCTATTCTGGATTGGATCTATTTGTCCAACTTTACACACACATGGCACATGCGCGCGCACACAGACACACATATTTGTCATGCCATGTCAATTTTAAGAGTTTATTGATATTACACATGGTCTGATGATCACTTAAGGCAGTAAACGGCCAGAGCAACTATGCTGAGCAGACCTTAGTTACAATTTCTGGGAGAGACCGTGTTATCTAGCATGATCAACAATTTGAACAGGGCCAGCACGCTCAAGCCCTCGGCCGTGATAGCACAGCTATCGACAGCCCATAAGTGTTCCATCTACGCAATTTCAGTCATAAGGCTTGGGTCAACTGGTGTTATGGTTTGTCAGGCACTTTCCAAAGGTGCCACACGCTAGGATCATCCCCCTGTAGACCGATGATATTAGGATGTCTCCTTCCTGACAAATCAACCAGGCTCTCAGGGTTCCAACCACTCTGCCACGCGCTCATATATATATATATATATATATATGGAACCAGTGGATTATTATCCGACATTATTTACAACTTGTGATGACTTACCCAGGAACTCAAAGCGCGTACGAAAGTGTCTTGCCTGCGTAGCGAATCCGGCAAGAAACATGGCCGCGTGTGAAGACGCGTTTTATGCGCGCCGGTCTCGTTCAGAACGAGATTGCGCAACAACGCATGCAAATTTTGCAGGGTCGGAGTGCCATAAAAAGGAGACGTTAGCGGCACAGATATCTTCAGTTTTTCGGCGGATTTTGTGTGTTAATACTCACGGTGTTTGCAGATAAAGTGTTGCTTTGGTCCGGCTTTAGACGAAATATACGCTAAGTGATTTTTTATACAGTTTACTTATTTTTTGAACCCGTTTTTGCATTTGATTTTCTGTTTCTTTCTTTATTTGCAACTTTACTGCATTTTTCTTTTTTGTTTCCCCACTCCCCGTTCTTTTTCGTTTTAAGTCTATCTTAGTAATTTTGTTTTTGATTTTGTTTTGTTTTTGTGTTTTGTTTTAGAACCACAACTCTAGTCCAGTTTGTTTAAATAATTTTAGTTTTGTTTTACACCCCGGACTCTCGTGCGGTCTTTTTCATAACAAAAAAAAAAAAAAAGAAATATACTGCAAAAGTTAAACGACCAGGGGGAGCGGTGTTCCTTTTTTCGGCGGTTGGGGCCGTTCCTGGTTGATTCTGCGCGCCTAGTGCTAATGGGGGACTGGAATGCCATCCTGGACTCCAAGTTAGACAGGGGGCGGGGCGCTAGCGGGAGAAGTGGCGATCGTAGCCTGGTCAATCTGATCGGCGATTATGGTCTCGTCGATAGATACCGGGTCGATCATCCCAGTGGGAAAATGTGGACGTGGGCGCTTAATTGGCCGTCTGACAAGGTAGTTAGCTACCTTGACAGAATGTTAGTTCGTAGAGCCGACATAGACTTGTTAGATTGTCCCACGTTCCACTGGGTAGGCTACACGGACCACAAACTCGTTTGTGCCCGTGTGGCGTTAGAACATAGGCCTAGAATGGCTGGTTACTGGAAGTTCAATCTGTCTTTACTGGACAGGCGGGACTTCCAGGAGCAGCTAATTAGATTAGTGCAGCGGGAGCTAGTGGGGGCGGTTATCGGGAATAAGTGGTGGGAGAAACTTAAGGATAGTATTAGGTCTTTCACCACTGGTTTCAGCAAGCGGCTCGCGCTAGATAAAGCTGATAAGGTGAAGACACTTAAGGCTAAGTTTTCCCGGGCGGAGGCTGGGGGGGATCCCCTAGAGATAGCCGTAGCTAGGGAGGCCCTGCAGCGTTCGAATAGCGATCGCTACATGGGTCAGGTAATTAGGCATAAGTTAAGTAAGATTTCTAACGAAGCTGTGAACCTGGGCGCAGATCTGCGTCGGGAAGAAGTCCGTCGAGGTGGTGATCGTTACATTCGTCAAGTCAAAACCCCGGAGGGGCGTACTCTGCGGTCGACTGACGACATGTGCGAGGCGTTTCGGCGGCATTTCGAGAGCCGCTTTACCAAGGAGCCTGGTCTCCGTGAGGAGGAGTTTCGCAGCTATTTGGCTGACTTTCCTCGGCTTGAGCCGACTGAAGCAGCTAGCTGCGAGGGAGAGATCACGGAGGGCGAAGTCTACGAGGCACTGAAGAAGGTCGGCAGAGGCAAGTCGCCCGGTCTGGATGGTTTGCCTTATGAATTGTACTTGAGGCTGTCGCACATCTTTGTTCCGATTTTGACAGCAGTGTTCAACAACTGGTTTCGGTCGGGGTCCATCCCCAATCGCATTTCCAGGGGTGTGATCACTCTGTTGAAAAAGGGCAAGGGTGTTGGGGGGAAACTAGATGATTATCGGCCCATAACTCTGCTAAACACAGAGTTAAAGATTATGGCCAAGATCCTGCAGGAGCGTTTGCAGTCAGTTGCCGAGTCTCTGTTGGGACCTGAGCAGACTTGTTCTGTGAGGGGCCGAACAATTCAGAGCAACCTGCATTTGATCCGCACGATCCTAGAGGGCGTAAAAGACGACGAAGAAGCCGCGCTGATCAATTTGGATCAGTCCAAGGCATTTGATAGGGTCGACCATCGCTACCTTGCTGCTGTCCTGCGGGCCGCCGGATTCGCACCCGACTTCTGCCGCTGGATTAGCCTCCTGTATCGCTCCCCCAGTGCTGTGGTACAGGTGAACGGAAAGTTGTCGGGCGCTTTTGTTCTGTCGAGGTCGGTTCGTCAGGGTTGTCCGCTGTCGCCTCTCCTCTATGCTTTGGCGTTGGAGGCCCTCCTGCGCCGGCTGAAGGACGAGACGTGCAGTCCGGCCCTACGCGGGATCGCCGTTCCTGGAGGGTCTCGAGCCAGGATTTCCGCGTACGCCGATGACGTATCTGCTTTCGTGTCGTCCCTTAACGACATTGAGGCGGTACAGAAGGCGCTTGATCGGTACGAGAAGGTGACAGGGGCCAAATTAAACCGCGACAAGTCGTCCGGCTTGCGGTTAGGTGCCTGGAAGGGGCGCGATCTTCCAGGCCGCTTCGGTTGGACGGACGGTCCTGTCCGCATTCTTGGAGTGTGGTTTGGACCCGACCTCCAGCTGGAGAAAAATTGGTCTGAAGTACTAGCAAAGGTCGTTTCTGCCGGTAAGACTTGGAATCGACGGAGGTTGTCCGTAAAGGGCAGGGCGGAGGTGTGTGTTACATACATTTTCCCCCTGATCCTTTATCGATTGTCAGTACTTCCTCTCTGTAAGGCCCACTTGAAGGCGCTCGAGCAAGGGCTATCCTCCATTTTATGGGGGGGGGGACGCGCGCACTGGGTCGACAGACGAGTCTGCACTAAACGACCGTGTCATGGGGGGCTGGGAATGCCACACTTGAAGAGTCACATCCGTGCCTCTCGGTTGGCTTTCCTACGCCGCGCATTGACTAGAGGAGATCCGATTCTGGCGGGGATTGTTAGGGACGCCTTCCCTAGCTTTACCATCAGTCCCCCCATCTCGAAGGTTGAGCGCCGTTGTAAATCTCGAGACGAATCGCTTTTCCTCAGCGAGTGTCGGTCAGCCTTGAGGGCTATTCCGCGGTCCAGTGACCTTTCACGGCCTAGGAAGGTCTTCTATCGGGGATTAGTGGAGGGTCGCGCGAAGGATCCTCTACGTGATACGCTCTGCTGTTCGGAGGAGGAGTATCGCTCCTACTGGTCTTGGGCGCCAGCGGCGGATTATCTCAGTAACCCTGAGTTTTCGCTTACCTGGCGATTGGCTCGGAATCGGCTGCCTCTCAACGACAAGGTTTTCATATGGGGATTGGCGGATTTGCCAGACTGTGAACGGTGTGGCCTTGGTTTAGAGGAAACGGCTTCGCACGCCTTCTACCATTGCCCCCGGGTCCGCCCCTTATGGGACCATGTCGGCGAGCTGACGGCTCGTCTCGCTCCCGAAGAACTCGTGTCCATTGATCGTGCATACACGTGTGACAATGTGTCGCCCCCGTATTCCGGGGTGAAACGAATGGTGTTTCTCATGCTGCTAGCCACGGCCCGAATGGTGATATGGACGACGCGCATGGAGGAAGTCTTGCGAGGCAATCAGCTTTCTTATCAGGATCTGATCCGCTTCTTTGAGCACCAGCTCAAGATGAAGATTAGAACTGATAGAAAACGATTGCATTCGACAGTCTTTAGCGAAAGGTGGGTAAAAGCGGCGAGCTTGGTTCGTTTGAACGGGGCTAGCCTTGATTTTCTTTTCTAGGTCAACCTAAGTCACATCGGGGTGGTTTCCTTTGGAACCCTCCCCTCGGTTAGGTTAGACAAGCCTAAGTGTACCTAGTTAATATGAGTAAGTGTTGTTCCCGGCCTGTTTTCCCGGCCATTATTTTAGTTATGAACCCAGTCGAGATTCCCAACCTCCCCAGTTTGTTTTGCCCTCCTTTTTCATCTCAACTGGATCAGCCTTTTACTTCCCCATGTCCAAGTTATTTTATCTCTTTCCCACTCCCTTAGCGAGAGTGCTTCTTGATTTTGTCCTCTGGGCAGAATACAGCGGCCTCTCTATTTTGAGGGTTGGACGGGCCCAACTAACATAAATTATGTTTATTTTAAAAAATGTGTTGGATTTTTAGTTTGTTATGGGGTTCATTTCCCTCCCCTTTCATCTTTTCATGATTAGATTTTTATGTACCTTATTATCATCACATTTTTATGGTGTGGGGCGCGTTTCTTTAGGTCCCCCCTGGTGAAGATGTGGTATTATGGTGTATGGAAGGATTGAGTGGTGACGGATGAATTCTTGTGGTGAATGTGTCAATTGTAATGTATGAATGGGTCGCGAATCTGATTAGCTAGGTATAGGATAGTTAGTTAAGACCAGCCTTACCCCTCCCCTTTTTCGGCCTTGTGCCACAATTTGTACATTTTTTGTATAAATAAATAACTCAGTTTTTCGGCGGACTTCGTGGAATAGAGTTGGACGTACGAACTGACTGACTAGCGTACTAAGAGGCGGTTATAGCCTGTACGTTTGATTCCGGTGGAAAGGAGTCT
This sequence comes from Acanthosepion esculentum, assembly GCA_964036315.1. Classification (NCBI taxonomy): domain Eukaryota; kingdom Metazoa; phylum Mollusca; class Cephalopoda; order Sepiida; family Sepiidae; genus Acanthosepion; species Acanthosepion esculentum. Next base: position 120,308,819 of record OZ038484.1, read on the forward strand.
TGAAATCTCTTTCTGTGTAGCGACGGCTGAGAAGAACAGCTCGTGTCACTGTGTAATTTATTTTGTGTCGTTACCGTCTACACAACTAGTCTTATATATATATATATATATATATATATATATATATATATATATATATATATATATATATATATATAGTACTGGTAACAGATCCGTTGGTATATAATCTAAGTTGATCTTAGTAATAACAAATATTAAAACTGATTCACAGAAAGATCAATGTATTTATTATAACATAGCTTATATATTTAATAGGTTTAAGACGGCTGGGTTCAGACCAGCTTGAAATAGACTATACTCATATTGAGTTAATTTGGGTTTCCGCTTTAAATATATATATATATCATAATTAAGCAATTCATCGAGTTTCAGAAGAAACCTGAAGAGAATGCAGAAAGCACTGGACGGCCGTTTCGTCCTATATTTGGGACTTATCAGCAGTGCGTATTCACTACCAGGAATTGAAACCCGGGAAGTTACGTTATTAAGCAAACGTCATACCAACTGTACCACGGACCCCGGTTACTAAGAGGTAACGAATTAAACTCGACATAGCGCCGCTCGTTCACATATTCCGTGGTGGAACTGATCCAAGTTCCTTTAACCAAGCATTGTGCCCCCGAGAGCCACGACTACTATCACCAAGCCGCTCCATCCAGAGCATTAGAAGCCGGTTCAAGCAAGGATATACAAGAAATTGTTAGGAGGATTTGAGATAATCATAATTAAGTAATCCATCGAGTTTTAGAAGAAACCTGAGAGAGGAAGAGAGAAAGAGAGAGAGGAAGAAAGAAAGAGAGAGAGGAAGAGAGAAAGAGAGAGAGGAAGAGAGAAAGAGAGAGAGGAAGAAAGTAAGAGAGAGAGGAAGAGAGAAAGAGAGAGAGGAAGTGAGAAAGAGAGAGAGGAAGAGAGTGAGAGGAAGAAAGAAAGAGAGAGAGGAAGAGAGAAAGAGAGAGAGGAAGAAAGAAAGAGAGAGAGAAAGAGAGAGAGGAAGTGAGAAAGAGAGAGAGGAAGAAAGAAAGAGAGAGAGAAAGAGAGAGAGAAAGAGAGAGAGGAAGTGAGAAAGAGAGAGAGGAAGAAAGAAAGAGAGAGAGGAAGAGAGAAAGAGACATTGAGAAACAGAGAGAGAGAGAGACATTGAGAAACAGAGAGAGAGACATAATGATAAAATGCACACATATATACATTTTATAATTATGCATCTTTCTCACACTTGCTTTTTCATTTGTTTTTTACTCTCTTGTCTTTTCTCTCTCTCCCCCTCTCTTTCTCTCTCTCACACACACACACACACACACACACACACATTCTCACTTATAACTTTCTTTTACAAACTCTTTATTCTCAGTCTATCATTTTTGGCATTCTTCTGTCTTCTCTCCTACCCTTTCATTTTTCATTCTTTCTAGTCTCTTTCTATTTAACGTCCACCAGCCCCCACCCCCAATCCTAACACACTCCTCACTTCTTTCCGTTCAACACATTTCTATCTTTCTGTAACGTTCAACAGAATCTTTCTCATTTCGTTTGTCTCCACTTTATTCTCCTTCCTTACTTCTCTAATTTGTCTTTTTCTTTTTTAAAATTTTTAAATCATTTTTTTTTAATCTCTTTCTTAAAATCTACGAGTGTTTTGTTTTTATTCCTTCTTTCTGTAGAGATGACTTACATTAATTTTTCAAGTGTTTCGTCAGACTGACCATTTCAGGACGATAGCTCTTCGCCAGACCATTGGCTTTTTTTTTTCCTTCTTCTGCTTTTTTTTTCTTTTTCTTTTCTTTTCACCAAGATAATAACTACTAACACTTTTCTTTTATTGATTTTCCAAGAGGACTGTGATGTTTTTGTTCACGAGATTAACGTGTACAGACACACTCGACTATTTGCGCACACAAAACCTCATCAAGTGAAACCATAATACAACAAATTAAAAGTTTGGTTTACTTTGGGCTTCTTTACAAATGTTCTTAAGAAGAAATTTTTCTTTTCATCTGGCAGAATATTAAATTGAGACTTCTTGAAACATACTGACCAGAGATTTCTACAAAAAAAATTTATACCGATACGGCGAAATGAAGAGGGAAAGATTATGGAAATTGTATTTCACCGTTGCTTCGGGATATAAAACCCTTCGCTAGTTTACTTTATTTTTTTTATTATTTTGGAATCAATTGTCGTGTGTGACTTGACATAGATTAGTAATGATAACATGTGTAAGGAAAGGTTTTTAAAAAATCCTTGCTTTATTGCAAGACCAAAGCAAATATTTATATTCTAGTCAATATTGTTAACATGTGAAAAAGTTGGACGAGTTTATTGACTTATTGATTGTGCAAGCCGAAATCCGAGCGCGCATTGGAATAGCGAAAGATGCCTTCCAAAAGCAAAGTAATGTATAAAGAGACAGGAAAATCTCCTTACAAATAAAAGTGTGCTCAAATTTTATGTAATATCACTCCTCTTCTATGTTAGTGAATGCAGAACAATTTTATCACAAATGATGGAGAAACTTGCGGTAAAACAAATTGATTGATTCGTTTTTAACGGCTTATCAACCCTTTGCAGGTTATTTAAAGCCAGAATTTCTTTTTGATCGTAAGTATTTTTTTTGCGAGGGGGAGATACTAAGGATATGGTAATACAAGTCCTGTTAATTAACCCATAGCTGGGGAAGGAAGAGATGGATTCAGACCTTTCCCAAGGGTAATCGTGCGAAAGTGAATATCATGAAATCAACACGAATTAGAACTCAACTCTCTAATTAAAAATTCCGTCCCATTATCCATTACCACACCAACACATCGAAACATATAGTACCCATTATTCACAAGCGTTCACCCATCTAAGTACTGACCAGGTACGACGTTGCTTAACTTCGGTGATCGTACGGGAACCGGTGTTTCAACGTGGTATATCCGTAATCCCAACAAAAGTGTTATTCTGCATAAGGCTGCAAACAAATGCCATGCACTGAACATGTGAATAAAAAGAAAGCTTATATTTTGAATCAAGAGGAGAGAATTGACATTTTGAGTACGCATAATGAGGAAATAGGGCTTGGAGAATATAACACCCGCAAGATATATTGAAGGCAGGAGGAGCAGAGGGAAAAAGGGCATAACCTACTTAAGCAGTTTGTATCTCTATCTATAAAAGGCAGGATGTGTGTGTGTGTGTGTGTGTGTGTGTGTGTGTGTGTGTGTGTGTGTGTGTGTGTGTGCGCGCGCGCGCGTAACGAATGCACGGCCGCAATTTTCGACGGATTTGCACCAAAAGACCAAGACCGACTTTGCATTTCCCTTTGCATAATCAATTTTTTCATGCTTCTACGGCAGTTTTCATGTAGTTTGCGGCCATTTTCTACTGGCCAGAGTGAGAGCCTCTAGCTGGCTGCCACGAATAGTCAGGAAGATTCTGTTGGCCAGCGTGAGAGCCAACAGCTGACTGACACGAATGTTGACTAGCTTGCTAGCATGCAAAAAAAATCCATAGCTGCATTCGTCACAAGTGGGAAAAATTTAAATTTGCATGGCGCTTTACTCCAATTGCCTCATTCGCTTGCTTAAACTCAACGTTGATTCTGATTCCGCAGAACTGGGTTGGGTGTGAAAAAGTATTTGTTGTTAACATTCTTTTTTCATTCGTTTTTTTCCAGTTACGTGTCGTTTTTTGTGTTCATTTTGTTTAGTTCTTTTTTTCGTAACAGATTTAATGTTTAGTATAGAGCTTAGAAAAAAATCGCAGTGTGAGATAGGCAAGAAGTAAGGCATGTAGCAACATCAGCACGGCAAAGGGCACTCCTTTAAAGGCAAGGAAGGGCAAATTTTGAATCAAGCGCCGGGCAACGCCGGGTCATGCTGCTAATATAGAGATAATAGAATAGTGACTCGGAATGAGGCCGAAAATAAAAAAAACCATAGGAAGTTGTGGCGAGCCATGACTTTCCACAGTAAGAAAGGAGACGGCACATAGAAGAAGAATATTCCGCCTTAGATAAAACAAGATGCAGACAGAGGAAAAAATAGACCGACAATTAATAATGAAATAATCAAAATCGAAGTTCTACGCTCTGAACCATCCACTGTAGATCAACATTGATCAATAGAAATTATTATTGAGAAATTAGTTTTTATTTACTTTTTCGATAAACATAGACATATCTATTTTTGATGTTTTTTAAGGAAAAAAGGGCGGTCGAGTATGTCTCTCCAAAAATCCTTATCTGAGTAGACAGGAAGATCCATCAAACAAACTCATATTTAGCACACCGCCAAAAACATATAAAGGGATCTGGCCAGTTGTTCTACTGCGCAACGATCCTACGACCACACGTGGTCATGGGATCGATAATGACGATGGCAATGCTGATGATGATGAAGGTGCGAGGTAGCGTAACGGTTACAGAAACCAATTGGGGGTACTGGTTTCGAATTTCAGTCAAGGCTGCTCCGTGTTCACTCGACACTAACGCCCCTATGAAAGAAAGGATTACTGCCTTCTGTCTCGTAGTCATATAAAATGCTTATTATTATTTACGTTCAGACTAATGTGCTCATCACAGCGATTCGGCCGTTGTGTCGTCAAGCCTTCTTCAGGTTCACAGAATTTCGTACTGAACACTTTATTTAATCTAAGCGGATAGGTTGTTCTCATTCCGCTGTCCGCGTGTAGGTATATCTCGTCTTTTTCTTTTTAGTGCTGCTCAGATATTGCTCGCCCTGTTTCCACTGAGTCTGACTACTCGGCCCAGGGATTGAACTCACGATTACTATACCAACGATTCTATGAACAAACGCTATTATTCCGCCTTCGTGAATGCCACAGCATAATTGTGGGTTCAATCCTTGATCATCTACTACAGACTTAAACTCAGTGTTGAAAAGGTAAGCAATAACTGTGCGATAATAATATAGAACAAGACGAGATATCCCTAGACATGGACGTCCGAACGAAAACAAACTAACGCCGTCAATTAAATAGGGTTTTTAATTCCAAATTCGCTGAAGATTACTCAGAACGAAACACCTGAAGAAAGCCGAAAGACATAACAGCCGAAACGCCGTGATGATAACAATAAATATGAGGATATTAACCCGACTGTAAATAATAAAAATAGCGATAACTCGTTGTTGTGAGGGAGAATATTTCCCAACAAGTTTAGACTCGGCCGTCGGGCGAAAGACATAAAAATATGCCTACATCAAGAGGAGTAGCAAGAAAATCAGCAGTAGCCTTTGCTGAAAACAAGCATTCACGACTAAACATTCTCTTCCCTAGTTTCTATTCTATATTCCTTGTACTAAATGGTAATAAATTTGTTGTTAAACCAATTCTGGTTTTCTATTATTGTTTTTGAAAATTCAGTTACAACACTACTCATTCTAGGAAAATCAGGTAGGAAAAAAAGGTTTCTCTTCGGTAGTATACCATGATGTTTGCTGGAGAAAAATGTGGAAGAGAAAGTCTTTCGGCAGTCGACTTTCCCGTAAGTAATTACATCACAGAAAAGTAGTAACAGTAAAAACAGAGCTGTTACATTCATTTACAACGCTGTCAGAGACTAGACAGTTACTTTTAATTAATGCTTTTCTATCCGCCATATTAGATCTTCATATGCAGCAGATGCTGAAATTAGGTCCGATCATAAATAACGGCTTCGTCAAGTGACAGAATTTTTTCTTTAAATTTATTCTTTTATTTTTTCCCTGAATTTATTTCTTTTAATCTTTTTGAGTTTTTCATTTACTTTCAATTACTTTCTTTTAAATTTTGATTTATCTTTTTTTCCTTTTGATTTCTTTTCTTTTAATATTTCTTTTATCTGATTCTTTATGTTTATTTTAAATTTTGTCTTTCCATTTTTTAATTAAACGTTGGCAAGTGGCCAAAGAAAAATATACAATATGGCAGATTTTATTATACAAGTCAGTTCATACAATAAAACTGCTATCAATCCAGCGATGTCATTGAGATGTTCAACATATATTTATATAAACAATATATCGTGGGTTTCAGATAATAATATGATTCGATTTCTACGCGCCGTAGGCAATAATGGCTCTCCACAACTTCTTGTCCTTTTTAGCTCTTAGCAAACTCTTAGCAAATTTTGTCTTGTAGAAATCCCTTCTGTCACTGTCCTGTCAACCATTTTACGTTTGTTTTATTTGTTTAATGGCATATCAACTTCTTATGGGTTATTTAATGCCATAATTTAATTTTTTAGTAGCATTAGTAATTTCTTTTACAAAAATATATTGCTGGTAATTTTTTTGACTATGAAAATGTACTGGTGGCAACTTCATTATATAAATGTATTTCTACACGTTTCATAGTGTTTTGACACCAGTTTGTGGTTAATTATTTGCCCATAGCTGGAACCCTAATAGGTGCTACCACCCCAGATCCGGGTGGATCTGGGAACAACAGCAATTAAGAGCTGGTTCCACACTCCTAAAAACTTCCCGATCAGAAGCCTTGCTCCCGGATGTAGTTTATTGTCATATCCGGTACGACCAACCATTTGAACAAGCTCGTTAGGCAGGTTATATGATGCTTTTCTCTCTATATATATTTCCTACACTCTGTTCTGGGAGTATCACATTTTGCAAACCCTCTTTCCTACAAATTTCAAATCTCTTCCTGATGTTAAGCATAAATGTCTTTTTTGTATTCGGTTTCTTTAAAACTTCCTCATTACTCACATGTTCAATCCATGGTATTCTCAGCATCTCTCCTAGTCTCTTCTTCATCTGTGAGGAGATCGTCCAGCATCCATAAGAGGGTTGATATTACATGACAATTCAGCACTCCTTTATTTGATTCTAACGAAATGTTCCCGTTTTTTATTGCTTAACGATAAAAACTTGTTTGGCTGGTGTGATGTTTAATTATGCAAGGTGCAATAAAAATATTATTTGTGAATAAATCCAAAACGTATAGGTGACGTAAACACATATTTCATTAGCGATATATGCCCTATAAATGATTACCGTAATTCCCCATGTATAATACGCTTTTTTTTTCTAAAAAATAATTAGCAAAATTAGGGGTGCGTATTATGCACAACTAGAAAAATCTTTTTAAAAAATACCGTTTCATAGGTCGATTTCAGTTCCAAGATGACTACTCACCACAAAGATACGACAATTTGACACTAACATTCGGCGACTGCGACCCCATAAGTATGTCAAATACAATCATATCCACCTAACAATACTTACAAAAAATAAATTAAGAATTATCATGAAACTAAATTAGAATAAAATATTATTCTATGTTTAAATCCATTTTTTGTGGAAAACTACATACAAATCCGGTAGATTGCACATTTTATCAAACAAAAATAGGTTAATGAGTCTGCGCAGTAGGCACAATATAGGTATTTCCGTTTCCCTTTAGAATTGTGATGATCGAAATTTTAATAAATATCTTCAATTACAGCTTGAATAAGAGTAGGAAACGTTGGCCGTAATGAAATTGGAGAGATACAATGTAGAAGGTTTGGGCAAAGGGTGCGTATTATGCATGAATAGAAGCATTTTCCCACACTTTCAGCACAATTTTAGGGGTGCGTATTATGGATGAAGGTGTATTATACATACATCACAGTAAAATGAATGCTTGTTAATATGTGCTCCTTGTCATGCTATAATAAATTTTTATCCGCCGATTTCTTTCATTTTTCAACTGCTTCGACGTTGCCATTACGGGTAATAGGTTTTATTGCATTACACATATTTTCTTTGCTACAATATTATTTTCCATCCTCATAGTCAGTTTTTTTAATGATTGATCTATGAAAAATCTGGAGAAGGTGCGAATTAATATCGTGTCTTGGAAGCCTTTTCCTGAGATTCCACATCTTAAGAGTTCCAAGACACGAAATTAATTAAATGTGTTGTAGAGTAGCTAGCACCCCTTCAGCACTCTACCAGATCGCCTGGTTCCTAGCCGAAGATTAAGGACTTCAACAGTTGAATAAGTTTATACTAAGCTGATTAATATTCGGACTGATCTTATTTCGTTTGGCTATACAGAAATTGACCCTCCTTTATTCCTTGTAAGTTGTCTTGTATATGTTTTAAAACTTATTGTTCTGTGTTTTTTATGTATCCGTTAGCATCGGATAGTGGTGATCAATAAATATATTAAGCACTCATTCTTCTCTGATTCACCTTACGATATAACAAAATAATTCCCAGCTTCTCCAAAATGGTCAGTTATGCATCATGTTAAGTAACATCGACTTGAATGAAAATGAACTTTAGCTTAATGATGACTGGTTATGCGTTGTAACCCCCAAAATGTCTCCAAGAATTTATAATAATTCTTTGCGTTCATTTCGACACGATCAAAACCTATAAGTTACAGGAACAAAGCATTATTCTACCTTTCACATTGTTTTTTCTCTGATGTCATGTTGAATATTTCTATGAAGGATTTAATATCTAACCAAGCCAGAAGCTTGAAACTCTAAGACTTCCGATCTATCTCCACATTCATCACTAAAAATGACTTTTCATTTACTTTTTCGACAAACAAAGACATTTCTATTTTTGGCGTTCACTTAAAATCGTTGCTTTATTTCAACGTTCTTAATATTCTTCATCTTTTAGCTTTTTTTTTTACATTCGCAATACCAGATTCTCCAGTTCTTTTATTACGGGTCAATCTGTTTAATACCCTTTTTTAATTATCTCGAATCTATTTTGGTGACATTCTTAAAGTCACTTATTTTTCTGCTTTTGATTTTATCAATGTTTTCAGTTTCTTTTTTTATATAAATTTTGTACTCTCTCTCTCTTCAACTTTGGCGTTATTACTAAAGTCAATATGTCTTCAATATTTTGTTCGTGTTCTTCTGTTATATATTTCCTATGATTTATATCAATCTAAAGTCTTCTTCTACTGTATACTTCTCACTTCTCCTAAACTCTCAAATGTTATTCACTATTCTTTTGAAGGTGAGTAGAGGTTTATACTTTGTTTCCTGTTTCGGATTGGGTCTCCGGTTCTTTCTAAAGTCTACTTAAACTCTTTACTTTTAATGTCTGCAACAGAAATCTGAAATGTTATTCAATAATTAAATCTTGATGTGTTCAGTTCAAGAATTAGCAGTTACCATTCCCTGCATAGCCCCAAGAACTTCTTAACGGTTTTTGCGCTCATACAATACCACACAGTACTTCTGTCTCTTGAATGGTTCTTGGGTCTTGTGTTGGGGGAATATTAGTAACAAAAGAGTAAAATTTAAATATCAATAACCATACTATAAAATATATTTATTTACTATAGTATAAACGAGTTACATACACCCTTGTACAAATTAATTGAAACAACCGATTTAGTTTCCTTTCTTTTACCATACGGTCAGTTTTAGACCCATTGGAGTGACAGGGTGTAATCTATTTCTTAGATTAGGTCATTTCCAGTGGTGTGCAGTAATATGAATCTATTTTCGGGGTGCATGATGGAATTTGTTTGGCCTAGAAAACTACTGCGTCATCCGCGATTGCATCAGATTGTTATCACGACCTGACACTATTGTCTAGACTGTCGATTAATTGTCCTACGGCCATTGTTTGCAATGGACGTTACTCCAAGAAAGCGTACGAAAATTGTAACACTAGACGAACACACAAGCAAGCCATACCAGTGAGCAATTAAAAGTATTATAGACTGGCCCGGAAACTCTTCTGATTTATATCCAATTGAGAATCTGTGGTCAATCTGCAAGGAACGACTTCGTGGAATGGACATAGGAAGTGATAACTGGTTCAAGTTTCATTGGACAAAATACGAAAAACATTAAATTATAACGGAATTATTCGTCTTGTTTCAATTAATTTGAAGAATGGTGTAATATAATCTGATACCAGCAAATAAGTTAGACTTCATTTTATGTCACGCCCTTCTAGGACCTGGACGATAATGGCTCTCTATAACTTCATATGGTTTGCTGCTTTAACTAAATTTTACCAATTACTATCACTCTTTTTCTAAGTTCTGCCATCATTTCGCATAAAGCCATTCAGTAGGTTACACAAATTAATATATTCCATGTAAATACCAGTTTATAATATCTCTTATTAGTATAAATATTGACAATAATATATCATCACGCCGTTTCAGATGTCTCGCAACCCGTATGTAAGGTATCCACATATACAGTAGCTTCATTCGCAATGGTGTCTTGGGCGAGATTGTGTGACGGAGCCCGTCCCGCTTCAGGGTGGTTTTGTATTCAAAGTCTTCCTTCGCCTAGACAGGTCTCCAGTAAAAGGCAAAGACAGCCCAGTCTGTCCGACTATTTAACCAATTGCGGTAGAAAGATGAATTCATGACACTTTTCAATGGGAATTAGCGCCAAGTGAACAGAACAAAAAACCTCGAGAATCGAAATCGGCACACCGAATTCATTTTCTAAGTCGATAATTGTTACACTAGCTGCGCCTATGACAGTAACATGTAATATTTCTTATAAAGAGAATTAAAACTAAGCTTCTCTCCATTAATCATCTGAGAGACCCGTGGCTTCCTCCAGGAAAGTAACTAGTTACGTCTTCTCGGGCTAACGTTCTAAGCTGACAGGAAGTTGAAAGACTATATTGAATACATTGTTAGGTCAGGGAAATCCAGGAGAGTGCCTCGTTGCGCCTTCTCATGCTAACGTTCTCGACTGATATGAAGTGGAAAGACTATATTTAATCCATTGTTACGTCAGGGAAATCCAGGAGAGTGCCTCGTTGCGCCTTCTCATGCTATCGTTCTCGACTGACATGAAGTGGAAAGACTATATTGAATCCATTGCTTGGTCAGCTGCTAATAAATTTGGTTCACTATGTCGTGTGAGACAATTATTCTCTCCAGAATCTATCTTACATCTCTATAAGTCACATATTGTCCGATGGCCCTGCTATTTACCTTGAGCTAATTGATAAGATCCAAAGAAGAATCAGTAATATTATTGGCCCTGATCTGGTGATTCTGCTCCAGTCACCGCCGTAAAGTTGCCTCTCTGTCTTTTCTATAAAGACTTTCATGCTAATTGTTCGGAATGAGCACTATGGTGCCTAGACTTTAAGAATTTAAGCGCATTACTAGACTGGCATCAAGATCTCATTTAAATCCATGAGAGTGCCTCGTTGCGCCTTCTCATGCTAACGTTCTCGACTGACATTAAGTGGAAAGACTATATTTAATCCATTGTTAGGTCAGGGAAATCCAGGAGAGTGTCTCTTTGCGCCTTCTCATGCTAACGTTCTCGACTGACATGAAGTTTAAATACTATATTGAATCCATTGTTACGTCATGGAAATCCAGGAGAGTGCCTCGTTGCGCCTTCTCATGCTAACGTTCTCGACTGACATTAAGTGGAAAGACTATATTGCATCCATTGTTACGTCATGGAAATCCAGGAGAGTGCCTCGTTGCGCCTTCTCATGCTAACGTTCTCGACTGGCATGAAGTGGAAAGACTATATTGCATCCATTGTTACGTCATGGAAATCCAGGAGAGTGCCTCGTTGCGCCTTCTCATGCTAACGTTCTCGACTGGAATGAAGTGGAAAGACTATATTGAATCCATTCATAGGTCAGGGATATCCAGGAGAGTGCCTCGTTGCGCCTTCTCATGCTAACGTTCTCGACTAGCATGAAGTGGAAAGACTATATTGCATCCATTGTTACGTCATGGAAATCCAGGAGAGTGCCTCGTTGCGCCTTCTCATGCTAACGTTCTCGACTGGAATGAAGTGGAAAGACTATATTGCATCCATTGTTACGTCATGGAAATCCAGGAGAGTGCCTCGTTGCGCCTTCTCATGCTAACGTTCTCGACTGGAATGAAGTGGAAAGACTATATTGCATCCATTGTTACGTCATGGAAATCCAGGAGAGTGCCTCGTTGCGCCTTCTCATGCTAACGTTCTCGACTGGAATGAAGTGGAAAGACTATATTGAATCCATTCATAGGTCAGGGATAACCAGGAGAGTGCCTCGTTGCGCCTTCTCATGCTAACGTTCTCGACTGGCATGAAGTGGAAAAACTATATTGCATCCATTGTTACGTCATGGAAACCCAGGAGAGTGCCTCGTTGCGCCTTCTCATGCTAACGTTCTCGACTGGCATGAAGTGGAAAGACTATATTGCATCCATTGTTACGTCATGGAAATCCAGGAGAGTGCCTCGTTGCGACTTCTCATGCTAACGTTCTCGACTGGAATGAAGTGGAAAGACTGTATTGAATCCATTCTTAGGTCTGGGATATCCAGGAGAGTGCCTCGTTGCGCCTTCTCATGCTAACGTTCTCGACTGGCATGAAGTGGAAAGACTATATTGAATCCATTGTTAGGTCAGGGAAATCCAGGAGAGTGCCTCGCTGCGCCTTCTCATGCTAACGTTCTCGACTGACATGAAGTGGAAAGACTATATTGTATCCATTGCTTGGTCAGCTGCTAATAAATTTGGTTCACTGTATCGTGTGAGAATTATTCTCTCCAGAATCTATCTTACATCTCTATAAGTCACATATTGTCCGGTGGCCCTGCTATTTACCTTGAGCTCATTGATAAGATCCAAAGAAGAATCAGTAATATTATTGGCCCTGATCTGGTGATTCTGCTCCAGTCACCGCCGTAAAGTTGCCTCTCTTGTCTTTTCTATAAAGACTTTCATGCTAATTGTTCGGAATGAGCACTATGGTGCCTAGACTTTAAGAATTTAAGCGCATTACTAGACTGGCATCAAGATCTCATTTACAGTTGAGCTGGCTAAATGCAACCGTAATTTCTAAGCTAACAGTTTCTTTTTTAGCACTCCTCGGTTGTGGAACATCCCTTTCGGCTCCATGCTTTCCAGGCAACTTTAATCTGCAAACATTTAAATGCAATCTATCTACTGTCCTCCTGATTACTTTTTCCTCTTCCCGCACATTATTCATGTTTCTGTTCGTAATACTTCCATACCCTGTACTGTCCTGGGAATGACGATAAACTACATGCGCCTGCTGTGTAAGACGATAAACTACATCCAACAGGAAGGCCTCTGATCAAGATGTTTTGAGTAGCGTGGAACCACCTCTTAATTGCTGGTGTTGCCAAGTCCACCCTCACCCGGGGTAGTAGCACCTGTTAGGGTATGGGTAAATAGTTAACCCCCAAACTGGGGTCAAAATACTATGAAGTATAAAAATAGTTTTTAATACCTGAAATACTTTGTAAAATTTATTACCAGCAATAAATTTTTGAAGAAATATTATTACCAGCAATACACACTATTTAATAAAAATGGGGCGTCTATTTCAAATAAGAAATATCCACTATAATGTCGTTTGAAATAATATATATGTGTGTCTGTTACAAATTTGGTATGTTGCTAGCGGCTTTTGGATTGTGGTTGATATAATTAAAACATTATATTTGTAAGTTTTTATTTTAATACTAAATTTACCCCAGTATAAATTCGAAAGTCACTCAAATTAGAGGGTTGTGGTGATGATGAATTAGGTGTCAAAGGAGGGATAGAGGACGTGGCAGTAAGTAATGATTATGAAGAAGAGGATAATTGAAAACGACTGACTCAATATTGTAGTGTTCTGTGAAGCACCCACGCGGTGGTCTGTTCTACAAAGTGGCAGTTCTTCAAAAAATGTCGTTTTGGTGGAACTTTCTTCATTCATTTAGAACATAGAGGAAATGGGAATGATTTTTGTTTTTTAATTATTGATATTGCGACATTAGATTAACAAAAGTCTAATTTATGCTAAGAATATTACGTTCATTTCAGTGTTTCAAATAATTTAGAAGAGAAATAATTTTACGTGAGAAAAATTATTGCTTTACTTTCTAAAACAATTTGGGATCGATACACTCAAGCTAGTTCTTTCTTGGGGCCCCTCTCCCCACCAAACTCTTTCTCCTCCCGTCAGATAAAAGTAACAAAAACACCCCCTGAAATAGGCAAAATATTATTTGTCCCTAGGAAAACGCTGTTTCTTTCTCTCCTTCTTTGCTTCTCACGATTTGGCATGATCTCCCCTCACGGACATATATATATATATATATATATATATATATATATATATATATATATATATATATATATATATATCATTAACTTCACTATCTGCTTTTTGTATGAATGATTAATGTAATATAAATTGAACTGCACCACATACTTGATTTTAAAAGAACTGATCCGACGTGCAACTTTCGGATAATAACTGCGACATTCCTCTATTTATTGAACAATTTAGTTCATGCCACATCGACTGAAAAAAACTACTACAACAAAATAATTCTCCTATTACCATATTACTACAAAATACGCACACTCTTAAATTTAAAAAAAAAATATTCAACCTCAGCGTTGAGACCGCACACTCCAAAATTTCTTACCGTTAACAATAACACGTTTCTAAAAAAAACATATTTCGAATCACATTTAATCTTTCGTTGTCCCGTTATTACCTGGATATAAAAAACAAATCTATTTCTATACCTGAGGATGTCTGTATGAACAGACGAAAGTACTCGTATAAAAAGACCTTATGCAACTGTAATTTATTAAAAACAGGGATCATAACATTCATCTAGAGGTTCGTGGGTTAATGTATCTTAATAAATTTGTTTGCGAAGATGTTATCTCGCCATTTATATTATTAACTTCACTCTCTGCTTTTTGTATGAATGACTCATGTAATATATATCTGTGTGTGTGTGTGTGTGTGTGTGTGTGTGTGTGTGTTGTATTCATATGCAAATCTCCATCACATAAATAGTATTCGATACAGCTTGTGACTAAATTAGTCCTGACATTGAAGACTAAACTACTACAGAAATAGTAGTGAATATTTCTAACTAATTATAGCTTACAATGTCCTATTCACTATTATTCTAAATGATGACTACCATCGTCCTGGGCATGACGATATACTACATCCAGCAGCAAAACCTCTGAGGTTTTTGAGGAGCGTGGAACTATCTGTTAATTGCTGTTGTTCGCACGTCCATCCTGACCCGGAGTGGTAGCATCTGTTAGGGTCCCAGATATGGGCAAATAGTTAACCCCAAAACTGTGATCAAAACACTATGCAAGTATAAAAAATATTTTTTATAATACTAGCAATACATTTTTGAAAATAAAATTTGACCCTTGACAAAAACGCTCTACAAAAATACGTCAAGAAATTCATCGATGAAACCAGATCTACAAATTTCTTACAAAGAATATATATTCTATTCATACGAACATATCCTAGAAAATTTGTCGGCATTAAATTGCCCATTGAGGTTGATAAAACAAAACAAAATAAACCTAAAGCGAACATGACATCTACACATACTCGAACACAGTTTGGAATATACACCGATGTCATCGACGCTTACGTGTATTTATATCGGAGTCCAAAGTGTGTAAATTGCTCTCTCAAGTGGTTTGTAACTCCCTATTTACCATCTCACAGTTACGTCTCTGTCTTTGGACAGAGTGCGCTCAAGGGTGGCTCCGTCGAAAGACAGAGTCGGAACTGAGAAAAATTATACTGAGAGGTGCCGGCCCTATGGAAGAGCTTCCCGAGGCCGCGACATCTCATTGCACTAGAGAGAGTGATCGGTGCAGCACCGAGGCCAGCGCAACCAAGGGTTGTGGGGGCTTGGAGAATTTTTGTTCCTACCCCGGGTGTACGCACTCGTGCTCCCCACATTAAACCGATCTTGTGTCTTTGTCCAGAACGACTACACGTAAACCATTAAAGCAGGAATGGGTGTAAGAATACTGTCTTGCAAAAATATTCCAAGTGGTTGCAAGAATTCACAATTTTTCATGCTCTTTTTTCCTTTTCCATTTAGTCTTGAGCCAGACTTAGTCAAGTTTTGTATACATCAGTAAATATCATATTTACATTATACATTTTTATAAACTGTTTACAAATATGTTTGCAGAAATATTATTTCTTTCATGACATGAAGAATCCCTATAAATATATTTTATTTCATTTACCCACAATTCTTTTCTTGATATGGTCCCAGGTCAAAAAAAGATCATCTCGTTTTCGTTTTGGCGGCATTCATTCTCTTAGAATAAACAATAAAACGTTGCATTCATTTTTTTTTTGTTCTTTCTTTCTTTCTTTCTTTCTTTCTTTCTCGTTTTCTTTCTTTCTTTCTTTCTCGTTTTCTTTCTTTCTGTCTATCCTTTTTCGATCCCTTTCTTCGATTATTTGGCATCCGAATCGTGTCTGTAACTTTGTCGTCTTTCCTAACGATTCATTCACTAAGCAGTGTCTCACGCTAACTGATTTTCGCGCCCAAACATGTCACGCAGACAATAGCAGCAGCCAGAAGAAACAGGCGTCTCTCAGATTTGCAACAAAAAAAAAATAGTCATTAGTCACTATCCAATTTACTGGCTACTCGAACCGTTTCTGTACTTATGGCCTGTCACTATTCAACGCCCAATGTTCAACGCCCAAATCGAAACAATTCACTTGACCACGCCATCGGAAGAAGCCAATCTACCTTTTACAAGAATCTCTTGTCTATTCTTTTTTTTGTGTTAATATTTTACGCCAAAGAAGGAAACATAACTAAGTGTAATTTCTTTCGCTAAAATTGCTCATTGCTGATACAAAGCCACTTTGGCATCACGTTTGGACTTCCTAAAGTTTCACAAAGTTTCCATATTAAATTTGAAACACTGATCCTCCTCCGAACACCTAAGTGAACCGACATTAATACCTAGATTGGAAACACCAGGTGATGCAAGCTTAGATATGCGAGTGGTGTAATAGAAAACAACTCGGAATAAAAAAATCCGAGAGCCTGTTTCGAATCCTGCCCTGGTTTGTTACATTCTCTTACGCGAGAATACCCGGCTGGAAAAAAGTGTGAGGGCTCCTTCACTCTCCCGAATCTGCGTTAAATAGTTGTACTAAAAATCATTATTATCTCTAAAAGGTTCTTAGTACAATATTCACTCACATAAAAAATAATTATTCTTAAAATCCCAAAACATGTTTCAGCTATAAACAAAAGGTTGATAAGCCGTAAAAATACTTCAATCAACTAATCTATATTAAATTTCGTAACGTAGCCTTTAATCCCATCTATTATGCAAAGTTACAGATACGTCGAATTTTGCTTGGGGGATATATGACCATGTGGCGATGTTAGTATAATGTTCCAATCAACTATTTCCCTGTCTCCAAAATAATTGCTCATCCCCGTTAGATTGACTTTGCCAAGTACTATAGATGAAAAATTGGGGTGGCGGTCCCGCCATAGCCACCAAAACCGTGAGATCACCCCTGGTCGGCGGCTGATGAAGACAGGGTATCGCACGTGCTAACACACGTTGTATGTTAAAAAAAATATATATATATTGTTAATTGAATAAATATTTTGATATTATAATTAACCAGCGCGGAATTTTTCATATTTCTGGCACTTAAAAGAATCCAATAAAACACCTACAGTAAAATGGAAATTAATAAGAAATGCTAGAATATGTAGGTCATTAAATGGCCCATGTTATTTGTGCATACATGAGAAACTATATATTACTACGTTTATAAAAAAATAAAAACTTACTGAATCAGAGAAATGAAATAGCTATTTTTGCCGTCATTTTCAAACATTTTCCTTAAATAATATTTAAAAATAAAATAATGGGAGCCGGTAATATACATACTTATATTTGATATGAAAAATTAATTTTAAATAATTTAAGTAATTCTATTACATTTACTTGTTTTAAAAAGAAATATAGTCTATTAGTCATTAAGAGTAAAAAATATTTTAAAATTGTAGTTAAATATAACGTATTCTAACCAAAAAAACCCTAGAAAGAATCTTTAAGTATACAAGTACGGAAAAAAATGCCGAAAAACCTTTTGCCGTTAATAAAAAAAAACAAAAACAGACGACATGCATTTAACGGATGTCATAATTCGTTGAAAAATGCACCCCTAGCCTCCCTAAACTTAACCTCTTTCTCGAACGTAACTCATAATTGATACAACAATAGTTAATAAAAATAAACACGCTACCGCCTCTGTGTAAATGATTGGATTTCTCTGTATCCTTGGAAACAGGAAATTATGAATTTATATGTGCGTTTAAAACTCAGTAAATTTAAAAATAAGTTATTTCAATATTCGCTTCAAGATGAAACGGGACTAATGCTTTTGATTTAATTATATAATTAAATTCGAAGTTTTAGCTTCAGTTTTTGAAACATGGTTATTACTGTGTAGCGGGAAAAACCATATTTTAAACCATATATATATATATGAGGTATGAAATTTATTTTCCTGTTTTGAATTTGAGAATCACTAATTTAGTTGATGAATGACCGTTCCAATATATTCCTGGAATTTACTATTCATTTTCAATTAATGTAAAGTGACGTATTTGCAAAGTTACTTTGTGACATTGCAGGCACGTTGTGAGGAGTCTATAAAACTGAAAGATCATCTAATACAGGTGCTCCTATATGACAGTGAATGCTAAACTTATCATCGTCGATAAAGAGACTTGAGGTAACAACAATGTATTGGGTCGGTGCATAATTATCAGGCGTTTTTGTAGGTGAGGTCTTTGTTAATAAAAATTGCTGTTTTGTTTACCTATTTTTTTTTAATAAAAATATTATTTTATTTTCAGGTTGTAAAAATGTATGTCGATAATCATACGATCCGGAATAATCGTTTAAAAATGTTATTGTTGAATTGTTATGTTTCTTTTTTCATAATAAATATTGTTGCAAAACGCCTGATAATTATGCACCAAACCAATAGTTCTACAGAAAGATGCTGAGATTACCACAGACTGAAAGCGTGAGTAATTTAGAGAAAATACAAACAAAAAGGATACTTATACATAGAATCAGATAGAGACAATAGAAATTTCTGGGGCACATAATGAGAAAAGAGGCTTTGGAAAATTTGATACCCGCAGGACTTTAAGGCAAGAAGGAGAAAGAAAAATAGCGTATAACCTATCTAACGAGCTTGTGTAGATGGTTGGCAGAACAGGGGTTAGGTTTGTTGGTTGTTTTGTTTTATGGCATATCAAAATCTCAGTGGGTCTTTTAATGCCAACAAAATTTTTGAAATAGATTCATAGCGATAGTTTGGTAAAAAAAAAAGTCGTGTATGTATACATATATATTTGAACCATTTTTCAGTTACTTATATTTTAGAGTGTAATCCAACTTTTTTTTTAGGAAATTTGCAATCTTTGATGGTTTTATTTTCGTAAAAAGTTTTTTTTTTTAATTACTCACTTGGTAATATTCTGTTCGCACTATTTTGTATTCTGAGTTCCATTCTCCAATTTATTTTTAGGAATATATAGCTGTTAGTATTACTGATACTTTTTTTAGTATGGCTGATAATAATTTTCTAAGTTACATTCATTTTTTTAAATAAATGTGGCGTTTGCTAAATCAAAGTTGAGGTTGAATTTATTCATCTGTATAACTAAATTGTTAGGAAAATTGTTGTGTATAAGGTCTCTTTTATGTTCATAGATACGTTTGTTTTGTTTTTTTTAATTTCTGTAAGTTTCCCCGAGGAACAGTTTTGGTAATTTATCTTGGACAGTGTAACTCGGATATAAGAGAGTTGTCGGGACCGGAGAAGAAGTATCTTATATCCGGTTTCTCTTATATCCGGGTTTGGTTTATTATATATACATTAACACAGGCGCTAATTTGGGACCAGAGAAAATCTCTCTTATATCCGGGTTTATCTTATATCCGGGTATCTTATATCCGGGTTACACTGTATATACTGGCTTCAGAATTATTATTGCTGTGGTTATTATGAAAAACAGTAAATAGTGCATTGCAGTAGGTTCCCATATTTTATAAATATAAAATTATTCTTGTAAATAATCTAATAAAACCAAAAATGGTTTAATTATTCTGTTGTTAATTCTCAAGAAAAAGAGAATCTAGTTTCATATGCTTGCTTGCTTGGTTTTGATTTGTTTTATGGCATATCAAAACCTCAGTGGGTCATTTAATGCCAACAACATTTTTGAAATAGATTCATAGCGATAGTTTGGTAAAAAAAAAAAGGTATGTATGTATACAGATATATTTGAACCATTTTTCAATGATTAATATTTTTGAGTACAACCCAACTTCTTTTAGGAAATTTACAATCTTAGATTGTTTTAATTTCATAATTTTTTTTTTAATTACTCACTTGGTAATATTTTGTTCACACTATTTTGTATTCTGAGTTCCATTCTCCATTTTTTTTTTCAAATAATGTATAGCTGTTTGTATTACTGGTATTTTTTTTAAGTATTGCTGATAATAATTTTTCCTTCAAAAATTATTGCTGGTAATAATTTTTTTATTACAAAGTATTTCTGGTATTAAATCTATTTTTACACATGTTTGGATGTTAACTACATGCCCATAGCTGGGACCCCAATAGGTGCCACCACCCCGGGGCAGGGCGGACCCGGAAACACCAGCAACCAAGATGCGGCTCCACGCTCCCCACCCCGACCAGAGGCCCCGACCAGAAGCCCCGACCAGAGGCCCCGACCAGAGGCCCCGACCAGAGGCCCCGACCAGAGGCCCCGCCGTCGGACGCAGTCTATCGTCTTACCCAGGACGCGGATGTAGTTTATCGTCATACCCAGGACGGAGAACAGGGGTTACGAGAGATCGCAAAAAGACAAACTTCACTAAGGGCTACAAAGGAGAAGATGTTGTGGAGACCCATGATCGCCCACGTTATTTTTTTTTATGGGATAGAGTTCGATAACTTCGTTTTCTTGAATATTGAAATGCCTAGATTTTTTTTAAAATGATAGTGGAGTTGCTTTCATTGTTTTAAACCAGATATCTTTCTCTTAGCCCGGCACCCAACACCCTGATCAAGTACTTCAGTACAAATTGAACACAGTCTACCGCAGCCAGAGTTTGAACTCATCTCTCTGGTTCCACTTTTTGCTCTTTTATGCCTTACTTTAAATGTGCAGCCAAAATTCGAATACGTTACAAGAGCCAATGGATGCAATAATTAAAGAGCGGTTTAAACAGATTCCAGTTATAAATCGGCCACTAATTCAAAAGGCTACACCTTCTCAAGCAAATTTGCCATCGGTTCGAAATGAAATGTCTGTCGACACTGGCTGACTTTTAATTGGTAAACTGTCAAAACATTATTGATAAACGAACCATTGCAAAGTCAGCAAGCGATGAGTTGCCGTCTGCACAGCCATCTTTAAATCATGTTGCATATAAGACAAATTATTTATTTCAAGTGAATCGATCGAACAGGAAGACGACCCTCCTGACGCAATGACAGGCATGCCGATGACTAAAGAGCTTAAGCGAAATGGTAAGTCCAACGAAACATGGCACTTGTAATACGTGACGCACCCCAGATGATGGCAAAGCAGACTTTGCACTCAGAGAAGGCAGGTGCATCAGCTGGTGGACGTAACAGATACCCTCACAGCCGATAGGTGAAGATCCGCGCCTTCACTCGATATCAACGGCTGCATCTAAAATGTAAACACGTCTACTCTTGTGAAAGCGTTAAAAACTTCGATATCTACATTTGGGAGGGGCATGCTAAATACAAGGCTACAATATATGAAATCTAGTAAGGATCGAACTCACTACTCGGTGATAAGTATACTAACATACTCAACACCATACCCCACGTCGAAACACCCAAATTGACCATTTGATTGTTTAGTCCGTTGGCTGGTTGATACACTGGAAGTGGTCATCACTTTACAAAGCTACAGCCTTTCTGTGCAACACTCTATGGTAGGCGGCATTAATATATCAGATCATCCCATAAGTTCTGTCCGAATTTTTGAATAAAGAAACAAGTGACCAAATGTTACATTTAATTACAGATTCAATCAACAATGTATTTTCCCTGATTATCTATGACTTCCTTCCATCTATTAACAAGCTTACTAATTCCATTACTGTAAAATTCTTTTGGCTTTGATTCGAAGAACTCACAAATGTCAGTTTTAACCTCTTCCTGTGTTACAAAAGCTGTTTGTTCCAAATGATTCTGTAACCTACGAAACAAATGGTAGTCTGAAAGAGCAAGGTCGGGACAATAAGGTGGATGAGGAATTTTCTCCCAACCAAGTTCTTCGATCTTTTGTGACGTGATTCTTTCTGTGTATGGTCGCGCATTTTCCTGATGAAACATCACCCGTTTTCGATTCACTAGAGCAGGTCTTTTTTTCCTCAAAGCTTGGTTCAAACGTTCTAATTGCTGACAGTATATTTGAGCATTAATTGTTGCATTAGGTGGTAAGAATTCAAAGTGGATTATTCCTTGGCAATCCCACCAGATTGAAAGAAGAACATTTTGCCCATGAAGTTCCCTTCTCGGCTGTGGCTGGGGTCCTTCCCCTTTACCAAGCCACTGTCGATAATGTCACAAGTCTATCCAAAAAAGGTGAAACAAGTTGGCGAGAATGGAGAGAATGGAGAGAAGAGCAGATGTCAACTCGGGATTTGAGGTTGTTTTCAGACAATTCATGAGGCACCCATTTCCCAAGTTTAGGAACTTTTCCAAGTTGTTGAAGATGTCGATGAACAGTTGTATGGTTTGAACTGAGAACCACTGCCAATTCCTCAACTGATAAAGCAGGATATTCTTCAAGGGCTGCTTCAAGAAGCTTTTCATCAAACTCAACTGGACGTCCGGTTCGATCTTCATCTTCAAGGGTGAAATCTCCACCTCTGAATTTTGCAATCCATCTTCTGCAAGTTCATTCATTCACACATTCCTCTCCATAAACTGAGTAAATGTTTCTAGCCGCTTCGGCTGCTGAGTTACTTTATTCTTGAACTCATAAAGCATTATGTGCCTCAAATGATTCCTGGGTACTTCCATGTTAGCAGGGTTTTAATCAAACAAAATTTAATTTTATTGTTCTCTGAAATAAGATTTGATCAGTTTAAATGCATCTAAACATAAAAATAATGTTCAGCTCCATTAGACATTATAAAATACTCTTTAAATTTTGTTCATTTTAACAAATAGTTAAAATTCGGACAGAACTTATGGGATGACCTAATACTTTAATTTTTACTGCTTCTGACACAGGATCACGGTACGATGGACCCAGTGATAACTTGAGCGCCTATTGGGAGTTAAACTTAACCCAAACCTCAAGTGGAACTCGTTCATACGATTTGTCTCTATTTGTTGCAGTACCTGACTCCTCCTGATATCCTCTACTTTTACAAGAGAGGTATCAGGCCGAAAATGAAGTACTCCTGCCCTACATAGGCAGGAGTTGCCCAGTCTTCTCTTTCCAGTCTCGATAGAGTCCAAAAGCATCTCCGCGTCCCTGTGAGTGATGAATTATTTTCAACCTTGCAGTCCCTTTCTCCCAGATGAATGGTCGCACTGCTCTAACAATATTTCGAGTTCTAACCAGTTCTAACCTTCACGGCTAAGACGCACATTGTAACGAAACCCCCTTATTTATTTCTCATATTGGTGAGATGAAAGTTCCACTAGAGCGGCTTCTTCCCACGAACCCATATTTTTTGGACTAGACTCCTAGGGTGATTCTGCGATCACTACAAGTCTCGGGTTAACCGTTGTCATCCTCAGATGTCAGTATAAACGGTTCTTTTTACTCTTTAACCTTCTACCTTGTTGCGAATGTGTGAAGTGTTAGAAAGTATCAGACGGTCTGAATGGTGAGATGGCTTAAAATTGGGCGTGTTCAATAATCTTCCATCCACAACAATCAACACAAGACAGAAAATAATGATTCAAAACATAACATTTGATTTCATTGGTCTTAGTGTACATGTACATAAGCTAAAGATTTGATAGAGTTATGTCTCTTAGAAATAGAAATATTTGTACGAAACTCGTAAGGGTTGAAGTAATTATTAGACTGTAGTTTAGATGAATGACTTCCTGTTACATGTTAGGAATTGTGTATTTGTAAAGAGTTCAGAAGAGTTAAGAATTGTACTTGCATGAATGTTGTAATGTTCTTTAACGTCTGACTGCATGGTCAAGACGGGAGTCCTTGAAGGTTACAGTTTGGCAAAAAGGAATTAGACCGAGAAAGAGAGAGAAAACCACTCGTGTTGTGCTTATATAAGATGGCGTATCACGTGACTGGCTAAACCTTAGTTAGCGGGAAAACAGATTTGTCGCGTGCAGGCGATTTGATGGTCGGAACTGATCAATCAGCGAGCTAGTTTTGAGAAGATTAAACAATGAATGCTTGTCGCATAATTTGTATATATTGTGGTGATGATAATTACAACAACCTCGAATAGGTATCAGGTCTTGTATCGGGTGAACATTATTGTAAAAAAAATAATACTGCACCAAAAATATCCTGTGTAAGTGACTTGCTAATCACGGCTCTTCCGCAAGAGTTAGCCCAGTCTGCCACAAGGTAAAAAATATTTCAGCAATTTTTCCGATCGAGCTCAGTACATTGATAAAGTGGAACTCATATACACGGTTCATCGCTAAAGGTTCTGGGAAAATTGGCAGTTTCTTTTGCCGCTCCAGAAAATATGTAACTCTTTTTGCCATTCTTTGTCGTTACAGGAGTCAGGTCAGACCAGAATGGAATATTACTGCCATCTCTGGTCTGGAGATGCCCAATGTCCTCTTTCCGCCAGTAATAGAGTTTGAAATCGTTAATACAGTATTATCGTGGCGGGGGTGACTTATTTTCCACCCTACAGACTCATTCCCAAAGTCGAACGTCTGCCACTACCCTGTCAATATTTCCATGGCAAATGCTCAGACAAGTTAATTCTTTAGAGCCACCAATTCAAGACCTTATCAGCTATAAGCCGCCTTGCTACGACCACAAATTTGAAATACCCTAATTTCTTACGTATTCCATTGTTTCGTTTTTGTTTTTTTTGTTTTTTAAAAGAGTTCCGCTCAGCTTCCTCCCAAGAACCGTTACACTATGGAACAGAGTGAATCGTGGATTTCTCCTACAGTCTAGGGTTAATAGGTATCTGTTCTCTACATCTACATAGTCATCACTCGAATCTTGTTCAGTAACCCTCTATCTTGAGTAACTCTTATACCTGGAATTACATGAACGTTAGTAAAAGAAAATACATTAGTTAGATTTCTTACTATTGCTTTACTGTCGACGTCCTTTCATATATCGATTAATATCATTCAGCACAAACATCAATTTAGCGTTAGTTCTGTCCGTGTAATTCTGTTCTGGTTTTTCTATTGATCCTCTTCTTAATTTATTCGTTGGGCTATCATAATGAAAGGCGGATTGCAGCTTTGTATCTGTTCAAAATTAATTTTTCCTCAGCCAGTTCGCTTCGCTCTAGGTAGCGATCTACGATAATCTTCTTGAAGTTTGCCAAAGGGATTTACTCTGGTCGGAAATATCTCGTCACAAAGCAAGGCTACAATTTGCACATAGACTAAAAACTACATTTGATTTCTATGCAGAAAGAAATCAAGTTGCTTTTAGACAATAGAGTCTTCACAAAACAAAGCTGAATCAACGGCCAAATCTACTTGAACTAATCCCGAAAGAAGCTTGGCATGTCTTTATTTCTCTACTGCTAGACGTTTTATTGGACAACTTCGCTCAAAGCTTATCGAAATTCGATCAATTTGATCTCCCTTTTTTTTTTTATTTCTCCTTTCTTTTTAAACTAAATAATACGATTAAAACAGTAACGAAATGAACCGGCAACCGGTCAGGAAGAACGAGCGAGTTGATTAAGTTGAAATTTGCTTTAATTCAATGCCACCAAAGATTATGTAACTTATACACAGTGATTCAACAATTTGATCCTGTTGAAGGTCACCCTCCGCGGACGGCCACGTGTCAAATCAGTTCGTATCATTTCAGTATTCACTGATCGAATGCTAAATCTTTCAATCTTGAGTTTGTTTTTTGTTTTGTTTTGTTTTTCTTTTCGATATAAAGTACAAAATATTCTGATTGATTGGTTCACAAATTCTACGCCTACAGACATTTGGAGGAATGTATAAAAGCAGAAGATTTACCATTTTTCAGGTGGGGCCTTTATCTCTGCCTCTGGGCAGAGATGGTCAGGAGGGCTGTTTAACTATTTTTTTTTATTAAAATGATAAATAATGTTCTATTTTCTCGGAGTTCCTATTTGAAAAAACGTCTACATGGGTGAAGCGTCATTGTTTGTTTTTTTAGCAAGAATTATATTAACGAAAAGGACTGAAATTTCTAGCCGAACTTCTGCACATGATGATGATGATAATAGCTCATCACCATCGTTGTCATCATTACCATCATCATCAATGGATTAAATAGTAGGTCAAACTGGGCTCTCTAGCCGTGTCCCGCAACCAGTATAGGAGAAGGACAACTCTGAATTCAAAATCGTATGTCTCTAATGATAAAGATGTAGATAGTCTATCGTCATAATCATCTATGAATTAAATAGTAATGCAGACTGGACTCTCTAGCCATGTCCGGCAACCAGTATAGGAGAAGGACAACTCTGAATTCAAAACCGTGTGTGTCTCTAATGATAAAAATGTGGATCTATCATCATCATCTATCATCATCATCGTCGTCGTCGTCATGATGATGATGATCATTCAGATGAAGATAGTTCATCATCATCATCATCATCATCATCATCATCATCATCATCATCATCATCATCATCATCATCTATTTATTAAATAGTAAGGCATACTTGGCTCTCTAGCCGTGTCCGGCAACCAGTGTAGGAGAAGGAGAACTCTGTATTCAAAATTTTATTAGAGAATGTTTTCGTCATTGAAGCATTTTGCCGCGATTGAAAAAAAGGTAATAAAACGTTTGGTTCAAGGCCAGGTGATTATGGCGAGTCGGGAAAAAAGAGACCGACCGGGTTCCAGAATTCTTTACTGTGTTATACTTGCTGTATGTCATAGAGAATTCAAAGACAACAAACGTAAACAAGTGCCTCTATTACAGACAAAAAAAGCCTTTATTCAACGAGCTAAGCAGTTTTAGAATACTATAATATGCAGATTGCAGGTACCAAAATATAAAATTCGTGGTACTGAGCCAGATGTTAAATGTTAGGGTGTGTTCAACCAGGTGTTGAATGTTATATCTGATGTTAAGGTTCCTGATTCCTATAACAGTCTACCCCAGTGAGCGAAATGAAGGGTTCAGTTCAACATTCCAACCACCCGAAGAAGGCCGGAGCGTACAACGGCCGAAACGTTGTTATAAATATGGCGACAAAGATGAGGACAATAGTCAGAATAATGTAAATAGTGTACAGTGGGCTTCTACCAAATAAAATATAAACTAAAAGGAAATGTCAATAAAATCAATTTCTCTACAAACTGTAGATCTGAAAAGAAGACATCAGCGAAACCAAACTCTTGACAAAAACCCTCTTCACAAAAATATGTCAATGAAACCTGATTTACAAACGGATATCTTACAAGCAATACATATTCTATTCAAAAATGTATTGTAAAAATCTTGTCGGCATTAAATAACCGATTGAGGTTGATATGCCGTAAACCAAACCAAACCAAGATCTATTATCCGACTGTAAAAATTTTGTTTTGATTTTGTATATAGTTCCTGCTATTCGCTTGTAACTATTTTCCAGAATGACGCCTATAGACTTTTTTTCTAACGAAATGTTCCGGTTTCTTAATACTTTGCTTAGCTTTGGTAAAACACCTTTCGTTATCCGAATGGTCCTTCGGATTTTGGTGTCGCACATTCCGTCATCTGATAAAACAGTCTCAGTACTTGTTTGGTTTTAGCATTGTTATGGGAACTTACCCATCATAGTAATGGACTATTCCATACATCATAAATACTGCGCCTCAGGAGGAAGCAGTAGTCAGAGTTCGAGTCAGTCCTTTTTGGACGACTCGGCTAGACGGTCGAACTTTCTGCCTCTAAGGGAGAGGGGAACTCTCTGCCTCTGGGCAGAGAGGAACCCGGACGAGGTTCCGCCGAAGGACAGAGCCTCGTTCGGGGAGGTTGACCAACCCGATCCCGAACTCTCTACCTCTGAGGCTAGAGGGGAACTTTCTGCCTCTGAATAGGGAGGAACCCGGACGAGGCTCAGCCGAAGGGTAGAGCCTCGTTTGGGGAGTTTAACCAACCCGATCCCGTGTATACGGGTTCTACGGGCAATTTTTGCACGAGCCTACGGGCTCGGAAAGCCCACATTAAACCGGCCTTGTGCTACATTCGACACACGTGGGCGTGTTGTTGAACATCGTCAGAGTTCGAGTCAGTCCTTTTTGGACGAATCGGCTAGACGGTCGAACTCTCTGCCTCTGGGCAGAGAGGAACTCTCTGCCTCTGAGAAGAGAGGAACCCGGACGAGGCTCCGGCGAAGGGCAGAGCCTCGTTCGGGGAGGTTGACCAACCCGATCCCTTTTATACGGGTTCTACGGGCATTTTTTGGCCTAGCCTACGGGCTCGGTGAGCCCACATTAAACCGGCCTTGTGCCACATTCGACACACGTGGGCGTGTTGTTGAACATCGTCAGAGTGAGTGAGTCAGTCAGAGATAGAGTCGCGCCAGACGATTACTGTAAGACATTGGAATAGTGATACTGGTCGAGACAACATAGTTCTCTCTCTAACCTAACCTGATTGTTATTACTAACACTTCTATTCTTTTGTACATATTCTGTTTGTAATATATCTGTGTTATTCCATACCTGTGTTCGAGTTATTCTTCATTGGTTCTACCTTGGACCATCACCGTGGTACAAACAACATGGACCATAACAAGCATCAAACTGTAATTCGTTTGATTTTCTAGCATAAATATTTCTGCTGCTTTGTTTAAATAACTTCGGTGAATATTTGGATATGTGCCCCGTACAAAATGAATGCGCCTTTATCTGAGCAAATATTTCCCCACCCCTCACTTCAGAATCTCAGAGCGATTTGAGATTGAAATTACTTCCCCCATCATAATCGATTATATATTTTTGATAGTGCAGGCAGCTTAAACGTTATACATCTATTGGGTTCACGGCTTGGAAATTACGAAAATGAAGAACATTTTTATGAAAAAATTAGCACTGTACTAAAAACAGCTTAGTTAATCTTCATCATTTCAGTTACACACTGCTTACTTTTTTTTAATACTTTCACCCCAAGCAAGGCGATAAAGCCACTAAGACACAAGGAGTTACTGAGTTCGAAAGAATCTGAGAAGAAACATTATTGAATAAAATGGTCATGGCAATCGTAATATTAGTCGTTTTCTTATTAGTCATTATAGGCATTCATTGACTGGGCCTTTTGACTTGCTGTTGGTTGAAATCTTTTTCTTAAAACAATTTTCCAATAAATAGGTTCCTCTTGTCCAGTAGCTACCAATTCTCATTCCAGTACAGATGGAGGCCTTTTGTTTGGGGTAGTATGGAATGTCAGTATCTTGAACCTGTCAGTATTCTCTCTTCGAGTTAAATGTGTTACGCATTTTCGTTGTTACTGCTGCTGAAAGTCTTCAAGTTATGTAGTTTCTGTTATCCTGTATATCAGAGCCAGCCCACGTCGTTCTAAGAAGGACGGTCTTCACTAAGGCCTACACGCTTCATTCGCTCGAAGCCGCTTTTAACCATATGGCATATGAAATTACATACGGTAAAAACTCGGATCACGAATTTAATTCGTTCCTAAAGCCCGTTCGTAATCTGAAATGTTCGTAAACCGAAACTATTTTTCAAAGAGGAATCAATGTAAAATGGATTTATCCGTTCCTAGTCCGAAGATGATTTCTTATTTAAACTTTAACAACAATACTTTGTGCATAATTTTATACACAAAACTAATGAAAATCATTAAATCTAAGAAAAAATAAATAAACCCAATACTAAACAGATATAATATAGACAAACATTTTAACTTTACCGTACCTGTAAGTAGGAGAGTTGATGGCGTAAGGGGAAGGAAAGAGATGTTATTGTTTGGAAAAGGGAAGGAAAGACATGACCGTCTCTTTATTTATAAGAATTGTATTGTAGAATAACAATAGAATATCAACACTTACCGGCGTAAGGGTCCCAGCTAGCGTCCAGCTAGCAGACAGAAATATAGCAGGTTGTAACTCAATACAAACCCTGCAAACTGACTGATGAATCAATCTAGTATTTATACAGAAATACCTCCACTCATGTACCAGCAGCCAATCACAGCCCAAGCAATGGACTATCCCACTTGAGCACAATGAGATGCTCCATGGCACCATAAATAGCTCTCTTTCTCAAGGTGGATTATTCTTTTCTCAGCTTGTTCCACAACTGAGTGCTTATCTTGACAACGTGATTGTTCTACAAGTATAGATTGTTGATTTTGCCGTATGAAACTGAGTAGGGAGAGACAAAATCATCACCATAAAGACAATATTATTAACAATTGTTTTTCTCTTAACCTTTTCTTTACCAATATCACTGCCAGCTTTCTTAGGAGCCATCACTGAAGACAAATGAAAAGAAAAAAGTCACAGTACAATAAAATTGGAAAAGAAAAGCACGGGACAACACACGAATATATACAACATGGCGGACGACCAAGAAATGATTCCGTTCGGGTTAACTCGCTTCGGCTCGGTTCGGCAATGTTGTTCGAGAACCGAGGTATTTAAATCTCGAATTTCCTGTTCGAAATCCGATTTGTTCGACATGTGAGACTTTCGAGAACGGAGATTGCTCTGTATATGGTTTATTACTTCGATAATAACAAGAAGATACATGTTTATTATTTATTTTTAAATTTAAATGGCGGTAATGATTTTAGTCAAATAATACAGGTCAGCTCAATAGTATTTTTATTGACTGATGGGAAATCTAATCTTAGTTTAAAATCTAATGTTTAGTTTTCGAAATCCAAAAATAAATGAATTTTAATGAAAGAATATCAAAATAATGAGTGGTTATTAATGTTAATGAAGAGAATATAAAAATAATGAATACTAATGAATGTTAATGAATGAATATAAAAATAATGTTTGTTATTGAATGAATATAAAAAATAATGAATGTTATTGAATGAATATAAAAAATAATGAATGTTATTGAATGAGTATAAAAAATAATGAATGTTATTAAATGAATTTAAAAAATAATGAAAGTTATTGAATGAATATAAAAATAATGAATGTTATTAAATGAATGTAAAACTAATTAATGTTAGTGAATTTTAATGTATGAAGATAAAAAATATTGAATGTTAATGAATGAATATATAGAAATAATGAATGTTAATGAATGTTATTGAATGAGTATAAAAAATAATGAATGTTATTGAATGTTATAGAATGAGTATAAAAATAATGAAAGTTATTGAATGAATTTAAAATAATGAATGTTATTGAATGAATATAAAATAATGAATGTTATTGAATGAATATAAAAATAATGAATGTTAGTGTATTTTAATGTATGAAGATAAAAAGTAATGAATGTTATTGAATGAGTATAAAAATAATGAATGTTAATGAATGTTATTGAATGAAGATAAAAAATAATGAATGTTATTGAATGAGTATAAAAATAATGAATGTTAATGTATGTTATTGAATGAATATAAAAAATAATGAATATTATTGAATGTTATTGAAGGAATACAAAAAATAATGAATGTTATTGAATGAATATATAGAAATAATGAATGTTAATGAATGTTATTGAATGAGTATAAAAAATAATGAATGTTATTGAATGTTATTGAATGAATATAGAAAATAATGAAAGTTATTGAATGAATTTAAAATAATGAATGTTATTGAATGAATATAAAAATAATGAATGTTAGTGTATTTTAATGTATGAAGATAAAACATAATGAATGTTATTGAATGAATATAAAATAATGAATGTTATTGAATGTTATTGAATGAATATAGAAAATAATGAAAGTTATTGAATGAATTTAAAATAATGAATGTTATGGAATGAATATAAAAATAATGAATGTTAGTGTATTTTAATGTATGAAGATAAAAAATAATGAATGGTATTGAATGAGTATAAAAATAGTGAATGTTAATGAATGTTATTGAGTGAATATAAAAAATAATTAATGTTATTGAATGAATATTAAAAAATGAATGCTAGTGAATTTTAATGTATGAAGATAAAAATAATGAATGTTAATGAATGTTATTGAATGAATATAAAAAATAATGAATGTTATTGAAGGAATACAAAAAATAATGAATGTTATTGAATGAATATATAGAATTAATGAATGTTAATGAATGTTATTGAATGAGTATAAAAATAATGAATGTTATTGAATGTTATTGAATGAATATAAAAACTAATGAAAGTCATTGAATGAATATAAAATAATGAATGTTATTGAATGAATATAAAAATAATGAATGTTAGTGTATTTTAATGTATGAAGATAAAAAAAATGAATGTTATTGAATGAGTATAAAAATAATGAATGTTAATGAATGTTATTGAATGAATATAAAAAATAATGAATATTATTGAATGTTATTGAAGGAATACAAAAAATAATGAATGTTATTGAATGTTATAGAATGAGTATAAAAATAATGAAAGTTATTGAATGAATTTAAAATAATGAATGTTATTGAATGAATATAAAATAATGAATGTTATTGAATGAATATAAAAATACTGAATGTTAGTGTATTTTAATGTATGAAGATAAAAAATAATGAATGGTATTGAATGAGTATAAAAATAGTGAATGTTAATGAATGTTATTGAGTGAATATAAAAAATAATTAATGTTATTGAATGAATATTAAAAAATGAATGCTAGTGAATTTTAATGTATGAAGATAAAAATAATGAATGTTAATGAATGTTATTGAATGAATATAAAAAATAATGAATGTTATTGAAGGAATACAAAAAATAATGAATGTTATTGAATGAATATATAGAATTAATGAATGTTAATGAATGTTATTGAATGAGTATAAAAATAATGAATGTTATTGAATGAATATATAGAAATAATGAATGTTATTGAATGAGTATAAAAATAATGAAAGTTATTGAATGAATATAGAAAATAATGAAAGTTATTGAATGAATATAAAATAATGAATGGTATTGAATGAATATAAACATAATGAATGTTATTGAATGTTATTGAATGAATATAAAAATAATGAAAGTTATTGAATGAATTTAAAATAATGAATGTTATTGAATGAATATAAAATAATTAATGTTATTGAATGAATATAAAAATAATGAATGTTAGTGTATTTTAATGTATGAAGATAAAAAATAATGAATGGTATAGAATGAGTATAAAAATAGTGAATGTTAATGAATGTTATTGAGTGAATATAAAAAATAATTAATGTTATTGAATGAATATTAAAAAATGAATGCTAGTGAATTATAATGTATGAAGATAAAAATAATGAATGTTAATGAATGTTATTGAATGAATATAAAAAATAATGAATGTTATTGAAGGAATACAAAAAATAATGAATGTTATTGAATGAATATATAGAAATAATGAATGTTAATGAATGTTATTGAATGAGTATAAAAATAATGAATGTTATTGAATGTTATTGAATGAATATAAAAACTAATGAAAGTCATTGAATAAATATAAAATAATGAATGTTATTGAATGAATATAAAATAATGAATGTTATTGAATGAATATAAAAATAATGAATGTTAGTGTATTTTAATGTATGAAGATAAAAAAAATGAATGTTATTGAATGAGTATAAAAATAATGAATGTTATTGAATGTTATTGAATGAATATAGAAAATAATGAAAGTTATTGAATGAATTTAAAATAATGAATGTTATTGAATGAATATAAAAATAATGAATGTTAGTGTATTTTAATGTATGAAGATAAAACATAATGAATGTTATTGAATGAATATAAAATAATGAATGTTATTGAATGTTATTGAATGAATATAGAAAATAATGAAAGTTATTGAATGAATTTAAAATAATGAATGTTATGGAATGAATATAAAAATAATGAATGTTAGTGTATTTTAATGTATGAAGATAAAAAATAATGAATGGTATTGAATGAGTATAAAAATAGTGAATGTTAATGAATGTTATTGAGTGAATATAAAAAATAATTAATGTTATTGAATGAATATTAAAAAATGAATGCTAGTGAATTTTAATGTATGAAGATAAAAATAATGAATGTTAATGAATGTTATTGAATGAATATAAAAAATAATGAATGTTATTGAAGGAATACAGAAAATAATGAATGTTATTGAATGAATATATAGAATTAATGAATGTTAATGAATGTTATTGAATGAGTATAAAAATAATGAATGTTATTGAATGTTATTGAATGAATATAAAAACTAATGAAAGTCATTGAATGAATATAAAATAATGAATGTTATTGAATGAATATAAAAATAATGAATGTTAGTGTATTTTAATGTATGAAGATAAAAAAAATGAATGTTATTGAATGAGTATAAAAATAATGAATGTTAATGAATGTTATTGAATGAATATAAAAAATAATGAATATTATTGAATGTTATTGAAGGAATACAAAAAATAATGAATGTTATTGAATGTTATAGAATGAGTATAAAAATAATGAAAGTTATTGAATGAATTTAAAATAATGAATGTTATTGAATGAATATAAAATAATGAATGTTATTGAATGAATATAAAAATACTGAATGTTAGTGTATTTTAATGTATGAAGATAAAAAATAATGAATGGTATTGAATGAGTATAAAAATAGTGAATGTTAATGAATGTTATTGAGTGAATATAAAAAATAATTAATGTTATTGAATGAATATTAAAAAATGAATGCTAGTGAATTTTAATGTATGAAGATAAAAATAATGAATGTTAATGAATGTTATTGAATGAATATAAAAAATAATGAATGTTATTGAAGGAATACAAAAAATAATGAATGTTATTGAATGAATATATAGAATTAATGAATGTTAATGAATGTTATTGAATGAGTATAAAAATAATGAATGTTATTGAATGAATATATAGAAATAATGAATGTTAATGAATGTTATTGAATGAGTATAAAAATAATGAAAGTTATTGAATGAATTTAAAATAATGAATGTTATTGAATGAATATAAAATAATGAATGTTATTGAATGAATATAAAAATAATGAATGTTAGTGTATTTTAATGTATGAAGATAAAAAATAATGAATGGTATAGAATGAGTATAAAAATAGTGAATGTTAATGAATGTTATTGAGTGAATATAAAAAAATAATTAATGTTATTGAATGAATATTAAAAAATGAATGCTAGTGAATTATAATGTATGAAGATAAAAATAATGAATGTTAATGAATGTTATTGAATGAATATAAAAAATAATGAATGTTATTGAAGGAATACAAAAAATAATGAATGTTATTGAATGAATATATAGAAATAATGAATGTTAATGAATGTTATTGAATGAGTATAAAAATAATGAATGTTATTGAATGTTATTGAATGAATATAAAAACTAATGAAAGTCATTGAATAAATATAAAATAATGAATGTTATTGAATGAATATAAAATAATGAATGTTATTGAATGAATATAAAAATAATGAATGTTAGTGTATTTTAATGTATGAAGATAAAAAAAATGAATGTTATTGAATGAGTATAAAAATAATGAATGTTAATGAATGTTATTGAATGAATATAAAAAATAATGAATATTATTGAATGTTATTGAAGGAATACAAAAAATAATGAATGTTATTGAATGTTATAGAATGAGTATAAAAATAATGAAAGTTATTGAATGAATTTAAAATAATGAATGTTATTGAATGAATATAAAATAATGAATGTTATTGAATGAATATAAAAATACTGAATGTTAGTGTATTTTAATGTATGAAGATAAAAAGTAATGAATGTTATTGAATGAGTATAAAAATAATGAATGTTAATGAATGTTATTGAATGAAGATAAAAAATAATGAATGTTATTGAATGAGTATAAAAATAATGAATGTTAATGAATGTTATTGAATGAATATAAAAAATAATGAATATTATTGAATGTTATTGAAGGAATACAAAAAATAATGAATGTTATTGAATGAATATATAGAAATAATGAATGTTAATGAATGTTATTGAATGAGTATAAAAATAATGAATGTTATTGAATGAATATATAGAAATAATGAATGTTAATGAATGTTATTGAATGAGTATAAAAATAATGAAAGTTATTGAATGAATATAGAAAATAATGAAAGTTATTGAATGAATATAAAATAATGAATGGTATTGAATGAATATAAACATAATGAATGTTATTGAATGTTATTGAATGAATATAAAAATAATGAAAGTTATTGAATGAATTTAAAATAATGAATGTTATTGAATGAATATAAAATAATTAATGTTATTGAATGAATATAAAAATAATGAATGTTAGTGTATTTTAATGTATGAAGATAAAAAATAATGAATGGTATAGAATGAGTATAAAAATAGTGAATGTTAATGAATGTTATTGAGTGAATATAAAAAATAATTAATGTTATTGAATGAATATTAAAAAATGAATGCTAGTGAATTATAATGTATGAAGATAAAAATAATGAATGTTAATGAATGTTATTGAATGAATATAAAAAATAATGAATGTTATTGAAGGAATACAAAAAATAATGAATGTTATTGAATGAATATATAGAAATAATGAATGTTAATGAATGTTATTGAATGAGTATAAAAATAATGAATGTTATTGAATGTTATTGAATGAATATAAAAACTAATGAAAGTCATTGAATAAATATAAAATAATGAATGTTATTGAATGAATATAAAATAATGAATGTTATTGAATGAATATAAAAATAATGAATGTTAGTGTATTTTAATGTATGAAGATAAAAAAAATGAATGTTATTGAATGAGTATAAAAATAATGAATGTTATTGAATGTTATTGAATGAATATAGAAAATAATGAAAGTTATTGAATGAATTTAAAATAATGAATGTTATTGAATGAATATAAAAATAATGAATGTTAGTGTATTTTAATGTATGAAGATAAAACATAATGAATGTTATTGAATGAATATAAAATAATGAATGTTATTGAATGTTATTGAATGAATATAGAAAATAATGAAAGTTATTGAATGAATTTAAAATAATGAATGTTATGGAATGAATATAAAAATAATGAATGTTAGTGTATTTTAATGTATGAAGATAAAAAATAATGAATGGTATTGAATGAGTATAAAAATAGTGAATGTTAATGAATGTTATTGAGTGAATATAAAAAATAATTAATGTTATTGAATGAATATTAAAAAATGAATGCTAGTGAATTTTAATGTATGAAGATAAAAATAATGAATGTTAATGAATGTTATTGAATGAATATAAAAAATAATGAATGTTATTGAAGGAATACAGAAAATAATGAATGTTATTGAATGAATATATAGAATTAATGAATGTTAATGAATGTTATTGAATGAGTATAAAAATAATGAATGTTATTGAATGTTATTGAATGAATATAAAAACTAATGAAAGTCATTGAATGAATATAAAATAATGAATGTTATTGAATGAATATAAAAATAATGAATGTTAGTGTATTTTAATGTATGAAGATAAAAAAAATGAATGTTATTGAATGAGTATAAAAATAATGAATGTTAATGAATGTTATTGAATGAATATAAAAAATAATGAATATTATTGAATGTTATTGAAGGAATACAAAAAATAATGAATGTTATTGAATGTTATAGAATGAGTATAAAAATAATGAAAGTTATTGAATGAATTTAAAATAATGAATGTTATTGAATGAATATAAAATAATGAATGTTATTGAATGAATATAAAAATACTGAATGTTAGTGTATTTTAATGTATGAAGATAAAAAATAATGAATGGTATTGAATGAGTATAAAAATAGTGAATGTTAATGAATGTTATTGAGTGAATATAAAAAATAATTAATGTTATTGAATGAATATTAAAAAATGAATGCTAGTGAATTTTAATGTATGAAGATAAAAATAATGAATGTTAATGAATGTTATTGAATGAATATAAAAAATAATGAATGTTATTGAAGGAATACAAAAAATAATGAATGTTATTGAATGAATATATAGAATTAATGAATGTTAATGAATGTTATTGAATGAGTATAAAAATAATGAATGTTATTGAATGAATATATAGAAATAATGAATGTTAATGAATGTTATTGAATGAGTATAAAAATAATGAAAGTTATTGAATGAATTTAAAATAATGAATGTTATTGAATGAATATAAAATAATGAATGTTATTGAATGAATATAAAAATAATGAATGTTAGTGTATTTTAATGTATGAAGATAAAAAATAATGAATGGTATAGAATGAGTATAAAAATAGTGAATGTTAATGAATGTTATTGAGTGAATATAAAAAAATAATTAATGTTATTGAATGAATA
Organism: Acanthosepion esculentum; assembly: GCA_964036315.1. NCBI lineage: Eukaryota > Metazoa > Mollusca > Cephalopoda > Sepiida > Sepiidae > Acanthosepion > Acanthosepion esculentum. The sequence continues at coordinate 120,347,354 of OZ038484.1, forward strand.
TTAAAAAATGAATGCTAGTGAATTATAATGTATGAAGATAAAAATAATGAATGTTAATGAATGTTATTGAATGAATATAAAAAATAATGAATGTTATTGAAGGAATACAAAAAATAATGAATGTTATTGAATGAATATATAGAAATAATGAATGTTAATGAATGTTATTGAATGAGTATAAAAATAATGAATGTTATTGAATGTTATTGAATGAATATAAAAACTAATGAAAGTCATTGAATAAATATAAAATAATGAATGTTATTGAATGAATATAAAATAATGAATGTTATTGAATGAATATAAAAATAATGAATGTTAGTGTATTTTAATGTATGAAGATAAAAAAAATGAATGTTATTGAATGAGTATAAAAATAATGAATGTTAATGAATGTTATTGAATGAATATAAAAAATAATGAATATTATTGAATGTTATTGAAGGAATACAAAAAATAATGAATGTTATTGAATGTTATAGAATGAGTATAAAAATAATGAAAGTTATTGAATGAATTTAAAATAATGAATGTTATTGAATGAATATAAAATAATGAATGTTATTGAATGAATATAAAAATACTGAATGTTAGTGTATTTTAATGTATGAAGATAAAAAGTAATGAATGTTATTGAATGAGTATAAAAATAATGAATGTTAATGAATATTATTGAATGAAGATAAAAAATAATGAATGTTATTGAATGAGTATAAAAATAATGAATGTTAATGAATGTTATTGAATGAATATAAAAAATAATGAATATTATTGAATGTTATTGAAGGAATACAAAAAATAATGAATGTTATTGAATGAATATATAGAAATAATGAATGTTAATGAATGTTATTGAATGAGTATAAAAATAATGAATGTTATTGAATGAATATATAGAAATAATGAATGTTAATGAATGTTATTGAATGAGTATAAAAATAATGAAAGTTATTGAATGAATATAGAAAATAATGAAAGTTATTGAATGAATATAAAATAATGAATGGTATTGAATGAATATAAACATAATGAATGTTATTGAATGTTATTGAATGAATATAAAAATAATGAAAGTTATTGAATAAATATAAGATAATGAATGTTATTGAATGAATATAAAATAATTAATGTTATTGAATGAATATAAAAATAATGAATGTTAGTGTATTTTAATGTATGAAGATAAAAAATAATGAATGGTATAGAATGAGTATAAAAATAGTGAATGTTAATGAATGTTATTGAGTGAATATAAAAAATAATTAATGTTATTGAATGAATATTAAAAAATGAATGCTAGTGAATTATAATGTATGAAGATAAAAATAATGAATGTTAATGAATGTTATTGAATGAATATAAAAAATAATGAATGTTATTGAAGGAATACAAAAAATAATGAATGTTATTGAATGAATATATAGAAATAATGAATGTTAATGAATGTTATTGAATGAGTATAAAAATAATGAATGTTATTGAATGTTATTGAATGAATATAAAAACTAATGAAAGTCATTGAATAAATATAAAATAATGAATGTTATTGAATGAATATAAAATAATGAATGTTATTGAATGAATATAAAAATAATGAATGTTAGTGTATTTTAATGTATGAAGATAAAAAAAATGAATGTTATTGAATGAGTATAAAAATAATGAATGTTATTGAATGTTATTGAATGAATATAGAAAATAATGAAAGTTATTGAATGAATTTAAAATAATGAATGTTATTGAATGAATATAAAAATAATGAATGTTAGTGTATTTTAATGTATGAAGATAAAACATAATGAATGTTATTGAATGAATATAAAATAATGAATGTTATTGAATGTTATTGAATGAATATAGAAAATAATGAAAGTTATTGAATGAATTTAAAATAATGAATGTTATGGAATGAATATAAAAATAATGAATGTTAGTGTATTTTAATGTATGAAGATAAAAAATAATGAATGGTATTGAATGAGTATAAAAATAGTGAATGTTAATGAATGTTATTGAGTGAATATAAAAAATAATTAATGTTATTGAATGAATATTAAAAAATGAATGCTAGTGAATTTTAATGTATGAAGATAAAAATAATGAATGTTAATGAATGTTATTGAATGAATATAAAAAATAATGAATGTTATTGAAGGAATACAAAAAATAATGAATGTTATTGAATGAATATATAGAATTAATGAATGTTAATGAATGTTATTGAATGAGTATAAAAATAATGAATGTTATTGAATGTTATTGAATGAATATAAAAACTAATGAAAGTCATTGAATGAATATAAAATAATGAATGTTATTGAATGAATATAAAAATAATGAATGTTAGTGTATTTTAATGTATGAAGATAAAAAAAATGAATGTTATTGAATGAGTATAAAAATAATGAATGTTAATGAATGTTATTGAATGAATATAAAAAATAATGAATATTATTGAATGTTATTGAAGGAATACAAAAAATAATGAATGTTATTGAATGTTATAGAATGAGTATAAAAATAATGAAAGTTATTGAATGAATTTAAAATAATGAATGTTATTGAATGAATATAAAATAATGAATGTTATTGAATGAATATAAAAATACTGAATGTTAGTGTATTTTAATGTATGAAGATAAAAAATAATGAATGGTATTGAATGAGTATAAAAATAGTGAATGTTAATGAATGTTATTGAGTGAATATAAAAAATAATTAATGTTATTGAATGAATATTAAAAAATGAATGCTAGTGAATTTTAATGTATGAAGATAAAAATAATGAATGTTAATGAATGTTATTGAATGAATATAAAAAATAATGAATGTTATTGAAGGAATACAAAAAATAATGAATGTTATTGAATGAATATATAGAAATAATGAATGTTAATGAATGTTATTGAATGAGTATAAAAATAATGAATGTTATTGAATGTTATTGAATGAATATAAAAACTAATGAAAGTCATTGAATAAATATAAAATAATGAATGTTATTGAATGAATATAAAATAATGAATGTTATTGAATGAATATAAAAATAATGAATGTTAGTGTATTTTAATGTATGAAGATAAAAAAAATGAATGTTATTGAATGAGTATAAAAATAATGAATGTTAATGAATGTTATTGAATGAATATAAAAAATAATGAATATTATTGAATGTTATTGAAGGAATACAAAAAATAATGAATGTTATTGAATGTTATAGAATGAGTATAAAAATAATGAAAGTTATTGAATGAATTTAAAATAATGAATGTTATTGAATGAATATAAAATAATGAATGTTATTGAATGAATATAAAAATACTGAATGTTAGTGTATTTTAATGTATGAAGATAAAAAGTAATGAATGTTATTGAATGAGTATAAAAATAATGAATGTTAATGAATATTATTGAATGAAGATAAAAAATAATGAATGTTATTGAATGAGTATAAAAATAATGAATGTTAATGAATGTTATTGAATGAATATAAAAAATAATGAATATTATTGAATGTTATTGAAGGAATACAAAAAATAATGAATGTTATTGAATGAATATATAGAAATAATGAATGTTAATGAATGTTATTGAATGAGTATAAAAATAATGAATGTTATTGAATGAATATATAGAAATAATGAATGTTAATGAATGTTATTGAATGAGTATAAAAATAATGAAAGTTATTGAATGAATATAGAAAATAATGAAAGTTATTGAATGAATATAAAATAATGAATGGTATTGAATGAATATAAACATAATGAATGTTATTGAATGTTATTGAATGAATATAAAAATAATGAAAGTTATTGAATAAATATAAGATAATGAATGTTATTGAATGAATATAAAATAATGAATGTTATTGAATGAATATAAAAATAATGAATGTTAGTGTATTTTAATGTATGAAGATAAAAAATAATGAATGTTATTGAATGAGTATAAAAATAATGAATGTTAATGAATGTTATTGAATGAAGATAAAAAATAATGAATGTTATTGAATGAGTATAAAAATAATGAATGTTAATGAATGTTATTGAATGAATATAAAAAATAATTAATGTTATTGAATGAATATTAAAAAATGAATGCTAGTGAATTTTAATGTATGAAGATAAAATAATGAATGTTAATGAATGTTATTGAATGAATATAAAAAATAATGAACGTTATTGAATGTTATTAAGGAATACAAAAAATAATGAATGTTATTGAATGAATATATAGAAATAATTATTGTTAATGAATGTTATTGAATGAGTATAAAAAATAATGAATGTTATTGAATGTTATTGAATGAATATAACAATAGTGAAAGTTATTGAATGAATTTAAAATAATGAATGTTATTGAATGAATATAAAATAATGAATGTTATTGAATGAATATAAAAATAATGAATGTTAGTGTATTTTAATGTATGAAGATAAAACATAATGAATGGTATTGAATGAGTATAAAAATAATGAATGTTAATGAATGTTATTGAATGAAGATAAAAAATAATGAATGTTATTGAATGTTATTGAATGAATATAAAAAATAATGAAAGTTATTGAATGAATATAAAATAATGAATGTTATTGAATGAATATAAAATAATGAATGTTATTGAATGAATATAAAAATAATGAATGTTAGTGTACTTTAATGTATGAACATAAAAAATAATGAATGTTATTGAATGAGTATAAAAATAATGAATGTTAATGAATGTTATTGAATGAAGATAAAAAATAATGAATGTTATTGAATGTTATTAAGGAATACAAAAAATAATGAATGTTATTGAATGAATATATAGAAATAATGTATGTTAATGAATGTTATTGAATGAGTATAAAAAATAATGAAAGTTATTGAATGAGTATAAAATAATGAATGTTATTGAATGAATATAAAAATAATGAATGTTAGTGAATTTTAATGTATGAAGATAAAAATAATGAATGTTATTGAATGTTATTGAATGAATATAAAAAATAATGAATGTTATTGAATGAGTATAAAAATAATGAATCTTAATGAATGTTATTGAATGAATATAAAAAATAATTAATGTTATTGAATGAATATAAAAAATAATAAATGTTAATGAATGTTATTGAATGAATTTAAAAAATAATTAAGGTTATTGAATGAATGTAAAAAATAATGAATGAATATTCAAAAAATAATGAATGTTAAAATAAATAAACAAAATAAACCAGTCAATAGCATTCTTTTTTGCGTCCTCCTTGCCAAAAGCTAATCCATAGAACATTACGCTCGTCCATTTCAAGCGTTCAACTTCCCAAAGAATACGAGGATGTGAACAAAGGTCCTTGATATTTGAGAGCGAAGCTTGAAAACATTTGGAAAAAATAACAAAATATCAACTTCGCCCAATTTATGCAGGACTTCGAGCAAAATACTCAACACCATAACCGAAAATATAATAAAAAAATAAACACAGATCTTGTCAGTTCTTTGTAATCGAACTTGCTTGGATAAAAAATTTTACAGATTTAAATTCATTTGTACGCAAATGTGTGTGCGTGTGTATCTGTGTGTGTAAATATATTTATGTGAAATTCTTCGAAATAAGCCACCCATCCCCGATCTAGCAGACGGAGTGAGGATCCAACTAAAAATACCGGTTCAAAACATTAGCCTAAATATATTAATTATTTACATACTCCTGCCTTCTCTCACCTCACGCCGTTTCGTAACCCCACCCCGAGCGTTGAACTCTTTTCGACCTTCGCGGTGCTTCAACCGAAATTCTTGTCCTTCATCCCCAGTTTCTTCACCAGACGAACTGACAACCCGACGTACGTCCAGAATGTGTCTAGGCACTCCGTTGACTGACACATTGATCGAGGATCGCACACCAGTCAACGTGTCCCTCTCCCCCACTTACGTCGCGTAAAGTGCGCCAAGTGGCTTGACCCAGACCTCCTCTTCTGTTCGGACATATACAGCTACCCAACCCTTCTTCATTGGACACCATCGGCACAGCTCTCGGATGGTTGTACTTTAACACCGCCTTTTGCCGTACTAACTCCCATAATTGACACGACTTAAGTGACATATTGCACTAAAAAAAGCTACTGGCTCGATTCGTTATATTTGTCTAACCTATCAGCTATGGCTTGGTGTGGTAGTGTCTTTCTCCAATCGTATTTCCTTTCAGCTGGTAACAGGATCGAAAACAGAACATGATCAACCCGTCCTATATTTCCCTGACTACCTTAGATCAATGGTTCCCAACGTGGGGCGCATTCCTCACCGGTGAGGCATGGTAATATTTTGGTGGGGCACGCGCAAGATGTGCAACCTTCGGGTTACTATACCAACAGAATAAGGGGAGAGAATGAGTTATTGACAATGAACTGTTTTCTAGTGAGCTCAAATTTCATTCTGCATTATTATTTCATGATTAAAATAATCAAAATATATTACAGAATATGCTTTCATTTTATATTTCTGTTTTTCAATTCTCTTTTATGTTTTGAAGCTATATACATACACACACACACACACACACACACATATATATATATATATATATATATATATATATATATATATATATATATATATATATGGTCATTCAACATCATCACTTGATAAGACACCGGAGGTGTTGAAACAAAATGGTTATTTTTGTAGTGATTTTATAACATATTTATGTTATAATTTTTAAATAAACAATTATATATATATATATATATATATATATATATATATATATATATTAAGACATTTTTTATGTTTATACGTTCTATTTATAGATACAGATATTAAAGTAAATGCTCTGTTTATAATAAAGAGTATTAACGACATTTACCGGCCTGATTGCCAGAGAATTTTCTTAGAAAATATGCGTCATCCGACAGGAATCGAACCTTGTATATATTGGTGTTACAAACGTGCCTGTAAGAGACATGTACAGACTCTCACTTGATGTTCATTCTGGAAAGATGAAGATGGTGACATTCAGGCCGGTAAATGTCGTTAATACTGTTTATTATAAACAGAGCATTTACTTAAATATTTGTATCTATAAAAATAACATATAAACATAAAAAATGTCTTAAAATAATTGTCGGACTTTATCCATTTCATAATATATATATATATATATATATATATTTAACTATCTATTTGTTTTTTAATTTTTCTGTTTCATGGACGCCTTTGTATTTGGAGGCTTGTTTAGAGACCAAGTTAATGGCCCTTTAAGCTTCCTTCAGGTGAATTGCCGTAAAATTTTGAATATGTAAGAATTAAATATTAAAGCCGGGGGGCACCAGAATTTTAGAAATACCAAAGTGTGGCATGACCCAAAATCTGTTGGGAACCACTGCCTTAGATCGAAATGCTGTACTATATACTATAAGTTCCTCTTCCACTAGACATCTAACAATGCTTTCAGGATTTGGGCAATAGAGGCTGTCGTTTCTTATCTGATATTTCTGTATACAGCCATTCGTCCAGGTCGGATATCGAAAAATACATTAATATTTTTATACTTTCAAGATTTAAAATTATATTATCTTGTTTTGTGACAAATTTCACCAAACTCGGTAAAAACAAATATTTGTTTTTTGTAGATTTCCTCTTAGACAATTTCACTGTTTCCTATTCTAAAATAGACTGTGATTCTTCTCATAACAGTGACAAGACAATCAGAGATTCTTAATATTATTTGGAAGCGTTTAGCATATAATTTAGCTTCATGGTTTTGATTTTTATTCAGTGAAGCGTGTACCTGTCTATATTTCTGAGACGAGGTATTATGTACACTATTTACATTATTCGGACTATTGTCCTTATCTTTGTCGCCATATTTATTACGTTTCCGGCTGTCAGTATCTGTCTATATTTTGAGATGAGGAATTATGTAAATTTTTACATTATTCGGACTATTGTCCTCATTGTTGTTGCCATATTTATTACGACGTTTCGGCCGATGTACGCTCCGGCCTTCTTCAGGAGGTTGGAACGTCGAACTGGACCCTTTATTTCGCTCTCTGGGGTAGACTGTTCTAGTTCCACGTGCCATGTTTAATGGATGTCAGTTATCAGTTATCGCCTGTTAATTCCCCTCTGAAAGTTCTCCACTGCCTTAACCGGGTATTGAACTCCTGTCACTTGATCTAACTAACTGGATCAAACTAACGCCTTCAACCACTGTGCCATGTGTCCTTGAAAACACATGGCACAGTGGATAAAGGTGTTAGTTAGATCCAGTAACACGTAGATACACCCAATAGATGTAATTCAAATTTAAAACACACACACACACACACACACAAAGAACGTGTACTTAACACGTGTACACACTAAAATATAGCGTTTAAAGTAATGAGAAATGATATCGGACACATAGCACAGGACCCAAAGTGTGTGAGTTCAATACCTGGTTAAGGCGGTGGAGAACTTTATAAGGGGAATTAAAAGGTGATAACTGACATCCTTTAGACATGGCACGTGGAACTAGAACAGTCTACCCCAGTGAGAGAAATAAAGGGTTCAGTTCGACTTTCCAACCACCTGAAGAAGGCCGGAGCGTACAACGGCCGAAACGTTGTAATAAATATGGCGACAAATATGAGGAAAGTAGTCAGAATAATGTAAATAGTGTGGATATCGGATTAAAAATAAAATCTATCAATATCTTAGAAATACGACACGGATCAGAAATAAATAGGTTGTAAGACGAACTCACGTCCACTTTATCACAGGAAGTCTACGTCAGCTGTTCTGATAATTGGGCTACAGGAATATTTAAAGTCAGCAAAGAATAAATCAAGCCGAATAGTTTCTTTCGGGAAAATGGTAGCTTGGTATACCACACTTTCCGAATTACACATACCTCTAACGGGGGAGTAGGTCCCTGTTCTGCAATTAGAAGAAGGCTTGTTCTCTGTTGTGTTGTCGTCATAAAAAAAGTTTTTAACGTTTAGTTGTCATGTAAGTTAATAATATTCTGGCACGGATCGGAAAAAATAGGCTGTAACAAGAACTCCTATCCACTTCATTACAGAAAATCAACATTAGCTGTTTTGATAATTGAACTACAGGAATATCTAAAGTTAACAAAGAATAATTCAAATCTAATCTACATCCTCAGAGAGTCATCTATTCTTTTGTATAAGTTTTAATCATTTTGCTTGAAGTTGTATTTTCTTGATTCTAAATGAAAACTTGGAATTTTAAAAGACATTTCGCTGAAACTTTCATTTTACACAATTATAGTCTATAATTATAAGATAGATGTATGAAAAAATAAGGCGTCAGTTAAAACCTTTGGAGATTATAAGTATTCTCTTTATTCTGCGATCACTCTGCACCACGTTCGTTATTATCATTTTACATACACTGCTACCAGTAATAGAAATATCTTCTTCTTCTTCTTCTTCTTCTTCTTCTTCTCCTTCTTCTTCTTCTTCATAGTCTTCTTCTTCTTCTTCTTCTTCTTCTTCTTCTTCTACTTCTTCTTCTTCTTCTTCTTCTTCTTCTTCTTCTTCTTCTTCTTTATCCTCTTCGTCTTCTTCTTAATCTTCTTCTTCGTCTTCTTAGTCTTTTTCTTCTTCTTCTCCTTAGTCTTCTTCTTCTTCTTAGTCTTATTCTTTTTCTTCTTAGTCTTCTTCTTTGTCTTCTTCTCGGTCTTCTTCTTCTTCTTCTTCTTTGTCTTCTTCGTCATCTTCTTAGTTTTTTCTTTTTCTTAGTTTCTTCTTCTTAGTTTTCAACGTCTTTTCTTCTTTTTCTTAGTCTTCTTCCTCTTCTTCTTCTTCTACTTCTTAGTCTTCTTCTTCTTCTTAGTCCTTTTCTTCTTCTTCTTCTTCTTCTTAATCTTCTTCTTCTTAGTTCTCTTCTTCCTCTTAGTCTTCTTAGTTTTATTCGTCTTCTTCTTTTACTCAGTCTTCTTCTCCTTCTTAGTTTTATTCGTCTTCTTCTTCTTAGTCTTCTTCCTCTTCTTCTTCTCCTTCTTCTTAGTCTTCTTCTTCTTCTTAGTCTTTTTCTTCTCCTTCTTCTTCTTCTTTATCTTCTTCTTAGTCTTCTTCTTCTTCTTAGTCTTTTTCTTCTTCTTAGTCTTCTTCTTCTTCTTCTTAATCTTATTCTTTTACTTAGTCTTCTTCTCCTTCTTAGTCTTCTTTGTTTTCTTCTTCTTAGTCTTCTTCTTCTTCTTCTTCTTCTTCTTCTCCCTCTTAGTCTTCTTCTTCTTAGTCTTCTTAGTTTTCTTCGTCTTCTTCTTCTTCTTCTTAGTCTTCTTCTTCTTCTTAGTCTTCTTCTTAATTTTCTTCGTCTTTTTCTTCTGAGTCTTCCTCTTCGTTTTCTTCTGATTTTTCTTCTTCTATTAGTTCACTGTCTCATGCTCAACTCCAGGAGAGTAACTCATTGCGCATCCTTGTCTATCCTTTCCTACTGAATGATCATATGAAGCAATTGCTAATTCTGCTGCTACAAAAGTTAGTTCATTGTTTCATGCTAGACAGTTCTTCCCGCTAGAATGTATCTTGCACGTTTACAAGTCTGTTATTCAACCGTGAATTGAATATTGTTTCCACATCTGGTCCGTTGCTTCTACTATGTATCTTGAGATCTTGACAAAGTCCGAAGAAAAATCTACAACGTTATAAGTTCCGGCATCTCGGCTTCAGTTCCTTTCCCAGTAATGTAGCTTCCCTCTGCCTTTTCTATAAATATTTTCATGACAGTTGTTCTGATAAACTTTCCTCTATGCTACATCGACTGCGTGAATTTAAGCGTAGTACTTGATTGGCAGCTAGGTCTCACGATTTTTATTGTTGAAATTCTTATAATTGGCTTCCAGAATTTAAAATGCAACGATTCTGTCTTCTTTAAACTTGTTTCCTTATTGCCCTTTCTCCTTAATAACGTTTTCTCAATTCCTGTCACTTTCAGTTACCCCCTTGCGTCTTAGTGGATTTGTCGCCTTGTTTGGGGTGAAATGCGTAAAACGATGCCATAGCTATTCAGATCATGGCTCTCTACAGTTTCCTTTTCTTCGTTATATTTGATTTAACATGAATTCTTGTTCATTGACCTTCTCCTAGAATGGGTGTCACACAAGGCTCGAGAGTCCTTTGCTATTTCACCTGTAGCTCTAGCAATAAGAATTTTAATTCCACATCATGGAAGAAAAACATTTTTTTGATTTAGTTTGACCAGAACAAAACACAGTAATTGCCCGTTCTTTGCTAATGAATTCTACAATTAAGAGGTTTATAATTGAAAGAAGTGTTCTCAATTTCGATGTCATATTGATTTATTCCACCTTTCTTTAATCATCTATTCGTTGCCTTTCGAAATCTGGCAATACTTGATGCACGAAGTATTAAGTGAAGGTCTAATTTAGTTTCCTTAATGTTTTATATCTCATGCCAAATTGAAATCAGATAATGGTGTCCGTATTTGTGTCTCTGGTAGGAAATTAAAAAAAAAATTTAATAAAGAATAATGACACCGAATGGGAGCCTAGGCAAGCCACGCTGACAGTAGGAGGTCCCAGCTTTAAGACTGCAGGCTGATGTGACTGGTACAAACATCCCTGTTCAGCAGAAAACAACTTGATACACTGAAAAAATATGTGAATCAGTATCAACATGTTCTACATTTACAAATCAACGAAAAGTCATGGATGAAACGTAGACAGTGATCAGTGATACTTTATACTTTCACTTTGTTCATTAAGATAATGAGAGGTCACTAGCAAATACTATTTACATACAATGGGATGTTGTTTTTAAGCCAATATCAGATGTGACATTTATAAAACACCCGTTAAGAAAAGACCTTATCACGTTACATCAGCACACGGGGTAGACATACTGTAATAGCGAAATAGTTAACAACTCAGCCTCTTCGTTCATTTCTAGTGTAGTAAATTCGATTTCAGGTTTCCGAGAGCCAAACACTTTATTAAAAACCGGCAGTGTGCTCGGTCTTATATCCCGGGCGTCTTCTCAGTGTTTAGTAACGCTAATACCGATAATCACTTAATTTTGGGGTCAGTATACATTAAGTCCTTCCAACCATCTCTCTGTAATCAGGTGTGGTTGATGGGCTTAAAGGTACTTGGCCTTTAATGTTATAGTTTTTGTTTGCATATTTTTAAATCGCGTTCAGCCCGAGCAAGGCAATAAAGTCACTAAGCCACAAGGGGTTACTGGAGAATTAAAAAACAGAATCGACATTAAGGAGCGAGAAAAAAAGGAGAGTAATCAGGAAGACAGTAGATAGTGATTGACATTCTATTTACATATGTGAAGATTAAGGTTGACTGGAAAGCATGGAGCCGGAAGATATTTCCACAAGCGGGAAGTGAGAGAAAAGCAACTGTCAGCGTAGAACTTACGGTTACATCTAGCCATTTAAACTGTAAGTTTATTAGACCTTGCCGTCAATCTAGTACTGCGCTTAAAGTCATAAAGTCTAGGTACCATAGCGAAAAGGTCATCCGAACAATTACCATGAAAGTATTTAGAGAAAAGGTACAGGGAGGTAGCATTACGATGGCGGGAAAGAGACAAAAGCCGAGACACCAGACCAGGACCAATAATATTGCTGATTAGTCAGTGGTTGAAATTTTTTAGTCGCCTTACACAATTTTTCGCCCCGATTTTTCCTATAAACTGGTTTAGCTGTATTATCAATTAGCCGTATTACCAATTAACTGTATTACCAATTTACGGTAATATATGTTTTGTTACCTCTCATTTTGCTATGAATAGTCGTTTTTTATATATCTGTTTTTATTGTTCTAATAAAATTTTGTACCCCTGCGAAAATATTTGAATTCGATTTCCATTGGCTGTACCACATACGTGACCATGTGCCAGACTTATTCAATTATAGGGGCCTATATATGGAGCTATTATTAACAAGCTAGTCACAAGAGTCTATTTTTATTTCTTCCTGGGTAAGATGATGTTTCAAAGTATATTACTAACTTTAAGAATTAATTAATTAGATTTGGTAAAAAATAATAGGTGCTTTTTGCATAAGCCATAATGGAAATAACGTTTATTTACGCGTGATAGCCTGTGAGCCGTCATCAAGATCAACAGCAATAGTTTTCTATTGTCACCCCCTACTTTCAACCGTCCTGGGTATGACGATAAACTACATCCGCGTCCTGGGTAAGACGATAAACTACGTCCAGCAGCAAGGCCTCTGATCAGGAGGTTTTGAGGAGCGTGGAACCACATCTTAATTACTGGCGTTCCCAGGTCCACCCTGACCCGCGGTGGTAGCACCTGTTAGGGTCCCAACTATGGACAAATAGTTAACCTCCAAATTGAGGTCAGAACACAATAAAAGTGTAAAAATAGGATTTAATACCAACAATAAAATTTTTGAGGAAAAATTATTACCAGCAATACATTTTTGAAGAAAATAAATATTATCAGTTATACATTTTTGATGGAAAAAAGATTACCTGCAATACATTTTTGGAAAAAATATTACCAGCAATAAAAAGTCTTGTTGGCATTAAATAATCCATTGATGTTGATATGCCCTAAAACGAAACAAAACATAGCAAACCATTTTCATTACCATGTTCGATCTTAACTATCTACCCCTGATCTTGCGACTTCAAGCCAACTTTAGATAATCTAAATAAATCTTAGTAAACTTAATATCTTTATTAAATATATATATATTTCTATGAAAATTTCTCCGACATTCAGGGCGGTAAATGTTATTTAATAATGTTTATTATAAACAGAGCATTTACTTAAATACTTGTATCTATAAAAAAGAACGTTAAACATAAAAATGTCTTTAAATAATTGTCGGACTTTGTCCATTTCATAATGTGTGACGTCTTTTGTTTACATTTGATACGCCATGAGCAGTTATGAATGTACGTGAAAGATTCACGGAAGATTGAAGTTTATAAGCAGTAAATTCGACCTTGCCAACTGAACAATCCTCAATGGCCGAATTGGTTAAAGCATGTTTGACTATATGACGGTTCCGTATAGGATACAGGTTCGAATCCTGTCAGAGGACGGATATTTTCCATGAAAATTTCTCGGATATTCAGGCCAGTAAATGTTATTTAATACTGATTATTTTAAACAGAGCATTTACTTAAATACTTGTATCTATAAAAAATAATGTTTTTTTATATATATATATATATATATATATATATATATATATATATATATATATATATATATATATATATATATATATATATATATATATATATATATATCCTTAAATGACGGACCTCATCAATTGATTTTTCATTGGAGATCAACATATATCTTCAATTAATAATTCAAACTTTTTCCAACGATGCGGGTATCATTTATTCAGTGTTCAGGTCAAAATGACTTATTGGCATCTCTAAAATCCAGAAGTTTGCTATTTACTAGGATTCATATGTTTCCGTCATTTCCTTTAGGATTTGGCTGCAAATAATGCTAAAATAACAAGCCAGAGTCAGTGCTATATATATATATATATATATATATATATATATAATTATCGAAGCCACACTTCCACCGCCATATCTTATCTTGCCTGGATATTTTTCATAAATATTTTCAAAGTAATTGTTCTGATGGTCTTTCCTCTTTGGCAACTTTGAGATTAATCTAGATTGGCGGCAAGGTCTCATCATTTTTATTGTTGAAATTCCAAAATATGACCGTAAGTTCTATTTAATAGTTTTTCTCACACACTTTTCGCTTGTGGAATCCTCTTCCAGAATTTGAAATGCAACCATTTTCTGTCTCCTTAAAACCTGTTTCCTTATTCCGTCATAAAAAAAAGGTTAGTTCTAATTTGAGTTAATAATATTCTACTATGAATCTAGAAATCTTGAAAAAATCCAAAGAAAAATCTACAACGTTATAAGTTCCGGCATTTCGACTTCAGTTCCTTTCCTACAGCAGTAATGTAGCTTCCCTCTGCCTTTTCTATAAATATTTTCATAACAGTTGTTCTGATAAACTTTCCTCTAGGCTAGTTTAGGTTTTATTTTTGATGTTTTAGTTTCTTTTTCCAGTTAACTTAGCTAGGGTATGTATGCTCATTGGCCCCTTTTATTTCTGTCCTTATTTTTCTTTAAGTTTAATTCCCCATCCCCTCCCTCGTTAGGTGGTTAGTGATGTCAGTTCGCAGGTAGGATGCGGAGCACCTTTCGTTTCGCGTGAATGTTTTCGTATTTATTGTTGTGTTTGAATGAGTGTGTGTCAGTATGTGTGCCTGGGATGAATGAATGTTTTATACTATTATAGTCCCGCATTGATTTCGGCCAGTGAACTGGTATTTCTGCCACATTTAGTGATTTTGGGGGGTTTTATTACTAATATTATTTTTCTTTAGTTTCTTGTAAATATTTTGTATTCATATTGTAAATACTCATTGGGGTTAGTTTTTAGAATTGTTATTTTATTTCCCCCCACACACACACACACAGACACTGAATTGTAAATATGGGGACTAGTTAGTATTTTCATAGAGACAGTGAGGTATTATGGTGGTTGTAGTAAGAAAGGTACGTATGAATGTGTTGTTTTGATGTAAGGAATATTGTTCGTACGATAGGGTCAGTGTTTGCGGCTAGCTAAGTTATATTTAAGACAGAAGAAGACCGTTCTTTCCCCCATTCCACCCTTCGGCTATGTGCAACATTTCTGTAATTTATACAGAATAAGTATCACTTTCCTCTATGCTACATCGACCGCGTGAATTTAAGCGTAGTACTTGATTGGCAGCTAGGTCTCACCATTTTTATTGTTGAAATTCCTATAAGTGAAATTCCTATAAGTTCTACTTTGATAGTTTCTCTCACGCACTTATCGCTTGTGGAATCCGCTTTCAAAATTTAAAATGCAACCATTTTCTGTCTCCTTTAAAACTGTTTCCTTATTGCCCTTTCTCATCAATAACGGTTTCTCAATTGCTGTCACTTTCTGTAACCCCTTGTGTCCTAGTGTATTTGTCGTCTTGGTTGGGGTGGAATTATTAAAATAATGCCATACCGCTTCAGATCATGGCTCTCCACATTTTCCATTACTTCATTATATGTGATTTGACATTAATTCT
>OZ038484.1:120368448-120410948 GCA_964036315.1 Acanthosepion esculentum
TCAAACACTTTTCTGCACTATATAAGACGATATTCCTAACTAGAAATATTTTTGATATGAAAGTCAAAACAATCCTCGAATAAAAGTAATGAAGGATAGTTAATTAATGAAATAATCTTTTTTTAAATTAATATGCAAATTAGTTAAACCTGAAGAGTGATATTTCCTAGAACTAGATAATATATAATAGAGATATTGAACTTTGTCACATGTCAGAGGGTATCCCCCAGAGAAGGCTATGTTGAAGGGCAGAGTCTGGTCTCGGGAAACTGACTCCGTTTTTACGAGATCTACAGGGAATTTTTGCTCGGATACCCCATGATAAAACTCCGCCTTGTGTCACATTTTGCTGCGTGGGAGCAGTGGGTAAATACCTACTATAAAGTAGAGCTGGGGTTTTTTAATCGCAGAATTCGTAGGAGAATTGAGCTTCAGTCTAGCTTCCATAATATACGTTTTACTTAATTAGCTATTATGTTTCGCTAGCTCTTCAAATGTTAAATGTCTAACTAATTCTATCTTCCCATCTACATTATATAAATTGTATCTTATAAATTATCTGTTCTGTCAGCCATGAAATAAAAATATTAATTGTATGGAAAATAAGGATCTACGTACATCAAACCGTATTTAAATTAAGTGGCAGCAGAAGAATTATCGGTGAACATTTAAACGGTAAGCTTAAACATTAATTCGATACTTAAATGCAGCGATCATTTTTTAGTTCTTCTGTAGCTTATTGATGCCTGTCGCATCTACTCCTCCCTACCTATTGTGATGATGGCCAAACCAAGTTTCCTTAAAAGGAGCTAGCATAAAATTTAGCTAGCTGCAAATTTGGATACAAAAGGAAATAAGAATTACTCCCCTTGAACCATGAAAGCAAAGATTATGGCTGGTATAATATATTAATATATATTTTTAACTTTGCATAATCTGGCAACCCTGAATCTGAGTTCAACAAAAATCGTTATTTGCGTCTAACTTTTCTAGGTCTTTTGAATGAGCTAGGAATCATTGAAATTGGACTATTATGAACGGAGGAGTTGCTTGGACATACACACGCACAACCACACATACACTGTACTTTATATATAAGATGTATTTACGTTTTCTTTCTGCTCTCCCTCACTATACGCCATTTCGTTGCCACGTGACCAGCATGGTGGGTGTTGAACTCTTTTCGACCTGCGCATGCTTCACTCCTTCAACTGACAATCGGACATACGCCCAAAATGTGTCGAGTCACTCCGTCGAAGACACGTTGATCGGGGATCGCACACCATTCAACGTTGCCCTTCCCCCATTGCGCCATTCAGCGATTTGATTCACACCTCATCTCCTATTCGTCCAGGTTCAGCTCCCGTCTCTTTCCCATTGGTCACAATCGGCCCATGTCTCAGGAGATTTTTCTTTAACACCGACTTCTCCACTTGGCACGATTTAAGTGATATGATTTACTAAAATAAAATCCGACTTCCATTGTTTAATTTTTGTGTGGTGGTTGCTTTCTACACCTCCATCCCCATTAGACGGGTTCCCAAATCTCACGTTGTTATAATTTTAACTCATCCTCGTCGCCAAAATGTTTTAAGCTAGGGAAGGTTACTGAATAGAATAATCACACAAAGGTTGGTAATGAACGATAATACTTAGGACAAGAACAACACATATATGATTCACCAGCAGTGTATAGAAGTAGCCAACTGCTACAAGTGAGTCTACTGAATTCCACAATGAATCTCCAACTCTACGATATCTACCAACCACCCCACGCGGTCAGATGTTGCACAAGGCCGAATTTAATGTGGCGTATCCGAGCCCGTAGGCTCGGCTAAACATTCCCTGTAGACCCCGTATAAAACGAGTTCGAGTAGCCGTTTCGCGAGACGAGACTATACCCTTCGGTATAGCCTCGTATGGGGATCCTCTCTGCCCGGTGGCAGAGTGATTGACCAGCACAGCTGGAGACGAATCTCTAACTCTAGTGCCTGTACTGAATTCACTACTGTATTTATGGGAATAGGGGCTTAAACATTATCGTCAGTTGATATGTTACAACACATGTCCTACATTTCCGTTAGTACCTTAGATCTAAACACAGTACTATGGTCCATAAGTACATCTTCCACAGGAGATCTCTTTAAGAACATATTCGGGGCTGTGAGAACTGTTTTTTGGGGGTTTTTTTTGCACTGACATCTCAACAACCCCTCGTTCACGTTCACAATCAGTATATATTACTTTCTTGTAGTGAGTGTTACAGGATGACTAGGCTGGTCCAGAATGGCAAGCTGCTAGTCAGAAGACGTCGTGGGCGTGGAATTCTAGCAGCAATCGATTGGCTTTGTTTAATTTTTTATACAAGAACAATAGGCGCAAAGACACTGCAACGTCCGTCCTGGGTAAGACGATAAACTACATCCGCGTCCTGGGTAAGACGATAAACTACGTACAGCAGCAAGGCCTCTGATCAGGAGGTTTTCAGTGTCATGGAACCACCTCTTAATTGCTGGCGTTCCCAGATCCACCCTGACTCGGGGTTGTAGCACCTGTTAGAGTCTCAGCTATGGGCAAATAGTTGGCAACCAA
Source organism: Acanthosepion esculentum (assembly GCA_964036315.1). Classification (NCBI taxonomy): domain Eukaryota; kingdom Metazoa; phylum Mollusca; class Cephalopoda; order Sepiida; family Sepiidae; genus Acanthosepion; species Acanthosepion esculentum. Next base: position 120,371,041 of record OZ038484.1, read on the forward strand.
ACTTATGTAAAAATAGGTTTTAATACCAGAAATACTTTGTAATAATAAAAAAAAATATTACCAGCAATAATTTTTGAAGGAAAAATTATTATCAGCAATACTTTAAAAAAAATTCCAGCAATACAAACAGCTTTACATTCTTTGTAAAAATATTACCAGATATAGATTTCTTCAAGGAAAAAATATTCCAAGAAATAGATTTTTGAAGAAAAACATATTACCAGCATTTTTGTCGGCATTAAATAACCCATTGAGGTGTTGATATGCCGTAAAACAAACCAATCCAAACCAAACACTGTAACGGGTGCAAGCATTCAAAGGCTAAACATACCTCTTGCACCCAGATTTCTAAGTGACTTAAGCGAGAGGATGGCGATTAAATTCTAGCCAAGTCGTTGACACGCGTACTTCCGATGATCATACTCTCGCTTATGAGAAGTAAATGAGAGATAAAAAGAAAATTGCTTACCATTGATGCTGTCTGTGATACAGCATCGGTGTCTGAAGAACTGAAGCCAGAGACGACACGAAACGCAACAGTGTGTCAAATATATGGCCAAGTTTATCTAGTCGTTTGTATTTAATCCGACCACTTCTTAAGTATGTCCACTCGGCAGAGGAGTCAATCAGCTTGCATCTATCATAGCATTTTACCGTCTGGGGAGATATTGGTCTACGTTTCTAGTTAAAAATCAATGTCCTCTCTGATCCGATATTAGTACATCTCGTACAATTTCTTCTGCTCCTCCCCAAACAAGTGATATTTACTCCTCTTATGGGACCTTCCACTACTCACATCGAGGCTTTTATCACTCACTTCCGAGCACAAAACGAATTCGCTCATAATCCCCAAATGTGGTTTGACGAATATTTTTCACCTCTTTTTTTTTTTCCGTGCCCTTTTCCCGTGGCTAATTACTGATGTCACCCATGCGCAAGCAATAGCCGAATCAGTTTTAATTTTAATATATCCTACCCTCCACCTCAGTGCCGTAATAAATCCCTTTATCGCAGCATCGAATTCGGCCCCGTTAAAATGAATACCATCGTCTTTTTTCCTAGCTACGATGCATCGTCCAATTTAAGACTACACACTTCCAAAACAACGCCCGTCACTAAGCTATCGACATTACAGAAAACGGCTCCATTCCCTGTTTCGAGTGAATACGACATTCCCCTGACCACATCATGGCAATCGTTCTTTCAACCACTTAATATAATAACATGTACTTCGATGCTACCCAGCAACAAGATAGTGTCCTCCTAATTTCCTGTAAGCTGAAAATAACTTCTACTCAGTTCATCTTTCATTTGAGGAATCTCGTCCCTCCTCGAAAGCACTTGTTTCTTCGAACTTCTTTGTTTTGTTTTTTTTTTGTTTTTTTCTGGTGTTTTTCTTTTCTTAGTTTGAGCCCATAATACAGGACCCAATTCCAAAGATTATTACCTTCCATAATGGAGCTATTTACAACACATCTAGTTTTCAATTCATCCCCATTCATCTTCGCGTTTATTTCTCTGCAGCTAATGTTCATCCCGTCTACCGACTTCACTTTATTTATTCTTGGGATAAGAATGATCTCGAACAAAAACAAAAAAAAAATCAAATCAACATTCTCCACCATGTGATCGAAGACACTGAATTCAAAATAAACCATTCCGAATCAAAAACTGTGATCTGGAATTAGAATGAAAGCCGTGATGAAACAACGGCTGAAACCAATATTTAGGATGTGGAATCAATAAATTCTACACGTTTCAAAGATCTCCGTGTATGGATCAGTTATAACTGATTTTGAATAGGAGATAAGGAAATTGCAATGGGAATAGTTTCACCCAACAACGACAGAAGATGCAAAACCAAAACATTATACTAAGAACTCGAGTGGTGGACAATCATATGGTTGCTCTGCATAGCATCGAACCTGTTCAGAAATGTCAACTGTATACAAATACTTTCTCAGATCAATGATCAAAAACAGCTTCGAGCGAATTAAACCGGTAGGTCTTAGGGAATGGTTTCACATAAATATATTTAATAGCTGACCACTCGTATTCGAGGATACCCGTCTACTAGGGCGGCTAGGCAATCCCTATTGCAGACGCACGATCAGACACATTTGTGTTTGTTCAACACCCACAGAACCAACCTGTGGTTTATACTACAACTATGATGAGAAGACCTTAGTTACAGTTAGAGAACGTGTTACCTAGCATGATCTACATACAGATATATATGATGATTATCTGAGCGTGGCTTAGGTGTGAGACAAGGCCTAAATTATGAGTCCCCTCGTAAGGATCGAACTCTCTACTCAGTCGTGATTGTCCTAGCGAGATAAGCCTGCTAAACATTACTCCACGTCAAAGTGCCCAAAATGGATTTATATGAGTAAATATTTACATGTCTCCGTATTAGAGATTTTTTTTTATTATTTTAAATTCAATTTACTTTTTACTGAGTTTCACTAACTAGGGAAGATAATAGATAAATTTAATTCTTGCATGAATACAAACTTTAAAATCTGTTTACAGTTAAATAGATAAAAATAAATTTTAATTCCTCCACGTCGCTAAAGAGTACTGGCTTCAGTCTCCATTCACACCTTTTCCCCCTGTAATTGAAAGCTGAAACAGAAAAGGAAATATGTCCTCTTGGCCTCAATCTATGACTATACGACTGAACTGTATCAGTTGTCCAATATAATTCCTGCCATTCATCTTCAAAATAGATAATAAAACTTTATTTTCTAAAAACATTGGCTTCTCAAACTTTTAGATAAGTCTCATAATTAAAAACTGCTTCGAGCGAGAGAAGCGTCTAGGCTTCAGCGAGGACTGTCTTTCTTCGAAACTCGTAACCTGGCGATACAGAATCCCAAAATACGTGACCAAATAACAGAAACACCGTTACTTTCGAGACATGCAACAGCGGCAACAACTAAAATGGATAGTACATGTAATTCGAAGAGAAAATAATGACACTCTGCTACGAATGTTATGTCTTAAAAATAAATGCTTATTTCAGGAGACTTTTTTTTTTATTGTTTTCCTATTTGAATACAGTGTAACCCGGATATAAGAGAGTTGTCGGGACCGGAGAAGAGGTATCTTATATCCGGGTTTCTCTTATATCCGGGGTTGGTCTATTTTGTTTTGTTAACACAGGCTCTAATTTGGGACCAGATAAAATCTCTCTTACATCCGGGTTTATCTTATATCCGGGTCTCTTATATCCGGGTTACACTGTATTTCATGACTAGTTTTTTACTTATTAAAATTTCAAGTCCGTCACAGAATTTTAGTTATACAAGGGCGCCCTGAAGTAACCAAGGATTAGAAAAACTACACTATAGACACGATATGGCGTATAAGATTGTGTTGAGTATTGAAATGATAAAGGCGTTTAGAGACGAGAATAATGCGGTTACGTGATTTAAATAAACGGTGTGTTTATTGGGGAAGTTAAAACATAGTCTCTAGTCATGGTTAGGAATGAAAGCCCCAGCAATACTAGAAAGGGCAATAAGAGTTAGCAGACATGATGGATCTATCTTCATAAAAAAATACTTTTAATAGAAAGATTTTATAAATAGTAGCACCGGCTGCTCGGTCAATGAATGCCGAATGTTTCCTCATAAGGAAACGTCCAATATTACCATTACCGTTAGAAATGAAGAGAATAGATACGATGCTTTCATCCCAGCCAGGGAGTGAAGAAAGGCATAACTCAAGTAGCACTGGCTGCTTGGTCAATGAATGTCGAATGTTTCCTTATAAGGAAACGGCTAATATAAACCCTCATCGTTCCACTCCATCCAACTCTGGCACCACCGGCGTTGTCGTACCGCCCGCTTCAACTTATCAGCACTCCCTACATTGTGTCTAGAAGCGCCTTCACTGACGGGCAGCTACCAGCGCAGTTGCCCCACCCTGCCCGTTTCTATCAATGCAGAAACATGCTATTTCCTGGCGATAACTCGATCATTTCTTCGCAGCCCCTAACCATATTTCCCTTGATACCTGAAACATTGCCTCCCCCGAATACATGCGCATTAAACTTTCCCTCTTTCAACTCTCCTACCTTCAGGCTTTCTGCGCAACATGTCACGGCCCCAATATGCTTAAACCTGCGTAACATCCAGCAGCTTAGCAATCGCCACTTTGTCTCCCATTGCCACGGTGTTGCTATTTGGCAATTGCTGCAGCGCTATTGAGATGTGACCCGGGAAGCCAGTCAGGAATTCTGACTTCTCCAAGCGTTCTTCCTTAGATCGTGCCCGTCCAAACAATATCCTGATTTTTTTTAAAGCGTTTCACCCCAAGCAAGGCGGGAAGCCACTAGCACGCAAAGGGTTACAAGGGGTTACAGAGAGTAAATTCTGTCAACTTGGAACGCACCTGTCTACCTTTCAAGGCGCATCAGTGCGCCCTGGGGCTCTCCCTCCGTATTTATCCAGGAGGATTTGAAGGGCTTCTTTCCCCGTCGGAATGGATGCAGCGGTTGTAGTAATTGTACTATGCCAGAGGCCTTCTCTCTTCCCTTGCGTTTCCCCAAGCCACCGTTACGTAACATCTGTTCTGTAGCAGGGGTATGACCCGTTATGACTAGCTTAGACAAGCTTTGACCAGCTTAGACAAGCTTAGACCGACGCCCCGAGTGGAAACATTCGGCCTCCCACCTTAAAACCCGACCTTGTGTCACAACCTGACCCAGTCGGGGCGGGGAGGAGTCAAGGTAAAATCTCGGGCGCATTAGTTGAGAAACCTTTTTGTAGAGTATAGTCAGTCAATTATGTGCCATGCGTGATACACGCTTCGGTGATTTTGTATCTTTCAATACATGACTGACGAGGCAAGTTTTTTTTTCCAGAAGCAAGTTGCCATTTCTTCCTGCGGTAGGCAACTTATCATCCAAGGCTATAGAACCCAGTCTGTCCTGCTATTTACCCATAACTGGAGGCAGAAGAAGAGGATCTATATCTTTCCCAACGGTATTGACACATAAGTGAATTTAATGGATTCGACTGTAATTCGAACTCTGCTCTACCGATTCCTCAATCCGAGCCGTTTATCCATTACTGCACCTCCGATTATTACAACTGGATGGAAATGCTCGCGTTGACTAAATTTCTCTAGAACTCTCTGCAACGGGTTTGATACATGCCAACTTTATGCATGGAATCCTTGCATGTTTCTTAAAAGAATTGTTTTTTTTAAAACGATCCCGTGAAAGAAACGCTCAAATGTATTCACTGTTGTCCTTTACAAAAAAATACAAGGATGTCGTAAAATGAACAATGCTCGTGCGGGAAAGTTTTTTTTTTTTTCTGGTTTTTTTTTTTTTGTTTTAAAAAAAAAAAAAAACCCGGAAAAACGAAAAACGGCGGGAAACTCACTCGTCGGCTTCCCTCCCCGTAACCCATCCCACCATGTCTTGCCTCTTCACACCCCCACCCGCCACATTCTGCGCACCAATTACATTACACGTATATATCAACTCATTTACATCACAAGAAATGTGAAATGAAATAACTTTTTTTTTTCAAAAGAGGAAAATAAAAAATATATTAAAAACTGTCTACTTCCTATCTTCTCCCGTGACGAAAACTGATTTATTCGGATACGTAAGGAAATGTTATTATTATTGCATAAAAACACGCGCACGCACACATACGTGCAGATTTAGATAGATAGATAGATAGATAGATAGATAGATAGATAGATAGATAGATAGATAGATAGATAGATAGATAATGGACTACATTAGATAGATAGATAGATAGATAGATAGATAGATAGATAGATAGATAGATAGATAGATAGATAGATAGATAATGGGCTATATTAGATAGATAGATAGATAGATAGATAGATAGATAGATAGATAGATAGATAGATAGATAATGGACTACATTAGATAGATAGATAGATAGATAGATAGATAGATAGATAGATAGATAGATAGATAGATAGATAGATAGATAATGTACTATATTAGATAGATAGATAGATAGATAGATAGATAGATAGATAGATAGATAGATAGATAGATAGATAGATAGATAATGGAGTATATTAGATAGATAGATAGATAGATAGATAGATAGATAGATAGATAGATAGATAGATAGATAATGGACTATATTAGATAGATAGATAGATAGATAGATAGATAGATAGATAGATAGATAGATAGATAGATAGATAGATAATGGAGTATATTAGATAGATAGATAGATAGATAGATAGATAGATAGATAGATAGATAGATAGATAGATAATGGACTATATTAGATAGATAGATAAGTACTTGCATACATACATACATACATACATACATACATATAGCGAGCGGGAGGGCTTGGTTTTGAATTATTAAAAAGTAATCGGTCTGTGAAAAACCGTTCGGTATTCTTACAGGTATGGACTAACTGCTAAATCGAGTGACAGCTTAAAAAAGTCAAACATAAATTCTAATTTGCTCTCATTCTCATCATGGAATCAAATATAACACTCGAATTCTTTCTCTTGTAATTTCAGTTTTTATTGCCGCTCGACATTAGTGCTCGAGTGCTTTTGTTTTCGTCCATTTGCAATTCATGGCAGTATATAAGATTTACACTGATCATAATAATTCATAAATATCGCCGTAATGTTCATAGAAGCCTTCATACTTCCTCGTGGCCGACTGCATTCCTCCTAAAATTCTAGCGACGTTTGTTTTTATTTGTCCTCTTTTCCACTTATTTGTCTATTTTAACGTTTCTTAGCCCCCCACCCCCACCCCATCTGTTCCGAGGCAGATTTTCGCAGTAATCAACTTCTGTGCCAAAGCAGCTTTTAACGATCGCCTCGTCGCCCCACTTCCAAACATAATTGTTTTCTTCATTTTTGGAACCTCCGTCATTCCTCATCACTATACCCAGAATAAAAGATTGGTTAGCAACTTAGCCACGATAGATTATTTATTATTATTATTATTATTATTATTATTATTATTATTTCTTTTAATAATGTTCACCCAAAGAAAGGCTCAAGAGCCCCTCAAGTTAGAGGGTTACTGTGCGGTGTCGTATTAGCGTAAGAAAGGACGGGGAGTGAAGTTCTTGGGGCTATGCAGGAAAGATAACTGTTAAATTTAATTAATGAATAAAATTTCAGAGTTCATGCGGAGACGTTACGAGTACAGAGTTGAAATAGACTTTAGAAGGAACCGGAAAACCAATCTTAAACAGAAAGCAAGGGATAAACCTTCAACTCCTGTTCAAAAGACCGGGAAGGCGTGTGAACCTGACAATATGCGAAACTATCTAATCCCATTTACTAGTGAGTTCATTCCATACGCGTTTCTCTATTTTTATCCCATACCACAGTGAGATTTACTTGAGTCCACCACTGAGTCGGGTTGTGACACAAGGTCAGATTTTAACATGGGGACCCGACTGTTTTCACTCGGGCCGCTGGTCTAAGCTGGTCCTAGCTGATCATATCTTGTCCAAGCTGGTCAGAGCTGGTCTAAGCTAGTCATAGTTGGTCTTGGCTTGTCCTAGATAGTCCAAACTGGTCAGAGCCGGTCCAAGCTAGTCGTAGCCGTGATAACACCAGCACAGGGACGGAGCCCTGGGGCAGTTAAGTATCCATACAACAGTAAGTTTAGTAAATCCGAGATATCTTCGAAAGATAGAGATAGAAATATTTACTAATCTAACAGGTTTATTACGATACTATTAGGTTGGTGCAAAAATAATGTCGTTTTCTCACATGAATTTGAACGTCAAAAAACGACATTATTTTTGCACCAACCTAATAATAAAACACTGTGCATTAATATACCAGCAGTACTATGCCATTTTGGCATATAGTCCGGATTAGTATATTTGATCTGTTGTTTCATAAGAGCATGAATAACCTTGGAGATGAATGTAGCATCAAACGTCTGGAGCCACTCTTGAATTTCTGCTACAACAGCGCCGTGGAACTGCTTTCCGGATAAATGTCGGTTGATAACTCTCAAACAGCAGAGATGAAAAAGCCAAAAGAAAGACTATCCGACCATATTATTGGAATCAAACTTTCGTCAGGAGAGCGTTGCTGCACAGTTTGATAATTCCATGACGGGTGTGTTTCGACAAAAAAATTCCACCAGCCTGTCGAATATATCACAGAATCTGACAGCATTCACTTCCTGGCCATACGACATGAAGGTCACGGGCAGCGTACCTTTTGCAAGCAAGAACATTTGCCGATGATTTGCAGACATAAGCACAAAGTCTTATTTGTATGATTATAAATTTGTTGGATTAGTAAATTTGTTTAACTACTCACAACCACCTATTTACCTATCACTCGCTCTCTCCCCCCTCTCTCTCTCGATATATATATATATATATATATATATATATATATATATGTCAGACATTATGAACAATCAACAATTATTTTAAGATATTTTCACATTTATACATATTTTTTATATAATATATATAAGTATTTATAATACAAATATGTATAAACATAAAAATGTCTTGTCGGATTTTGTCCATTTCATAATGTGTGACGTCATTTTTTTACATTTAGATATGCATTAAGCATGTCTGAATGTACGTGAGAGAATCATGGAAGATTGTAGTTTAAAAACAGTAAAATCGACCTTGCTATCTGTGGCCCAATCGGTTAAGGCACATCAGGCTATATGACGGTTCGGTATAGGATACAGTTTCGATTTCTCTCGGAGGACGTATATTTTCTATGAAAATTTCTCGGACATTCAGGCCGGTATATGTTGTTAATACTGTTTATTATAAACAGAGCATTTACTTAAATATTTTTATCTAGAAAAAGAATGTATCAACATAAAAAAATGCCTTTATATATATATAGATATATATTTGTGGGTGTTTCAATAAAAACAGTCAACTTTAAGGGTTCATTAGTTAAAATTTATTACCCCAGGGAAATTCTTTTTCCCTGGCTCTTCAGACCACACTTCCTAGGGTGAAAAAATGAATTTAAATTTACATAAAAAATATATATAAATTTAAATTAACTTTTTTACCCTTGGAAGTGTAGTCTGGTGAGCCAGGGTAAAAGAAACTTTCTGGGGAAATAAATTATAACTAATGGACCCTTAAAGGTGCCTGTTGTCATTGAATTAATTGGTCTAATTTAACATTGAGCTCCCAGGATTTCATCCTACTTGGGATTATCCATACAGATTACCAAGATTTTCATTACTTAAATATATATATATATATATATATATATATATATATATATATATGTGTGTGTGTGTGTGTGTGTGTGTGTGTGTGTGTGTGTGTGTGTGTGTGTGTGTGTGTGATGGCTCCGATGGCTTCTATTGCTGCTAGGGTCTTACAGTGTTTTCAGTAGATGTGATAATGTTGGGCGTCTTTTTCAGTATATGTTACATATATATATATATATATATATATATATATATATATATATATATATATATATATATATATATATAGATTAAAAGAAATCAAGTTTTATATTATACAGAGTGAGATGAGTAAATTGTCACCATTTTATTATTTTTAATTTCGCGCATCTGCGTCGTTTACTTTTGATTTTGTCGACTGCAAAGTATAGTAGGGTTGGGCATCGTCTGTGGGAAAAAGAGTACCATGACTCAATTCACTCCGCCAGTTAGAAACGGCATGCTGTACTGGTTGGCATTCGCACCGGAAGCTCCAATACGAACATTTCAGAGTGCTTGTGCGTCAATCTGAGGACAGTGCAGTGGATTCGGAAAGAGTCGGATGAGTCTAATGGTGATTACGGTGGTACGGCATCTCGGGAAGCTCACTCTGATCGTTCTGATAAGAACTTCGAAGTTGTTGGTGAGGGCCACACACTCAACACAGAGGCCTAAATCACGTGCTTTGAGGAGGTAGTGCTGGCCTGGGTGAAGAGATTGACTGCTGGAAGACCCTATGTCCGACAACAGGACTCTGCACCATGTCACACAAGCAGGAAAAATCAGTCATGGCTGTCAGATAATTTCTGCGGCCACATCACCTCTTACATTTGGCAACCTAACTCCCCTGACTGGAATCTGCTTGATTATTATGTGTAGGGCGCTGTTGAAATTACGTTCAAATCTATATATATGTTATTCCAGGATCATTTTTTCCAACTCATTCAAGATGATCCTCGCCCTCTCTAACCTTCTAACATTCTGTCCTGGAGTAACAAGGTGCCTCACAGTTTTCACGCACGATTTCCTTTTCAAGTCTTTTTGTCACTACTCTTGGATTGTCACAGCAGAAACACCTCTCCCACGTTCCAAAGGTTTTATGGATTGGTTGTTTTTTTTTTAATTGATCTCTTCAGCTCTAAGTTAAAATGATGAGCCTTCTTCCAGTTGTAATATCCTGATCCAGTTTTCGTCTCTACTGTTCCCTCTTTTTTAAAGTTTTTCACCGTTCTCTTGATGGTTCTTGAATGGACTTTGAAAATAGAAGGCAAATTATGAATGTTGGTACAATTACTGAAGGCCTGAATGATATTTTTCCTCTTACCATTGCTTCTTTGGGAAGACAATGGGGCTGACCCCAAAACTATTTTAACCTGATCTATTTCTAGCTGAATAACTCAAACGGTTTTTCAGTGATTCTTACAACAAATGGTGTCAAGATCGCTAAACATCTTATCTGAAAATTTGCAAAAAAGAAACTTAGTTTAGTGTCATTTTAATAAATTAAATAATTTGTGAGATGGGCAATTATGCTGTTACACGATTTGAACAATTTGGCTTTTACACCCGGTAGAAGAGGCGAAAAACTGATATAATCCAGTCGTATATCTTAGGTGATTCATACATTATGATACTTTCAATGCATCTTTGCCGGAGTAAAAGATAGTCATTTTTTATTGCAACGGTATTTTTCAGGGTTAATATTGTCGAGATGAAGGTTCCGGTGGCATACAGGTTCCTTTGATTTTCGTATAATACCGGAAGATTATGAGATACGCAGATCTGGAAGAAAAATAATAAAATAAATAAAAATCATAGATCAAGTAAATACTGGGTGCGGCAAAAGTAACGCTCTTTTTAATTATTAAATTTATTCAGCAAAAGAAAATTACAGCAGTTTAAGGACATTTATAAGTATTGTCACATCAAAACAACACGTTTTCTTATGATTAACAAACTATTTAACAAAATAAAACCCTTCATGTTCGATACAACACTGAACTCTATAAGAAACACTTCTACAAACTATTTAACAGGGTCAAAATAAACCCCTTCATGTTCTATACCACACTGAACCCTAACAGAAACACTTCTACAAACTATTTAACACGTTCTGACATTAATGTCAGATAATTGCTTGTTTGAATCTAGTAATTGTTTCGGTTTGAAATTGAAAAAGTTGGACGCTGTTAGGTCTGATTATCGTGATTGCTAGTCAATTGCCCTACGTCGTCCTATCCACCCCAGCTGAAAAAAGTATAATATATATATATAGAAACTGATTTGCATTCTTTGGACTGTTGTCCTCCTCTTTATTGCCACATTGATGACGTTTCGGCCTTCTTCAGGTGATATTTGTTGGAATTGCGATCCGAACCCTTTATTTAGTCCACAGAGGTAGATTGTCTTTGAACATCTCACTTTTAGTTCATTCCCAATTTTTTTGTTCCAGTCATTGAACTCACAACACTTTGGGTCAAGCTATTTTTAGGTAAATCAAGTAACGCTTTTATTATCTCCATAGGGAATTTTTGGGAATTAAAATGAATTAAACATTTTTACCAGAGCTCATATACTATTTTGTTGCCGTTGTTTTTCACTAGTTCTCTGTTTTACTGGTTCCCATATTGAATTCATTTCTACGCTTGGCCGACTTAGGAGATTTTGTAGCCTATGCCGAGTCCTTCGTATTTATCAGTGATGATTTATCTATTATTAAAGAGAAGGAGAACAGTGCGAATAATGTAAATAGCGTAAATAGTTACAAATCCTCATCTCAGTAATAGAGACAAACGAAAACTGAGTTGAAATTAGTTAAAATCTAATTTCTCTGAAGTTACATTTAAAGTAAAAAAAAAACAAAAACCCAAACGTTCAGATGCTTAACGCGAATTACGTTTTATCTCATTTTACCTCGTTTTATCTCGCTTATGGAGATTTTGTTCACGTGAAATTACATACTTTATTTGATGATAATGTTCCATCAACGAAAAAAAGTCAAATTGAAAATCCCAAATTGCCTTAAATATTTATTTATGCACACACACACACACACACACACACACACACACATGTATGTATGTATATATATTATACACACACATATATATATATGATAAAATATAGTTCTAGGTTGGGATCTATTTAGGGGTAAAATGGTGTGTGTATGTGTAATTCACATTATTTAAAAACAGGCGGTCTCCTCAGATATAAGTATTCACAAAATAACGTTTGGAGTAGTAGGAAATAATGTTGAGTAAGAAATACATTGATTCCTGATATACATATATATATATATATATATATATATATGTGTGTGTGTGTGTGTGTGTGTGTGTGTGTGTGTGTGCGTGTGTGTGTGTGTGTGCGTGTATATATATTCTTTATATATATATTCATATATATATATTCTTTATATATATATTCTGATATATATATATATATATATATATATATATATATATATATATATATATATATATATATTCTTATATTTATATATATATATATTATATATATTCTTATATATATATAATCTATATACAGTGTGCGGCTGGTATTTGAGGACAGATTTTATGGATTAGTAAAAAACTTGCTGGACAAATGAATATAATTATATTTGATTACAAACAAGCAAACATGAAATTTAGCTAACTATTATTTAATTTTATTCAATAAAACCACTGCTAGCATCGGTAATTGCCTCTACACGAGATCGAAATCGGCTGCAATCACTGATTAATTTGTCCTTATTTATGTCAGACTTTACTCGAATTATTGCAGCTTTAAGAGAGTCTTTGATGGTATTAGACTGATTTTTAACCTCCTTCTCAACAACGCTCCACACATAATCGTCTAATGGAGGTATGATGTGGTCGTTCAAATGGTCAGCCATCCATTCTTGCAACTCTGAGGAAACGTGCAATATCCAAATCGCTATGATCAGCATGCCTTTTCATTTCATTTGTCATCATAAGGTTTGCCATTCTTGATTTCTGAAAAAAAAAAAAAATATATATATATATATATATATATATATATATATATATATATATATATATATATATATATATATATATATATATATATATATATATATATATATATATATATATATATATATATATATATATATATATATATATATATATATATATATATATTCTTTATGTTCTAGCGAGAAAATCTCACTAAACATTGCACCAACTCGTGGTGCTATATGTAGCAAGCTTGTCTCGCTAGAACAATTACGACTGAGTAGTAAGTTCGCCCCTCACTGGGGGCACCATACTTACGGCCTTGTTCCACATCCAAGATACGCTTCGAAAATCACTACATATATATATATATATATATATATATATATATCATACATATATATATATATATACACACAGACATATATATATATATATATATATATATATATATATATATATATATAATGTGAGTGTTTGTATTGAAAATATGGATTAATGTTACAGGATGATTAAATAAGGAAGATGTTGATCGATGTTTCTGGAGATATAACGATGTTTTTACGAGAATATTTCGGTTAATGTCTGCTGTGACGAAATCGGCGACAGACACACACGATAATACTAATTGTTAATTTCGTTCAGTATAACAAAAAAATAGTACAAAAAAATAGTACAAGGCCATTCTGTCTTCTGTCATTGTTCAAACCAAGGAATTGCTACCATGAAAGCGTTGTAATCTTATTATTTATCTTGGATCAGACATCGACTATTGGCTCCGTGTGAAGGAAATAGCAACTTGGCTCGTCAATTAAACGCCCTCGCGTTGAAGGCTGTTATTTTAAGAAAACACCACCCACTCGGACGGGGTCGGTATTATAGACGCAAGCATGGAAATGTGTTTCATTCGCGGCCAATCGTATGCATTGAAATCGTGTAGGAAAAAAAAAACAAAAAAACTTTAAAACTCTTGTGTTTGTCACTAGGGGAATTGTATTTTCTAGAGCGTTAACTGGGTGAGGAGTACGGATTTTGTGACCGACTCTTTCTTTATCACCCCCGGTGGGAAATACATGACTATCTCTGCCACAATGCAGGCTATGACATTCAACTATATTTGTAGGGAGATAACGGTGTGTACAAATGAACGGAAGAAAAATGTGAGAGAAAGGAGAGAGAGAGAGAAAGAGAGAGGAAGAGATAGGAGGGCAGCAACAGTGAGAAAATAAGTGGGGGGAAAAAGAGGGAAGGAAGGGAAAAGAAAGGAGATTAGTGGGGGAATAGGAGAGAGGTAGGAGGGCGGAAGAAAAAGAAAAGCGAGAGATAATGAATAGAAAGAATATGGAGACAGAAAAGAAGAGATAGCAGAGCGAGAGAACGTGAGAGGGAGAGTAAAAAGAGGGTCGGAAAAAGAAGACTATATGCAGGACGAAGGAGAGGGAGAAGAGGAAAGAAGTAAGAGAATGAAGAAGAGTGGTTGGAGGAGAAGAAAAGTGTGTGTATCAGAGAGAGAGAGAGAGAGAGAGAGAGAGAGAGAAAAGAGAAAGAAAGAGATACACAGAATAAAGAGGAATAACTTTGAGAGAGAAACGAAAAAAGTGGAAAGCGAACACGAGTGACTAAAAGAGAAAAGGAGAGTCAAGGAAAGAATGAGGAGAAGGAAAAAGAGAGACATAAGACGACTAAACGAGAGAGAAAAGAGAATGAAAAAGGAGTGAGTATAGTAGTAGCAAAGTAGAAGAGAGATTGACTGATTTGTTTTTTACGGCTTATCGACCCTTTGCCGGTTAAAGCCAGAAAATATTTTTAGTTTGTAAGATTTTTTGGGAGATAAAACTGATTTAGTGATATAAGTATTACTAATTAACCCATAGTTGGAGGGAAAAGAGTATTTCACGTAAGTAAATATAATGAATCCATCTTGAATTAGAACTCGGCTCTCTGATTAACAATTCCCAGCCATTATCCGTTACACCACCTGCACATCCAAGCTTACCAAGTGGTCACCCACGGAATTCGAACTCAGCTCTCTCCGCTATCTACAACACCACTGTGCCTCTTATCTATCTATCTATCTATCCATCTCTCTCTCTCACTCTCTCTCTCTCTCTCTCTCTATATATATATATATATATATATATGTGTGTGTGTGTGTGTGTGTGTGTGTGTGTGTGTGTGTGTGTGTGTGTGTGTGTGTGTGATATCATGAGCTGCGGTGCGATTTTCGCTTCCAGCATCTTATATGCCCGAGTTTATCGTTGCTTGGAAATCATCCATGTAAACAAAAACAGACTGTCATCAATTTCTCGTCCGTGTATTGCTTAATATATTGTACTCTAATTGTGATCTTTGATAATGGCTTATGTAAGCCGAAAGCTTAGATTGGATTAAAAAATATGTATCAATATTGTGATTTTCTTTCTTCGTTTAATGATAATGTTATTAAGCTTATCAGACGATACGAAAAGAATTTACATAAAATAAATAGACAACACTTGTCTATATTATTTAATGAAACATGTATGAATATATATATATATATATATAGAAAATATATATATATATATATAGATAATATTAGTGGTAAATATACACATGCATATGCAATCATATATCTAAAATATATAAATATATATACATACATACACATACATATATATATATATATGTATAAAAAAATTCCAAAATTTGAATTTGTATGTCTGATGAATTGGATCGTATTTACGATCCAATGGAATAAATTATGACCAGGGAATATTAGTGTTTAAGCCTTTTTTATTATATACATATACATACACACACACACACACACACACACACACACATATATATATATATATATATATATATATATATATATAATGGTTAGTTACTCATTTTCGAGTACAACCATATGCTAAGGTAATTAGCTAATCTTGTTGTAGACGTCTGTTCAGGCACATTTCTTTCTTCAACAGGATGCATTTTTGTAGCTATTCTCTGTGAGAATTCATAATCTGGTTAATTTAATAAGTATTAGCTGGAAGCGCTCCGGAAAATTACCATTATGGAGAAATCTCCCACACACTTAGGCATCAAAAAAGAAAAAATTGTAAGGAAAAAAGAAAAATCTATAAAAACAAACTTACAAAATATTTCTTGCCCAATATATAGGACGAAACATGTATTTTCGCAATCGTTATACCTCAAGAAAGGTGATGATCCCACAAGAACACAGGGTGGAGTTTACAGGGAGTGAAATTGAAGGAGAAAGAGAAGACGGAGAATAGTGAGGACTGAAGAAAAGACAAAAAAGAAAACGAAGCAGGGTTCAAGAAGACAGATGATGGCGATTGACGTTGCATTTAAGTTTTTGACGATTGTAGTTATCAGGGAAGCAAGAAATAAGAATAGAGTTCCGCAGGTGGGAAGTGCGAGAAAAGGAATTGTATAAGTATCGGTTGTGTCTAGCTACTTCCACAATAAACGGGTGGGACCTATTTGCCAATCGAGTAGCACGCTAAAATGCATGTAGTCGGGCCACCAGAGCAGTTGCCATGAAAATATTTATAGAAAAGACAGAGGGAAGCCATGTCACATCGACTGAAGTCGAGATGCCTGATCAGGCTCGATTACATTACAGACCCGTCTTTGGAATTTGTCAAGAATCTCAAGATGCACAGCAGGAGCACCACACCACATATGGCAACATTATTCAATGCACGGACGAATGGCACATTTATAAATATGCAAGATGGATTGTGACGAGAACAATTTTTTTGGCACGACACAATACCTTGCAATAGACGTAGCAGCTGATTCGATATAGTCGCTCACATCATGTCAATGGAAAACATGACGCCAAGAAGGCGTAGACAGTGTTACATTCTTGGAGTTTAGCATCAGCCATGTTGGTGGCAGGCTGAAAAGGAATATAAAAGAATGTTTGTTGCTCAGACCCACACACACACGCGCGCACACACACACACATGTGTGTGTATGAGAGAGAGAGACAGAGATAGAGACAGAGACAGAGACAGAGAGAGAATGAGATAGGGATATTGTAGGTACAGCAGTAGAGAATAAATGTTCCTAAACAGAAAACGATAAATTGATTGCCTCGTTCGAAATAGCAGTCTGGCAAAATGACGTCTGACATGAAATTATGACCAAAACCGACAAGAGGCAGTGAATTACTTCCTGGGGGGAATTACTGGGCGTTATCAGAAACCAAACAGTGTATATAAGAGGAGTTAGCTGGTAGATCAAGAGTTTTATCAAGGGGGTAATCAATGCGTCTGAAAAGGTAAAAAAAAACGATGATTGTATCCAAAAATATATTACCCATTGTTACTGACTACGTAGTATGAGAGCGTCTTAGTGCTCCAAGGTTCTTCTGTCCACTGATGTTAGAGTGTATTTCGTATATGTAATTTCGGGCATTACTTTCAGAGAATGCCTCATGTGTATTTTTAGAAACCCCTAACTTGAGCCTTTCGTCTGACTGAAACATTGAAACGGATAAATTCTGCATTAGTGTTTCGACTGTTTTTTGTTTTTGGGGTTTTTTTTTAGCTTTCACAGTTAAATTTCTCTTTCCAACAGTGACTCAGTCCATGCTGGGGTTATTAAGACAGTCAAGATGACCTGTATTTTCGTCGGCCGAAATAAGATTATCCTCCATATGAGGTGATTTGGGATTTTATTGTGTATTAATTATTTGCTCTGTAATAATAAATACATTGAGCTCTTTCTGTGGATCAGTTTTAATATTTTATATTACTAGGATCCACTTGGATTATATACCAACGGATTTGTTACCTTTACTATCTCTCTCTCTCTCTCTATATATATATATATATATATATATATATATATATATATATATATGTGTGTGTGTGTGTGTGTGTGTGTGTGTGTGTGTGTGTGTGTGTGTGTGTGTGTGTGTGTGACCTTTATTTATATAATAATAATATCTCTCTCTTGAATATTCTGTAGTTTTTCCAATTCCTTTCTTCTCCCCACACTGTCATTATTCGCTCATTCTTTCTCTCTCTTTCTCTCTCTCTCTCTCTCTTCACCAAATCAGTTGGGGTTTTTTCCTATTCCTCTCAAAGTTTCTTTTTATCCACTGTTCCTTGACATTCTCATTTCTTTTCGCCTCTCAGATCGAATCATTTTTTTTTCTTGCATCATAATTTTCATTGGTCATTTTCTACTTTTTAAAAAAAAAAAAAGAAAAAAAAAAGTTCTTTCCTACCAATTATCGACAGAGTTTTACCTTTTCTCGTCGATTTTTAAACACTAATTGCATTTTGTAAAAAGCGATGTTGTATTTCTTCTTTTCATTGCAATGTTTTTTTCTTGAGTAAAATAATAAAAAAAAAAAAAACTTTTTGGACTTCCAATATTTGCACTGAATCGACAAATGGACGTAAAATGAAGCAAACAATTTTACGTGAACGGTCTTCCATCTTTCCGTCATTCTTCAACAAAACAAACTCACGTTGACTACGTTCCTCGGCAAAAATATAAAGCCGCTGAGAAAAACAAAAAACAAAAAACAAAAAAAAACGTTATCGCCTTCGATACGTCTTTGGATTCTGTTTTACTTGGCATCGAATGCTTTTGCTGTATCTCAATGTGAGTTTGTGTGGGGGGAATGTGCGTTTACAGCGTATAGACGCAGCGTGCTCTGCTATTTTGTTTTGTTTTGTTTCTTCAATTCCACTTAATCCAATTTGTAAAGTTATTTCAAAATACTTTTTCAGTGATCTTCAAAAACATCGCCCTTGTCACGTCTGTCAATAAAACCAATATATTACTGAGTACATACGAGAACGTGCTGAAAACTTCTCGGCTTGACCCACTTCACAACACCAGTATAGTTATTTCATTTTTAAGTTCATTTTTCTTGAGTCAAAAACTGTGGAAATTGAAAGAAGGTTAAGAGGATAAACGACCTTTTCTAATCCGCTAGATTAATCAAATCGTTTTGTAGATTTATAAAAAGATAGAAAAAATTACTTTGATATATATATATATATATATAAGAGAGAATATATATATATATATTAGAGAGAATATATATATATATATATATATATATATTAGAGAGAATATATATATATATATATATATATATATATATATATATATATATATATATATATATATATATATATATATATATATATATATATATATATATATATATATATATATATATATATATATATATATATATATATATATATATATATATATATATATATATATATATATATATATATATATATATATATATATATATATATATATATATATATATATATATATATATATAGATAGATAGATAGAGAGAGAAAAAATGAATCCCGGTAAAACTCGTAGAACAGTTGGTTCGTTGTTCGCTTGACAACCTAAGTGTCAGGGTTTCAATTCTCGGTAGTGGATGCGCACTGCTGATAACTCCCAAATATAGGACGAAACGGCAGTCCGGTGCTTTCTGCATTCTGTTGAGGTTTCAGACTCGATGAATTACTTAATTGTATGCATATATATATATTTATGTGTATGTGTAAATGAAATAACGATATATATTGCTTATATTTCAAGACAAAATATTGTGGAAACATATATGACAAAGTGGAAAATGTTTTTTTGAGACTCGTTTCGTCCGTTCGTTCGTTGATGTACTAAAAGATGAAAGGCGTTACGAGAAATCATACTTTGTCATACTTTTTCCGAATATATATATAATTGTGTGTGTGTGTGTGTGCACATGTATATATATTCATATATATATTTATATATATATCTATCTATATATATATATTATGAAATGGACAAAGTCCGACAAATATTTTAAAGACATTTTTCTGTACAGTATTTACATTAGTCGGACTATTGTCCTCATCGTTGTCGCCATATTTGTCACAACGTTTCGGCCGTTGTACGCTCCGGCCTTCTTCTTTATTTCGATCACTGGGGTACAACGGCCGAAACGTTGTGACAAATATGGCGACAAAGATGAGGACAATAGTCCGACTAATGTAAATACTGTACATAATACCTCATCTCAGAAATATAGACAGACATTTTTCTGTTTTTATACATTCTTTTTATAGATACAAATATTTAAGTAAATGCTCTGTTTATAATAAACAGTATTAAACAACAACCGGCCTGAATGTCCGAGAAATTTTCATAGAACGAATATTTTCTATGAAAATTTCTCCGACAGTCAGGCCGGTAAATGTTATTAATACTGTTTATTATAAAACAGGGCATTTACTTAAGTATTTGTATGTATAAAAAGAATGTATAAAAACATAAAAATATCTCATATATATATTTCGTCATAGATAATAATAATAATAATAATAATAATCACAATCGAATTAAGTCGACTCCCTATGAAAGATTATTACATGTAGAACAACATTTCCGCCTAGAAAAACACGATTTTAAAACGCATGCCAAATTTACTATAATTGAGAGAATAAAAAAGTTCAGAGCAGATAACATTAGAAAGATTTTAGAGTTCCATAAAAATAAGTGGATACGACGTTTAAAAACGCACTATCCAGAGGGGCTTAATCACAAATTTAACAATATAGATTGTATTCATATATAACCCCACAAATCAGGACCAACCCCTATTTCTCACCCACAGAAGGCAGACATGCTTACGGAGGTGTTGAGCCCTCACACATATACACACACCCACAGGAATATACACACTTATACACATCATACTCACTCAATCCCTAATGAGCCAAATGATAACACACACTTAACAGAGACACATCCTCTTACCAGGAACTAATAAAATTGTCAAACTGACCAAGGGAATTCAGAGCAGCATGAATCCATCCAGCTCTTATCTCAAATAACAACTTAAAAGAGACTATTTGACCAACACAAGGTCTGACCAAAATCCATGTTAAAAAGATAAAAAATAAATAAACAAATGAAAACTACAGACAAAAGTTCATTTTATACCTCAAGACATTCATTTCTGCAGTTCACTGCTACCAGCAAGCAGAATTTTTTTTCTCATGATGATGGCCATTTTGGTCGAAACTAGTCGTGGAATCAAAACGAAATAATAATAAAATCAAAAGAATATTAATATACAACCCAGTGTGTCTGAAGATTTTAATTTTTTATTACTCAATATATATATATATATATATATATATATATATATATATATCAACATATATATGTATCACATTATGAAATGGACAAAGTCCGACAATTATTCCAAGACATTTTTATGTTTATACATTCTTTTTATAGATACAAATATTTAAGTAAAGGCTCTGTTTATAACAACATTTACCGGCCTGACATTCCGAGAAACTTTCATACAAAATACTCGTCCTCCGACAGAAATCGAACCTGTATCCTATACAAAACCGTCATATAGCCTGACGTGCTTTTACCGATTTCGCCACAGAGCAACGTTTCGGTTAGCAAGGTTGATTTTACTGTTTTACTGTCGGAGGACCAATATTTCAGGTCGGTAAATGTTATTAATACTGTTTATTATAGACAGAGCATTTACTTAAATGTTTGTATCTATAAAAAGAATGTATAAACATAAAAATGTCTTAAAATATATATATATTTATAAATATATATATATCATATTATTATTAATTTTTTTTATAATAGATTACAATTAGAACACTTTTGCATCGCTATACAAAAATGTTCATGTTTCGGGACTTTCATGGTTCTTCATCCGGCGATGCTAGATATGGTAGATAACATTATGGTATCTACCGTATACATTTTGTAATTTCGAGTTCAATCATTGGACCAGCCAATGTGTAGTTGCATCAGTGAAAACGGACGAGTAATAATTGACCATTATTAAAAATATTAATTAGACTAGACACCCCTTGTTATGTGTAGTGGAACAAGAACGGTCTACAGCCGAGATTAAATACAATGTTCAGTTCATACTCTCCAATAGTTTGAATGTAAATAGTGGAAATAATGATTCATATAGGGACAAGATGTTATTCCCCACAATGAGCGTGCAAATGGCACAGTTTGTAAAATAAATCCAATATGAAATCTTTATGATGAAACGTTCTTCCATATCCTCCGGATTTTACAGATTTTTTGTTTTTGATCGCAGAAAATTCCACAAGAAAGAATAAATTGAAAAATATTTCAATTCCTTTTCTTTTTTTTTCTTTTTTTTTTTTTTTGCTAGCACAGATTTATTTTAATGTGGAATTGAAAATTTGCGTCTTTCATGGGCTGCACTAGTTGAAAATGAAGGTGATTGCATGTCTGATAAATAATATTTAAATAAATTTAATTTAGATATATTTTTATGTCCTTTCTAGTAAAACGTGATTCCTCTCCGAAGAAATGAATATTTATCGATAATCGATTCATTTTCTTTCAATAGATATTCACTACGCTTTACTTGTTCAGGGGCAAGGTTACACATACGAAAATCTTAAGGAAAGTGTTATTCCGAAATAGTGGTCTTCGAGAATAGCTTATCACTACTTCAGAACGAAATACTCATTCTTTTCCTTTTCAATCTCGCATTCATTATCGCCTGTGAGTGTCAAATTCTCCAATCCCACTTTCTTTACACTATTTACATTACTCGGGCTATTGTCTTCATCTTTGTCGCCATATTTATTATTACAACGTTTCGGCCGTTTTACGCTCCGGCCTTCATCAGGTCGTTGGAATGTCGAACTGAACCCTTTATTTCGCTCACTGGGATAGCCTGTTCTAGTTCCACGTGTCATGTTTAATGGATGTCAGTTATCAGTTATCTCCTGTTAATTCCACTCTGAAAGTTCTCCACTGCCTTAACCGGGTATTGAACTCACACTCTTTGGGTCCTACCACTGGATCTAACTAACGCCTTTATCCACTGTGCCAAGTGTCCTTGTAATAAATATGGAGGGAAAGATGAGTAAAATAGTCCAAATAATGTAAATAGTGTACATAATACCACATCTCAGAAATATAGACAGCCATTTTCTTTATTACATGTGTTTTTCAGAATCTAGGAACAACTGAAATGTTTCCATTTTCCTTAACATGTTTAGTCTTTTGAAAAATCCCGTTTCTGTTCTCTTCACCTATGAGGAAATTGTCTCGCATTCACTTACATATATATGGAGAGATATTATATAACAGTTCAGCACAGTTTCCCTCGTATAAAATAGTCTATTTAGTCCGGTAGAAAGCTAGATTAAGATAAATGTATCGCTTCAATCTTCAAAGCAAGTACAACAATATGAGTTAGCTAAGTTCTTGTTAAATTGAAAACAGCGGGAGCTGCGACAAAAAAGGATACGGAACATTGACTTTTGACCGATGGTTATCAGTAAGTACGGAGCAAGAGGCTCAGACGGAGAGAAAGTCACAAGAGGAAGATAAATTACTTTTTTTTTTAGACAAAGATAACAAGACAAAGAAAATTGTTATCTATAAAAACTGACCATCCCGTGAAAAAGCACACAGATGGGACGAAGCCGGCCTCGGAGACCGGATAGGGAAAACAACCGCTTGACTGTTCATCTCACCTCTCACCTACGCTCCATTACTTCGGTCGCTTATAGCAGTAGGTTACAACTCAAGAATAAAATCTGGTTTGCTGCTAGAAATTGTTTTGTCTTTCACTCGTGGGTAACGATCTGACCGAAGGGTAATTTTTAAACTATAAGCGTCTGACTGGAAGAAACAACACCCTGTCAACGCGCCTGGAGTCTGGTCTGAGCCAGCAACGCAATTGAAGGACGGTCTACCAGCTTTGAAAATCCATCTACTGTATGCTGTGGCTGTTCAGGACGTTGGCTATAATGGCTCTCCACACCTTCCTATTCTTTCTAGCTTCGGTTTAGTTACTCAATGTTCTCCTCTGTTTCTCCACCTTCATTGGCTTACGGCCCTATCATCTTGATACACCGGTTCACAGCCGATCGCCCAAGTTAAGCAACATCGAGCCTGGTCAGTATGTAGATAGGTGAACGCTACGTAATACAAGGGAATGTAATCATTGATGTGCGGTTGGTGTAATAGTTAACGGCTCTTAATGAGGAATCGGAGAGCTGACTTCAGATTCTAGTCGGGTCAGTTACCTGTACCTACGTGCTAATAGGATTGGGAAAGGTATCAATCCACTCCTTCTCTCCCATCTATGAGTTAAATAGTAGGTCTTCGATCTGAAAACCATTATTTTCTCAAAAAAAAAATTCTTAATACAATATTCACTCGTAAAAAAAGAATTATTCTTAAAATTCAAAAACCATGTTCCGGCTTTAAACAACCTACAAACAGCTTGATAAGCCGTGAAATACAAATCAGTCACGCAATCAATCTTGCCTTCGTTATTGATTGGGAGCCTCAAATTCGCCAAGCCCACTTTCCTTATTACATGTTCAAGATATATTCAGAACAAGTCAGTTGAACTAAGAAAAACGGAAATATTTTTTCTATTTCCATAATATAGTCTTTTAGGCAGTCTTCTGTAGAATTACGTTTCTCTTGCTACAAGTCTCATCTTCACCTGTGAAGAAATTGTGTAGGATCCACTTCCATGTAGGTGAACCGATATTATATTGCAGTTCGCATCGTTTTCCTTCTTTCTAACGGTATTTTCCCTTTCCTTAGTACTTTGCTTAGCTTTTGGAAGGTGTCTTTCAATATTCCAATACGCCATCAGTTTAGTGTGTCATATTTTCTGAGAATATTTACAGAAAAAAATGCATTCGTAATACTGGTCTTTCAGGCTTTTACCGTTGATGAGAGTTTCTGTCTATATTTCTGAGATAAGGTATTATGTACATTATTTACATTATTCAGACTATTGTTCTCATCTTTGTCGCATTATTTATTATTACAACGTTTCTGCCGTTTTAGACTCCGGCTTTCTTCAGGTGGTTGGAATGTCGAAGTTTTTATTTCGCTCACTAGGGTAGACTGTTCTAGTTCCACGTGCCACATTTAACGGATGTGCGTTATCAGTTATCTCCTGTTAATTTCCCACTGAAAGTACTCCACTGCCATAACCGGGTATTGAACTCCCCACTCTTTCGGTCCTGTCACTGGATCTAACTAACGCCTTTATCCACTGTGCCATGTGTCCTTGAGGACTAAGGCAGTGGAGAACTTTCCAGTGAGCGAAATAAAGGTTTCAGTTCGACATTCCAACCACCTGAAGAAGGCCGGAGCGTACAACTGCCGAAACGTTGTAATGAATATGGCGACAAAGATGAGGACAATAGTCCGAATAATGTAAATAATGTACATAATACCTCATCTCAGAAATATAGACAGAATGTTCAAATCGACATTCCAACCACCTGAAGAAGGCCGGAGAGTACAACGGCCGAAACGTTGTAATAAATATGGCGACAAAGATGAGGACAATAGTCCGAAGAATGTAAATAATGTTGATGAGAGTTATTGTTGTTTTTTTTTAATTAAAATATTTTCCGACATGTTACTTAAATTTTGTCAACCAAGCCAATATATAATTCAAAATGTCTATAAAAAGAAATACAATTAAAACTTTAGATAATAATTAAAGAAAGAACGGGTAATTAATTAATGTCGCGACACATGAGTTTAGAGTGATCTGAGCGAGTTTCTAACAACAGACAACAGACACTCGTACGCATTTATCTCAGCCACAAGTCAAAACACTTTTCCGATATTTTTTAAAGCTGATCTCCATTAGTGATGTGTAGTCGTAAAATGATGAAGTTGTTTTAAATTCTATCAACTAAAAACATGTTTATTTGCACTATATATATTCGGACTATTGTCCTCATTTTTGTTGTTCCTATCACAACGTTTCGGTACTGCCCTGACTTCCTCAGGTATATATCGATTTGGGTAACCTACAAGGAATTCTGAACCGAGCCGTTTATTTAATCTACAGGAGTAGACAGTTCTCGTTACACTACACTTGACTAGGGACCTTGTCTAGTTCATATTATTTCTTCTTATTATTTATCGTTATTATTTAGTAGTGTTCACCTGTTTTCACTGAGGGCAAGTAGACACTGCCCGAACCAAGGATCGAACTCACAGCCACTATATCACCAAATTCACAAACCAACGCGTTTACCCACGTGGCTATTGTCAATTTTAGAGTTTTACTTTTAATCGGGTTGAGTAGATTGCAACTGATCTTAGATAAACACCCGAGGAAGGTCGCAGGGGACAAAAAGAAGATCGATAAACACCCGAGGAAGGTCGCAGGGGACAAAAAATTTTAATACTCTATTTTAAATACTCTAGCCAAGATAATGAATTTAAGACTAAAGATATTGGGAGGATGGTCGGTTCCTTGTATCGCTACAGAAAATATCTAACTCCCGTTGCTCTACTCCATCTTATATAGTATTGGTACCATACTCTATCTTATATAGTCCGTCCTGGGTAAGACGTTAAACTGCATCCGCGTCCTGGGTAAGAAGTTAAACTACGTCCAGCAGCAAGGCCTCTGATCAGGAGGTTTTGAGGAGCGTGGAACCACTCTTAATTGCTGGTGTTCCCAGGTCCAGCCTGACCCTGGGGTGGTAGCACCTGTTAGGGTCCCAGCTATGGGCAATAGTTAACTATTACCAGCAATACTTTTTTTAAACAAATTATTACCAGTACTACAGATTTGAAGGAATATTACCAGAAACAGATTTTTGATAAAACAAAATATTACCAGCAATAAAAAATGTTGTCACCATTAAATAACTCATTGAGGTTGATATGCCGTAAAAAAAATAAATAAATATCTTTTATAGTATTGGGCCATACTCTATCTTATATAGTATTGGTGCCATGCTCTATCTTAAAAAGTATTGGTGCCATACTCTATCTTATATAGTATTGGTGCCATACTCTATCTTATATAGTATTGGTGCCATACTCTATCTTATATAGTATTGGTGACATACTCTATCTTATATAGTATTAGTGCCATGCTCTATCTTATATAGTATTGGTGCCACATGTTGATTGCCATACGTGATACACGCTTAGGTGTTCATGTCTCTTTCGATTCAGGACTGACCAGGCAGAAAATTTTCCCGCGTTTCTTTGTACGGTACTCTAGTTGCCAACCAAAGCTATAGAACCCAGTTTGTCCTGCTTTTCAATCCATAGTGGGGAGGGTATTTGTCTGTAACTGAATGTAACGAACCCGACTGGAATTCGAACTCGGCTCTCCGACTTCTCATCCCGAGTTGATATCCATGACACCACAACGGATATACGACCCCTAAAACGCTGGAAACATGGTCGGCTCCTTATAAAACACTAAAAAGTATCCCACTCCACTAACATAGCTTTTGTCTTTACAAGAATCAAATCAAATTTTTAAAAAATGGAGTATCGGTGGCTCATCTGCACTAGAGTTGCCCAATGCTGTCTAGCCGCCCTCACCAGTTCAAAAGACTTTACGTAGCCTTCTCGCTAATGTAGTATTTGTCAAACCTACAACCCCTTGTTCAGAAACAAAACGTCGCAAGCTTATCGCTACTCTGTCGCTATTCGCATGAAAAACTCCGATGAGATCAGTCAGTTATGCCCCATGCGTGATACACGCTTCGGCGATCATGTATCTTTCGATACATGACTGACGAGTCAGATATTTTTCCCGCAGTAGATTGCCATTTCTTTCCGCGGTAGACCAATAGCCATCCAAGACTATAGAACCCGGTCTGTCCTGTTATTTACCCATAGCTAGGGGGAGAAGAAGAGGATTCATACGATTTTACGTACGTGAATGTAATGGATTCGACTGGAATTCGAACTCGGCTCTTCAGTTCCTCAATTCGAGCCGCTATCCATTACTCCACCGTCCCTAGTTCAACCAGTGCAGACCTTTACACCTAATGCCCGCCATGCCATGTACACAGACTCAAGTCATCTTCATCCATTTGTATTAAATTAGTAAGAAGTTCCATTCCGACAGCTGTTTTTCAAGTCAAGTTGCTTTGTGAAACAGACTCCCGAGAGGATGTTTCTCTGGTCATTACAATCTTAACCTCTTCAACCGTTATCTAACGTTGATAGCCTCACAATCTACAATTCTTACGTCCACAAAACAAGTCCATTCACTCACACTCTGCTTTGAATGGCTCTTGAGCCTTGTATTGGGTGAACAATAATGTAAATAAAAAAATTGATCAAGCAAATACTATGGGCATTTTTATACCTCGACTACCGTAATTCTCCATGTACTATACGCCTTCATCCACAATGCGTTCCCTTAGAATTTTGCTGAAAGTGTGGGAAAACTTTTCCTCGTATTTATATAAAAAGCAAAATAAAATATATTTCAATACAAATGAATTACCGTAATTCCCCATGTATAAATTCCATTTTTTTTTCTAAAAATAATAAGCAAAATTAGGGGTGTGTATTATGCACAGTTAAAACATTCTTTAAAAAATTAGTAGAAACTCAACAACCCCTTGTTTGGTAATCAAACACTATGAATTATACTATTCCAATTTCATTACAGCCAGAATTTCCTCCTCTTATTTATAATATTCTAATTTAGTTTTATGATAATTCTTGTTTTATTTTACATTTGTAAGTATTGTTAGGTACATATGATTGTATTTGACGTCCTCATGGGGTTGCAATCGTCGAATGTTAGCGTCAAATTATCATGTTTGTGGTGAGTAGTTATTTCACAATTGAAATCGACCTATGACACGGCAATTTTTTAAAGAATTTTTGTAACTGTGCATTATACGCACCCCTTAATTTTGTTTATAATTTTTAGAAAAAAATGTAAATTATACATGGGGAATTACGGTAATTCATTTGTATTGAAAGATATTTCGTTTTGCTTTTTATATAAAAAAAGCAAAACGTATTTTATCGTCATACCCAGGACGCCTGGGAGTCTGTTCCATACGGCAGTGGGTTCGCGGAAAGAAGCTGTTTCAGTGGAATTTTCTTATCGACGGTGGAATACGGGGGAGTGGATATTAGATAGGACATTTTTTGACATAAACGGCTCAGCCGCTCGACGAACAAAAGGTATTCAGAAAGACTGACTTTCTAAAATCTGATCACACTCATAAATATCTATTTTTTTAAATTCCTTTTTGGACCGGCTGAAAACTTTTCAGTGCTATTCTTTAAGCTTTAACTATTAAAATGTTGTTTAACTTTCTGGAAACTTTGTTTGGGCCAGTTATGATGTCATGTTATATGCGTAAAACTGTTACGGTGAGACTTGTTTATCTCTTGAATATGTTTAGAATATGTCCCGTTTTTCCAGTTCCTCATAAGTGAAGAGCACCAGCCTCCCATCTTTCTATGTCAGTCCTGTGTTTCTCTAATTGCGGCCTTTGAATATCGGCCATAAAACAGAATGATCTTAAGCATGATTGATCTGGCGAAGCAAATAAACATTCAACTACAAAACACAAGCAACTGGTCTAGCGGACAATCAGTGTAGACTATGTGTTTGAGTGGGTGAATTGTTGACTTTCCAAATAGAAGATACACGGATCGCTATCTCCTTGACAACTAATGCATGCTTTGGCATCGGCTACATAACTGCGGAAGGATTGATTCGGCCAAGAAACACGTCGAACCCACTTAAAAAAAAAAAAAAAACACAAATACTTTATCCTTTCTGCTATTAATATTTTTTCATCTATTTTTCATTGAGTTAGCGATTGAATTTTTGCACCAAATTGACTTAGGGATTATGTGTTAGATCTGTAACGAAATGTTAACCTATCTGAGCTAATCTAATATAATACAACCTTTCGATTTTGCCGGTTGCGTTAAAAACTCTATCTTACAGTTAAGTTTTTATGTTCAGTTAAATTGATACGTTCAACAATTTTTTCTATTACTTCAAAAGGCAGACGAGGGTTGAGAGGAGAGGAAAAGTAAACTTTTATCTATTCACATGTATTGACAGAAACACATGCGCGAAAATACAGGTATGAAGATAGATAGATAGATAGACATAGATAGATAGATAGATAGATAGATAGATAGATAGATAGATAGATAGATAGATAGATAGATAGATAGATAAATGAATAAATAGACAGGTATAGATAGATAGATAGATAGATAGATAGATAGATAGATAGATAGATAGATAGATAGATAAATGAATAAATAGACAGGTATTGATAGATAGATAGATAGATAGATAGATAGATAGATAGATAGATAGATAGATAGATAGATAGATAAATGAATAAATAGGCAGGTATTGATAGATAGATAGATAGATAGATAGATAGATAGATAGATAGATAGATAGATAGATAAATGAATAAATAGACAGGTATAGATAGATAGATAGATAGATAGATAGATAGATATACATAGATAAATAGATAAATAGATATATATATA
This sequence comes from Acanthosepion esculentum, assembly GCA_964036315.1. NCBI lineage: Eukaryota > Metazoa > Mollusca > Cephalopoda > Sepiida > Sepiidae > Acanthosepion > Acanthosepion esculentum. The sequence continues at coordinate 120,401,620 of OZ038484.1, forward strand.
GATAGATAAATAGATAGATAGATAGATAGATAGATAGATAGATAGATAGATAGATAGATAGATAGATAAATGAATAAATAGACAGGGATAGATAGATAGATAGATAGATAGATAGATAGATAGATAGATAGATAGATAAATGAATAAATAGACAGGTATAGATAGATAGATAGATAGATAGATAGATAGATAGATAGATAGATAGATAGATAGATAGATAGATAGATAAATGAATAAATAGGCAGGTATTGATAGATAGATAGATAGATAGATAGATAGATAGATAGATAGATAGATAGATAGATAGATAAATGAATAAATAGGCAGGTATTGATAGATAGATAGATAGATAGATAGATAGATAGATAGATAGATAGATAGATAGATAAATGAATAAATAGACAGGTATTGATAGATAGATAGATAGATAGATAGATAGATAGATAGATAGATAGATAGATAGATAGATAAATGAATAAATAGGCAGGTATTTATAGATAGATAGATAGATAGATAGATAGATAAATGAATAAATAGACAGGTATAGATAGATAGATAGATAGATAGATAGATATACATAGATAAATAGATAAATAGATATATATATAGATAGATAAATAGATAGATAGATAGATAAATGAATAAATAGACAGGGATAGATAGATAGATAGATAGATAGATAGATAAATGAATAAATAGACAGGTATAGATAGATAGATAGATAGATAGATAGATAGATAGATAGATAGATAGATAAATGAATAAATAGGCAGGTATTGATAGATAGATAGATAGATAGATAGATAGATAGATAGATAGATAGATAGATAGATACCCGATGTCAAATTTTAATATGCAAGTTAACTCATTTATGCAACACTCATATCTAGTTTGTCATGTTCCTCATTATTTCCTGTCACCAAGTCTAATACATTAGACTAAATTATTTTGGCCCCATCACAAAGAACTCAATGCTACAAACATTACTTGAAGATTTTCAACGACAGCAACAGCTAAAATCGACATCACGTGTAACTCGAAGAGAAAATAATGACAGAATGGAAATGCTGACGTTCCACAGTACTTCGAACAAAAGGCTAGGAAGGAAACCTCCATCAATACTGGAAAGAGCAATAATAGTAAGTGGACTTGAGTAACCTATTTTCCTGATTTTTGTTTCTTTTTATAGAAAGATTTTATACATTTCAACCGACAGTAATACTAGCTGCTCTGTCAATGAATGCCAAATGTTTCTTGATAAGGAAACTGCTAATATCTGTCTATATTTCTGAGATGAGGTATTATGTACACTATTTACATTATTCGGACTATTGTCATTATCTTTGTCGCCATATTTATTACAACGTTTCAGCCATTGTAAGGCTCTGGCCTTCTTCAAGTGGTTGGAATGTCGAACTGAACCCTTTATTTCGCTCACTGGGGCATACTGTTCTAGTTCCACGTGCCATGTTTTAATGGATGTCAGTTATCAGTTATCTCCTGTTAATTTTTCCCCCTAAAAGTTATCCACTGCCTTAACCGGGTATTGGACTCATACTGGATAAAGGCGTTAGTTAGATCCAGTAAAATGACCCAAAGATTGTGAGTTCAATACCCGGTTAAGTATTTAAATTGGCACATATATTTTATAATATAAGAAGACAGGTCCTTAGCGTAAAAAAATCGATAATTATTAAAATATCAATAATCGATAAATCCGGTCAAAAATCGACAAATTCAACTTTCTTTCCTCCGATTTCGTTCAAACTTGGTATCTAGTTTACTTTACAACACTACGAGCTCAACGATACCTCATTTTTATTTCTACGTCACTGCGTTTGGAGAAAAACTGCGAAAACCCATGAGAAATCGATTTCAACACAAATCGATTTCAACACAAATTTTAAACTAAAGACTCCGTCAATCTTCAAGCAATCTAATACAAACTTCACTCAACTGTAGCTAACAAGAAGCCGAGTGTTTAATAGTCATTTAACTTGCTAACTGAGTCCACAGTGAAAACCCGCGTAAATAGTGATTTTTAAGGTTTTCTTTCTTATCTTTCGTTGATCTTTCAACCGATTTTCATCAAACTTAACAATTGCTTTATAAATGTATCCTCTTTTACATCCCTGGTAGCACACTGACAAATTGAACTTCAAAAACTCAAAAATAATTGTTGTCTGAAGTGGGTCTTCATGTTGCCTGTTTTACCACTTCATGTCCTTGGCTAACTTCGACTGAATAAAAACAGACTACTTCTGTTATATCAGTAACTGCATTAATTCAAAGTGTTTTTCCTATGAAAGTACTTTAAAGTAATTGAAGATAGATTCTGTTACATCTAAACATGATGCTGTTTTTTCTCTATTCTAATTGAACGCTTTTTTCTGATCGATCAGCTGGGTATGGCTGCTGGTAAATAAATAAAAATTTTTCAATTATTATTAAAGTCTAAACGTTAAAACTATTCGCAAAATCATTACTTGAAAGACTGATTTAAATTAAATAAAGCCAAGAATCCCTTATTAACATATAAATAAATTTATGTCAAATAATAATGTAATTTGTTTGTTAAATATAGATTAATCACGGCCTATATCATCGACATTTATTTATCAACAAATTTTAGTTTGCAGTTCTGCATAATAAAAACATGATGTTCCCCCAAAGAAGTTATTATCAACATTTTTAATATGGTTCACTAGCTGCCCAGTTTTTTTTTGGTGTTATTTGTTTGTCTTGATTGGACCAGCCTTTTACATTTTCCACTTCCAAATTGTTTTCGTCCCTACCCACACCTAGTGAGTGAGCTTCTTGATTCTGTCCATCGGCAGAATACAGCGGCCATAGTAATTTTTTTTTTTGGGGGGGGGTAGTCGTTTCCTCAGTAATAGAGTTAATTTCATTAAAAATTTTGTTTATATTTTTATTTTGATTAAATGGGTCCACCCCATTCCCTTTCATATGATTATAAGTTTATATATATATTTGTACTAAAAATACACACACGCGCGCGCTCACACACAAACACACACGCACACACACACACGCTCACACGGATATATAGATTTTTTTTTATTTCTTATCTTATATATTTATTTATTTTTTATTATTATTTTATTTTTATTTTGATCGGTGTTTTTATTAACGTAGTAAAAATTTGTTTATATAGCTTATTTAAGAGTTTTGTTTTTTGGAAGATAATTAAAGCTATTTGTTCAATTATGGGGTTGAGCGTTGTAGTTTGTTCTAACTATTATTTTGGCGGGAACAGGTTTTAATTTGTTTATTACTTCATGTATTTATTTGGATTGATTATATTTATTTGTTTTTTCTAATGGCTAGTTTATCGGTATTGGTTGTTAGTTTATTAATATATTTGGATGTATTTAGATCAATCTTCATATTTTTATTTCTTCACATATATATATATATATATATATATATATATACGTGAGTGTGTGTGTGTATGTGTGTGTGTGTGTGAAAATATATAGAAAAATAGAGAGGAACTCGTTAAGTCAATAATACGAAGTTCTTTAGTATTTTTAATTTTATTTTAAAAAAATAGTACTAGATACAAAAGTAGAGCCTAAATTATAATTATTTTTCAAAAATATATATAGAGATATATTTTTAAAAAGTAATTATATTATATATATATATATATATATATATATATATATATATATATATATATATATACATATATATATATACATATACATATACATATATATATATATATATATATATATATATATATATATATATGTATATATACATATATATATATATATATATATATATATATATATATATATATATATATATATATATATATATATATGGTATAAAATGACAACTGGAAAAAAGATTTTGCCGACGCGTTTCGTCTTCCGACTTTTTCAAGGCAAAAATGAAATCGAAATGTCTTTGTTGTTAGAGTTACATTAAAAAAAAAACCAATTTAAAAAGATAGACGCTTCTGTCTAAGCCTTTTTTCTGGTTAATGTAAATTTCCTTTATACTAAGAGATTTTTGTTTATACCAATTTGTCTTGTCCACAGAATCGTTCTGGGAATTTAACTATATATATATATATATATATATATATTCAGATTGTTTTATAATGGTGAGTGTATGATTAGGTACCCTTCAAAAATTAGGCATTTTGGTGCATGTTCAGATGCAATACAGAGAGGTGAGTTCTTGTGATGACTGCTCCTATTGTTAGAGTGAATGTGTCCTCGTTCGGATTAGCTAGGAGTAGGATAGACAGTGTTGACCAGCCCTTTGCCCTAACTCGTTTGGCCTTGTTCCACATAGAAATGTAAAATGAATATTATCAATATTTTTAGTAAAATTAGATATTGTATGTTGAAAGCCGCACGGTACCGTGTGTTTAAGTCAACTTCTCTTATGAAAATATTCAGCTCCATAAAAAAAAACGGACATAGTGTAGAATTATTTAGACATAAAGAGATACAAATACGTACAGCTTGAGAGAAACAATATAACTCCCAATAAATAGCATATTTTGAAAAGCATCTTTCGGTCTACACTACACGTATTTCGTCTTAGTGTTTTGCCTGTATATGGAATAATTGCGCCACGAAGATGACAATTTGAAATTGCCGAAAGTACTTGGTTCGTCAATTCCATCTGACAACAACTCAAATATAAGGATCGTTTTATTCAAGGAATTGATAGTAAGTTAATGTCTCATTAAGTCTTGTTAGCGAAGTCACTTCGCCATTAATCTCATTAACATTGCTAATCAATTCTTTGTATAAATTACTTCTTTATGGCAGAAACAATTTATATAGATATTTATTATTCCAAATCATGGCTTTTACTTGGGCTTGAACACTGATCTATGACAAACTATCACAGCTCCCAAGAAATCATTTGTTAATAACGTTCATATGCTAGAGCAGTTTTTATTATTATTATTATTATTATTATTATTATTATTATTATTATTATTATTATTATTATTATCCAAGAATGGGCGACGTCGAGGTTTGCAATCTTCCTTGTGGCATCAACTGCTCTGATATTTTTTTCTAAACTTTTGGTGCATAAATATTTAGCTAAACTTCGCCCTGTCCTAATGTCTACGGATTAATGAAGAAGGTGAACAACTCCATGCTTTGCAGAGAAACTTGAAAATTAATACCCATCTTCTCGGGTAAAATGAGTGCGTTTTTCTGAAGACACTGAAGCGGAAATGGTTGAAGGGGAATTTTTAGTCAGTGAATTCGTGGAAAGAGATTCTTACGCCATCGTTCACAGGATTTTTTCCCCTTGCCAACTGGATGAATTTTTGTTTCACATCTGAGCGTGTTTGGCTATTTTTTTTCGTTAATTTGTGATAGCAATTTAATCTTTAATTGCAAGAAAGAAACTCTCCACATTACAATGAGGGAAGGCTGTCTCGGAGTCATGTAAAAGTTATTAATTATATTTTCTATGGGTCTAGTTTGTATGGCAACTGCACCAATGTTAGTTGCTTCTTGAGGCTAATTCTGTCTACGTCTACCAATAAGTCTTTGCTTTTTTAAATAGAGAACAATGTATTCAGATACCTCTTTAGAAAGCAGTTTATTGAAATCAAGTGCCACAAAAAGCTGTTTGTAATTCAATTTAAAGCCCTGAAAATTAGGGAGTTATTTTTTGAGAAAAAAAATTATACAGTTACCTGGCGTTTTAAGCATAAGCTGGAACAGATTTTTTTTTTTTTGTAATTAGTATGCTAATCACTTGATGCCCAGGGCAGCAACCTTGAGTCACCCTGTCATATTGAAAAAAAAAATGCAATTAAGCTGCTCGTCGATGATTTCTTGAAGTGATTGCAAAAGCTTGTTACAGGACAAATTATCCTCAATTTAGTAGCAAATGATGGGCTAAGGATAGAATTTTAAGAATTAACAGCTTCCAGGCTTTATTCCAGATATTTGACAAAAAAAAACTATTTACGACATCAACAGAGCGTTCAAACATGGCAGAATCTCCTCTGCTAATTGCAAGTAATCGTCTCGTCACAGATCAGGCGAGAATATACTTTGCACTTAGTGTCTTTCAGAGTTGTGCAGGGTTGACGTCAAAAGTAAACCCTCGACGCCAAATGCAGATCAACACGATCGACCTAGCTGCACTTATGATGTGCACGCGTGCGAAAGAATGATATATGATCCTATTAATGGAGATGAAATTCTCCCATTATGGGTATTGTTATATCCATGATATAATAACACCTTATTTCAGGATAACTGAAAGGAAAAAAGAATGACAAACAAATGTTTTGTTCTCCCAGAGTTTTATAACGCTAAGTCAGACACAAAATTATATTTATACGTGTCCCACGCAGAGAAAATATGTTCATATCTATACAACAAACAGAATCAAAGGAAAACGAAAAGATAGCCTTATGTATAGTATGGAGATTCTTCTGTTTCTGGAGAAGTCATTTTTAGAATTCCAGATTCGAGTGGGCTGGGTGTATCTGCTATCTCCCTGGAGAAGACATATTCCGGAAACGGGAATCATGGGGATTTTTTTCATAATGAGGGGCTGCGAGCCGGAGCTAATTTCTATACGCGTTGAAGATATATTTCCATAAGAAAACGGTGTCATGGAAGTGTAAGTTGTAAGCTGCTGGGAACCGGGCTAAAAAAGTAACCTTGTAGTTTGACACCGGTAAGCTGACTTACTGACACTTTTTTCACTGTACGACGTGACGTTATTAAACGGCTGTCGCGGGACCTACGTGACTTCATCCCCATCAAAGGGAAATAATAACTTTTTCTATACCTACGCCATCAATAAAGATTAATTAGTTCAAAGTAGTCCTTTTGAAAGTCGAGACAATTCACATATTTTCCGTTTTGTTCCGTTTTGTCGTTCAATTGCCCACTATTTCTCTGATACACAGTTTATGCGTCATATTCTCCTTGATATTGATCTATAAACAACCAACCCTGAGATAAATCTCAGGCAGCCTCGCGAGAGTGCAGTCAAAACGAGATATCGACTCCACGTTCTGAGAAACGCCCCAGTACCACACATCCACTGGCCGACGGTGAATGACGTATTTCAAAGTGAAATAGACGTTAATGTTAGGTGTGACAAACCCAGTCTTGTATTCTCATTAAGATATACAATGATAATATGAAAGTAAAGAAAATCAGAATGTTTTAGATATGCTTTCTACAAGGCGGTGAAAAAATCATTCGAGATTAATAAGAATTTTGTGCCAACAACTGTTTAGAATAAGTTAGATTAAGAAGATGACAAAGACAAAATAAGTTAGATTAAGAAGATGACAAAGACAAAAAGATTATTTAACTGACTACATAAGCATACAAAAGAACGGCGTCAATATTTACAGGCGCTTTGGGCAAAAAGACAGGGAAAGGCGGAGAAATATTTGAATAATATATTGTCAGAACGAACCAAATTTCAGAATATCGTCTTCGTCCCCAAGCGTTCTTTCAGCTCCACATCTAATCCATGCAGTTGCGTCAGTTTCAAAGAAATGTTTATTTTTCATGCTACTCCACGGCGATCAATTTGAAGCCTTCGTTCATGTGAGTGACATGTATTTTTAACAAAACGAAGGATTCCCTGTGGCAAATACTTGATTGACCCGAAGAAACGTGATCAAAACTGGACGCACGGGTGTCACATGATAATTTTCTTTTAATCAAAAGTCAGAGAGAAAAAGAAAGTTAGAGAAAAATATTAATGATATCGGTTGCCTTCCAAACTATATTTCTTCGCTCTTTTGGACACGAGATGACTGCGTCTTGTTCAACAACATCGTCATCATCATCGTCAATACCATGACCGGGTGTGGTCATAGGGTCGCTGCATAGCTGAGCACATGGCCAGTTTCCTCCACATATTTGGGTTGAAATCAGTCGATGACAATTTATTATATGTATATAAATATGCATATATATGTATATATATATATATATATATATATATGTATATAAATATGTATATACATATACATATATATATATATATATATATATATATATATATATATATATATATATATATATATATATATATATATATCCGCAAAGATCTTCGGTAAAATGAATACAAGAACTCTGACTGGCGTTTGTTTACAATCTTATGAACAATACTCTAGAATTATAGAGTTTCTCTCTGCCGAGTGTTGATCGTTTAGGGGTAGAAACACCGACTGACTCCAAAGCTGGTGTTGTTGATCAATCTAGATAACACACTCTCTCCCAGAAACGGTAACTAAGGTGTGCTCAGCATAGTTGCATTATAAACCACAGTTAGGCTCTGTTGGTGTTGAACAAACACAAATGTGCCTGAGGGAGAGCAATGCTAGTAAATAGCTATCCTCGTATACACTAATATACATATATGTATTTTATTCCCGGAGTTGTTTTTTCTGTTTTCTTTTTTAATTTGGAGATCTGATGAATTGGATCGTATTTACGATTCCAATGGAATAAATTATGACCATAGTTTAAGCGTTTTTATTATATATATATATATATATATATATATATATATATATATATATATATATATATATATATATATATATATATAATAAATTAAATTTCTGCTTTACAGTGTCTGACCACTACAGTCGTTTTCATGCTTTTACTCAATCATCACGCTGTCAAATACTATAGTTCGAGAATGGGAACGTTTATTCCCCTCGGAAGTCTGAAATTAAAATAACTCACCTCATGGGCGGGGAATGCACCCGTCGGCCAAGATCAAATAAAGCCGTAAACACACAATTGTACCCACCCCCTAATACAAAAACGAAATAGTTTGCCGGTACCGCAAAAAAGTGCCCAATGCCATACGTAAAAAAAGTCGATTTGGTGCATGGTCTGGGAGCCTGATGCTTTCAATCCCAAAAATTGCGCTACAAAAGTCACTCATAGTATATATATATATATATATATAAAACATAAAAATATGTGCAGATAGATATAAAACGCGTAATATATAACCATCTCACACACACACACACACACACACACACACACACACACACACACACACATATATATATATATATATATATATATATATATATATATATATATATATATATATATATATACTAGATGTCTAGTCACACTGCTGATCTGTTGATGACTATATATATATATATATATATATTGGTACCTCCAAAAAGCGATACCTTTGTTTCAAATGCATTTTATAAAAAGAAAGAAAAATCTTGAAAATTTAATTTTAGCTTTACTTTCGAGCTAGTAGATTAAATTCAATATTACCTGTGAACAAAATACTTT
>OZ038484.1:120415948-120425948 GCA_964036315.1 Acanthosepion esculentum
GATTTCTAAATATTAGGTCATCCCATAAGTTCTGTCCGAATTTTAACTTTTTGTTAAAATGAACGAAATTTAAAGAGTATTTTATAATGTCTAATGGAGCTGAACATTATTTTTATGTTTAGATGCAGTTAAACTGATCAAATGTTATTTCAGAGAACAATAAAATTAAATTTTGTTTGATTAAAACCCTGCTAACATGGAAGTACCCAAGAATCATTTGAGGCACATAATGCTTTATGAGTTCAAGAAAGGAAACTCAGCAACCGAAGCGGCTAGAAACATTCACTCAGTTTATGGAGAGGAATGTGTGAATGAAAGAACTTGCAGAAGATGTACAGTATTTACATTAGTCGGACTATTGTCCTCATCTTTGTCGCCATATTTGTCACAACGTTTCGGCCGTTTTACGCTCCGGCCTTCTTCAGGTGCTCCTCAAGGACACATGGCACAGTGGATAAAGGCGTTGGTTAGATCCAGTGACAGACCCAAAGAGTGTGAGTTCAATACCCGGTTAAGGCAGTGGAGAAATTTCACAGGGAAAATTAGCAGGAGATAACTGATAACTGACATCCATCAAACATGGCTCGTGGAACTAGAACAGTCGACCCCAGTGATCGAAATAAAGGGTTCGGTTCGAAATTCCTAACACCTGAAGAAGGCCGGAGCGTACAACGGCCGAAACGTTGTGACAAATATGGCGACAAAGATGAGGACAATAGTCCGACTAATGTAAATACTGTACATAATACCTCATCTCAGAAATATAGACAGACTTTGCAGAAGATGGTTTGCAAAATTCAGAGGTGGAGATTTCACCCTTGAAGATGAAGAGTTGAACCGGACGTCCAGTTGAGTTTGATGAAAAGCTTCTTGAAGCAGCCCTTGAAGAAAATCCTGCTTTATCAGTTGAGGAATTGGCAGTGGTTCTCAGTTCAAAACATACAACTGTTCATCGTCATCTTCAACAACTTGGAAAAGTTCCCAAATTTGGAAAATGGGTGCCTCATGAATTGTCTGAAAACAACCTCAAATCCCGAGTTGACATCTGCTCTTCTCTCCTTCTCGCCAACTTGTTTCACCTTTTTTGGATAGACTTGTGACTGGCGACGAAAAATAGATCTTTTATCGAAATGTTAAGCGTCGTAGACAGTGGCTTGGTAAAGGGGAAGGACCCCAGCCACAGCCGAGAAGGGAACTTCATGGGCAAAAGGTTCTTCTTTCAATCTGGTGGGATTGCCAAGGAATAATCCACTTTGAATTCTTACCACCTAATGCAACAATTAATGCTCAAATATACTGTCAGCAATTAGAACGTTTGAACCAAGCTTTGAGGAAAAAAAGACCTGCTCTCGTGAATCGAAAACGGGTAATGTTTCATCAGGACAATGCACGACCACACACAGCAAGAATCACGTCACAAAAGATCGAAGAACTTGGTTGGGAGAAAATTCCTCATCCACCTTATTCTCCCGACCTTGCTCCTTCAGACTACCATTTGTTTCGTAGCTTACAGAATCATTTGGAAGAAACAGCTTTTGTAACACAGGAAGAGGTTAAAACTGACATTTGTGAGTTCTTCGAATCAAAGCCAAAAGAATTTTACAGTAACGGAATTAGTAAGCTTGTTAATAGATGGAAGGAAGTCATAGATAATCAGGGAAAATACATTGTTGATTGAATCTGTAATTAAACGTAACATTTAGTCACTTGTTTCAAAATTCAAAATTCGGACAGAACTTATGGGATGACCTGATATAATTCATTAATGCCGACTCTAAAATCAGTTATCTCTATATATATAAAGTTGTAGTCCCTGTCTGTCTGTCTGTTTGTTATTGAAATCCTCCTAGGGTTTTGGAGATAGACCTTCATAATGATGTATATTCTGGAACTACATCATCCAGAGTACCTTTGATCAAAGGGGGTGTCCTGAGGACACAAACCCCCAAGGAATTTTTCCCTTTGATATAAATTAAATTTAAATTTGAACAAGAGAATGACTCCTAGGCTATTTGGATAACTATATTTCGTGAGGAGGAGGGTACAAATCCTGCACTGAAATTTTTCCCTTTGATTTAAATTAAATTTAAATTTGAACAAGGGAATGACTCCTATCCAAAATATAGAAGGAGAAATCCAGAAGATGAAGGTTACATCGGCAAAATCCAAATGAGACAATATGGACGTCAGGTTGAGCAAGAAATCACCAATCAGTGAGTAGTGCCTTATCATACATATTTGTTGCGAAGATTCAACTGTCATATCAATGTTGACATCTGCTTATCAATTCATTCAATCAAATATTGCATGAAATACATATCAAAGGGTTCAGATCAAGCTGTTCTTGTATACCCACCATAACTGAATTTTTTTTCCCTTTTGATCTAAATTTGAACAAGGGAATGACTCCTATCCAAAATATAGAGGGAGAAATCCAGAAGATGGAAGTCTCATCAGCAAGATTATTGTGTAATACAGAAATGCATCATTTTTTCTCCATAAATTATAACAAAGATTTAAAATCAATCATCACTTTCTTACAAAAAATGTGTGACGCGCAGCAAGGTGCATGTTATCCGGCTAGTAGATTAATAAAATTAAAGCAATAAAACGACCTTATTTATTCTTCTTCTGTGGGAGGCGTCCCCTGAATGCACAGGCGATTATGGCTCTCCACAACTTTCTGTCTCGTGTGGCTCTCATCCCCTATTCTCTGGCGATCAATATGCTCCGTGAAGGTTGTTTTCCAAACCTTCTTTCCTTATTATGTCTCCAAGATTTGTTCCTGATTTTGAGTTTAAGTGTTCTTTTTGATACCATTTCCTTTAAAATTTCCTCGTTGTTTACTCGCTCCGTCAATAGAATTTTCAGTATCCTTCTGATATGTTCCTAAAAAAATGTTGGTCTCAATTATTGGTCCCTTTTTTGGGAAATTTGGACATTTGTGCATTAAGTAAAAATTAAAGTCTTGGAATTTCTGACAAATATCTTCTCTTGTTCAACGTTTGGTGTCATATATGAGGGCGTTAAAAACACATCACACAGCCTTTTGTGTTTTGTAATCATGTCACACGACAAATGCTGAAGTGTGTGTGTTTTTAACATACTTCAATTTTCAAAACAGATTTTCCTTTGTCTCTTCAATAGAATGAATAAATTCCAAAGATGACAAATCGTTAGAGCCAGAAACCTTAATGAAATTTAGAAATTTCAATATCGTGTATCCTTTTCGAATCTGCACGAACCGGGGAGCCTGACATGAAAGGCGGAAAGAGAACCCCCCAGAGGGAGAACATTCGTGGAGTGGAGGTGTACGGAGGAGGCAAAGGTCGCGGATGGCATAAGAGATACTTTGGAAGAAAAAGAAGAAACAAGAAGAACAAAGGAAGGAGGGTGTGCATATATATATATATATATATATATATATATATATATAAGTGAACATAGAAGTCAACACTTAGAGGCGACAGTCTGTTTCATGCTAGATGCAATCGTCGTTGCCTGATGATTGCATCTAGCATGAAACAGACTGTTGCCTCTAAGTGTTGACTTCTATGTTCACTTTTATATTTACACACGCTCTATCTCTGATATTGAGCACTTTATCCCATAAATATAGCACGCTTTAAGACTATATTTCTTCACATATATTGTTGTGGTAGGATCCACCTAATTTGCATAGTGGAGTACCGACCATATAAATATGGTTGGTACCGGGAAGAGGGGAGGAATCAAGAGATTCAACCAGAGACTGTGCCCGACTGCGACTCAGTCAACACATTCTCCAGGAACAGTCTTCCCAGGAATATACAAAAGACTATATGTAAATATTGTGTACACTTTCTTGTTTCAATACATTTTGTTCTAAGTACATTTTGTGTTGTATTATTATTCCATGCATTAGTCAAGTTTCAACATATATATATATATATATATATATATATATATATATATATATATATATATAAGGACTGAGAGAGGTTGAGGCAAGAATGAAAAGAGGAAGTAACAAGAGGTAATTGATAAAAGGATGAAGAGATAAGTGGAGGTAGGAGGAGAGATATATGAAATTGATGAGGAAAGACACATAATCACAGAGAGAGAGAGAGAGAGAAAGACGGCGGAGGAAGAGGATAGGGAGGAGATAGTAAGAGATGAAAAATATATGAACAAATTAAAAACAAATAGAAGCTCATGTCTGAGTTACGTGTTTTCTCAGATCTTCAATATCTTTGATGTTCATTTCTTCGGGATATGGACGATCATGGGTCTCCACAACTTCTTATATTTTTTTTATTTCTTAGCAATGTTTGCTATTTTACTCCCCTTCCCAGTCGCTGTTCTCTCAATCTGAACAATTTTGCTGTTTCTTCTGCCCCTTCAGAATATCCTTTGAGTGTCAAAGTTTCCGAGCACTCTTTCCTCATTATATGTCTTAGAAATGTCTTTCTCATTCCAAGTATAAGTGTGTCTTTGTTTTTGTCATATAGGAATAAAGTGTCGCTATCGACACTTGGGTTTGGAGACGGCACAGTCGACCTCATCTTAAAATAATTAGATCACGTGAGAAGTAAAGGAAAAATATATATATATGGGAATTAGCGGCGTCTGACTGAATATTGATCAAAGGCGTTACTATTATTGTATCTGTGATTTACAAAGTCGCTCCTACAAACGGGTATTACAAAAGTTTAATTTTTCTTAAAGTATATTCGTTGTCTACATATTCCGTCCATGGTATTCTCAGTATCCTTCTGTAGAACCACACCTCTGTTGCCTCAAGCCTCTTCATCTGTGAGGAAATTTTCACTGCCATGTAGGAGGACTGATATAGTAGTTCAGCAGTATTTTCATAGTTTCAAACATAATCTGTTAATGTTATGGCAATTTACGCAGGCCCGCATGGACTCTCCCAGATATAAATAGGAGCAGGTACTGCCTTTTGGAGAGGGAAGTTTCTCGCAGTCAGCTCTGATAGTCGGACTGAACAGCTGTAACACTCTCGTTTGTATATGTTTCTATTACTGTTTCTATTAATATATTTGTTTAGCTCAATTCCTCTCTTGGGTCTTTATTCTTGGCCCTAAAAAGGCCACAACAGTTAAAACCTTCCCTGCATCGTTGAATTTTTGCACTTGCTTGATTTTGGAGTAGCTCGCGTCTTTAGCTGTTCTTCTTGCTGACAACTGTCCATTTCTTCTTCTTACAATTGATGGTTACTTCTTGTTATATACCGTACCTATGAACACTAATGGGTATGTCCCAATCCTCATAAATACGTTGGACACTATTGTAAGTGCGGGTAATATGCTGTCTATGCTGGCAGCGTGGGAAGCTCTTGCCGTGTCGAACTCTCTGCCTTCGGGCAGAGAGGAACGCGGACGAGGCTATGACGAAGAGCAGAGTCTCGTCCGGGGAGGGAAACAGATACCCGATCCCGCGTATGCGGGGTCTACGGCCAATTTTTGACCGAGCCCACGGGCTCAGATTACCCCACATTAAATTTAGCCTTGTGCCGCATCCTACCTCGTTGGGAGGCAGGCAAATATCATAATATGCTAAGTAGTCCACTACCAGCAGTGGTTTACATAATTCACGCTGTTGGCGTGTATTTTATTTTGTTTATGTTATAAAGATTACCATTTCATTTCCCACTTCCGTTTTGATTATTTCTCATTCAGTAACCTTTCCCAGATTACAACACATAGATAGATAGATAGATAGATAGATAGATAGATAATGAGCTTAATGCCATAGATAGATAGATAGATAGATAGATAGATAGATAGATAGATAGATAGATAATGATCTTAATGCCATAGATAGATAGATAGATAGATAGATAGATAGATAGATAGATAGATAGATAGATAGATAATGAGCTGAATATATATTGTTATATACCGAACACTAATGGGTATGTCCCAATCCTCATAAATACGTTGGAGACTATTGTAACTGGGGGCTAATATGCTGTTTAAGTAGTCCACCACTAGCAGTGGTTTACCTACTTCACGCCGCTGGCGAGTATTATTTTTTGTTGATGTTATAAAGATTACCATTTCATTTCCAACCTCCGTTTTGGTTATTCCTCATTCAGTAACCCTCTCTAGGTTACAACACTCTTTTCTTCCCGCTTTTTTTTTCACAGCAATGTCTATATTTTAATGCAGTTTTATATCTGTCTTCCATTAATATAGTGTCATCCGGAGGAAAAGAAAGAATTTCAGGTATCTTGCGTTGTTTGATTTTCATTAGTCAGTCATTAACCACGTGCATTGGACTCTTTTAAACCAATGTTAGTATAGTTTAATTTCTATAAACTTAAATACACATAGCAATATTTACGTTTTCCTTGGAAGCCTACCTGAAAAAAACGTAAACATTACTATCTGTATATAAGTTTATAAAAATTAAACTATAATAACATTGATTTAAGAATTTTAATATGTAATAATTTCAGAAATATTTTTTAAAAATGTATAAATTTTAAAAATATGTAAAATTTTAAAATATGTAAAAATTGAGTAAATATGCAAAATTGTAAAAATACGTAAAATTGAAAACATATGTAAAATTGTAAAATTATGTAAAATTTTAAAAATATGTAAAATTTCAAAAATATGTAAAAATTTCCACAGGACGTGAAATTTTTAAAATATGTAAAATTTGAAATATATGCAATGTTTTAAAAATATGTATAATTGAGAAAATATGAAAACTTTAAATAAATTAAAAATTACGTAAAATTTTAAAATATGCAAATTTTTTAAAATATGTGGATTTTAAAAATATGGGAATTACGTAAAATTATAATAATTTAAAAATGTGTAAAATTGAAAAAATATATATAAATTAAAACATGTAAAATTTTTTAAATATGTAAAATTTTAAAAATATGTAAAAATTGAGAACATACGTAAAATTGTAAAAATATGTAAAATTTTAAAATATGTAAAATTTTAAAAATATGTAAAAATTTTAAATATATGTAAAATTTTTAAAATATGTAAAAATTGAGAACATACGCAAAATTGTAAAAATATATAAAATTTAAAAGTATGTAAAATTTCAAAAATATGTAAAAATTGAGAACATATGTAAAATTTTAAAAATATATAAAATTTTAAAATATGTAAAATTTTAAAAATATGTAAAAATTTTAAATATATGTAAAATTTTAAAAATATGTAAAAATTGAGAACATACGTAAAATTGTAAAAATATATAAAATTTTAAAAGTATATAAAAATTGCGAAAATATATAAAAATTGCGAAAATATGTAAAATTGTAAAAATATGTAATAATTGAAAAAAAATATATAAAAAGTGAAATTTAAAAAATATAGATAGTCAAATGTTTACTAAGAAATAACATTAGGTATGCAAGTTTGGCCGGGAAAATATGATAGTAAAATCCGAATGCGCATTCGAATACTTCCAAAACCTAAACAAAAAATGTTGAGACAAACAAAGAAAAGAGTGATATAAGTCTTCCTATATAGCAGTAAATACTGGACAATCTCCCCGCAGATAAAGTCAAGAGAAATGAAGCCGCAGAAATGTGGTTTTATAGAACGATGCTGAGAATGCCATGGGCGGAACATGTCAGCAACGAGGAAGTTTTTACGGAAATTGAAAACAATAAGTTCACTTATACTTAGAATCCGAAAAAGACAGTTAAACTTTGAAGGACACACAACGAGGACAGAAGGTTTGGAGAATTTGACACTCACAGAACATATTGAATTAAAGAGGAGCAGAAGGAAGCATTACTTAACTTTTCTAACGAGTTTGTTTAATCGGTGAACAGGGATTAGGAGCGATTGCAAAAAAAATATATAAGCGCAACAAAAAACAGGAAGTTGTGGAGAGTCATGATCGCGCACGTCCTAAAGAGAAACGGTTCATCAAAGAAGAATACTTATTTCCAAGGTTATCAAATGAAGACTGAACCTGCGTTCATGTAGTAAATGAAAGTCGGTCAAGTAAGATCAGGCAAATGCTCGGCTTATTGAGAAATCTCATATGGTTATTGAATAAACTCCAAAAGCGATGTAGAGTATGAAGAAACAGAAAGGGTTCGTTAGAAAGAAAGAAAGAAGAGTGTACTAAACTGTTACGTAATATCAATCCTCCTATATGGCACTAAATGCTGGACAATTTCCTCAACAACAACAACAAAAAATGCTGAGGATACTAGGTATCTACTTGACCTCCCACAGGGCCAGGTTGTGACACAAGGTCGGGGTTTAACGTGGGAAGGGAGGGGGAATGGACCCGAGTTTACACCCGGGCCGCAGTGCTTTGGCTTTAGCTGGTCTTAGCTTGTCCAAGCTGGTCTTTAGCTGGTCATAGCTAGTCTTAGCTGCGATACTACCAGCGCAGGGACGAATCCCTGCGACCGGCCTGTATCAGAGATCGAATCTCAGCCCCATAGGTGATCGTCCAGCGAGTAATCTGAAAACAGATACTACACCGTGATCTTAGGCTTGAAGCCGAGAAACGGCTACCGACCGCGAGCGGCCAGCAGCGACGCAAGCTGCCCAAGCTGGGAGCCGGCGTCAATGCTGAGGATACTATGGACCGAATATGTGAGCAACGACGAGGTTTTAGAGAAAACAAAAAGGAAACTTAACACCAGAAAGAGAAAGTTGAGATTTCTAGGGCACATAATTAGGAAAGAGAGCTTGGAAAATATGATACTCACAGGACAGATTTAGGGCAAGAGGGTCAGTGGAAAACACTGCATAACGTAATTAGTGAACTTGAGTAAATCGGTGGCGAAACAAGTTTTAGAATAAATAAATAAATAAATAAATAAAGAATTAATTAAGACCAACGAAGGACAGGAAATTTTGGAGAGGCATGATCCTGAGCCACATGGCACATAGAAGTTTAATCAAGCACAATATAAGAGCGCTCCGTGGAATTTATTAAGCTTAGTTTCGTCTGACACTGCTTTGGATACTGTCTGGGCACCTTTCTTTCTTTTTATCTAGCATGTCCTTTCAGAACGTAGGCGGCCATGGCTCTCCACCTCTTTCTACCCCTTGCAGCTCTCAATAAGTTCCTTCCCTCTGCCACCTCCCCCAGATCATGTTCTGTCATCCACTTGCTTAAGATCGCTAGATATGTCATGCGTTGTTTTCCCTTGTCTCTCTTTCCCTCTATTCGACCCGTGAGTATCAGATTCTCCAGGGCCTCCTTCCTCATTATGTGACCCAGAAACTTCAGCTGCCTCTTCCTGGTATTAAGTATAAGCCTTCTCCTTGTTTGCATCCTCTCTAAGTCCTCATCGTTGCTCACACGCTCGGTCCATGATATCATTAGCATCCTTCTGTAGATGTCACCTCGATTCTTTTCTTCGTCTTTGAGGAGACCGTCCAACATTCACTGCTGTAAAGGAGGCAGATGTCACATAGCAGCTCAGTATTCTTTCTTTGTTACCAAAAAATCCTCCTGTCTCACAATACTCTGCCCGTCCTTGGCCATCCCAATAGGTCTACGGATTTCAGTGTCGCGCTTACCGTCCTCTGTCAATATAACTATTAGGCTCAGGTCCAAGAATTCCTCCACTCTGTAAATACTTCTGTTGACCCTGTTCACCAAGTCTATGAAAATAGAATCCAGCGCAGTACGTAATCAGTTCAATGAAATAACGTTAAAGATTAACACTCCCGTGTCAGACACTCTACTGGATCTGACTATATCGCCAATACCAGTCTTCGATATCAAAGGCTGGCATTGAATATTCCGGAAAAAAACATGGCCGCCTTTATACACGTAGACTTGAATATTTTGAGCCTTCTGATTGGTTAAGCTACTATTGGTGAACTATAAAATGAGTCAGCTCATTTTGACTGGCTCACTAGTACACTAGGGTACCCCCAAAACTCCAACAACTTCTCCCACGGCCGAGAACTAATGTTCATCCCAGGCGCATGAGGCGTCCTCCAAGGATGAATATTATGGGAACTTAAGCACTACTTCCATGTAT